>BOPP01000041.1:5204456-5237558 GCA_017312745.1 Gryllus bimaculatus
TTTTGCCTTGTAAATCTCATCATATTCAAAATAGTACATTCGTTATGAGTATGCTCATACTTTTTTAATTTTAAGCCAATTGACAATTTAAAAACATATTTCAAATTGTTTCGGAACCCAAAAGAAGTTGTCTTTCCCTGAAATACTCTGGATCTTCCTGTGATCACGAAAGTATTATTCCAGTCCCAACAAATGTGAAAAGCTGCGATCTGTAATTGATTGCATTCCTTCTGGCAATTTTTATTGTCTTTCTGGAATTTGTAAAATGTCTCTCAATACTTCAGCACATTGTTATTTTATAATATACTAGTTCATTGTAACGGTGTTCTCACTCTCAGTTGTTCAATTTCTATTTCGGCACACGTTTGCTGTTTAGTTAGCCATTCTGCAAGTACCTTGCTCTAAATTATTAACTTACATGAATGTTTTTACCTACAGTACTTCCTTCTACAGTAGGGGAGATCTCAGATATAAAAGCTCATTACATTATTCTAGGTACCTTGGGGCATCAGTAGGAGGTGGATTATGATGATCTAATACATCACCAAATATTATCAATAAAATTACCTAAAAATGTTTTTAAAATGATGCAAAAACAAAGAAATTTGAAAAATTTGATCAAAACCAATTCAAATGTTGGATATGTTTCTGATGTAATCGAGGCTGACCCTTAGGTATCAGGCTTCAGTGTTATATTATTTTTGTAACTTGAATCCATGTTAACTTGTGTACTTGTGAAAATGCCTTGCTATATAGATCAGTTTATAATTGTTGGAGTCTGATTCATCTCAACCAACCCTTATATTATTTAAAGCGATAATCTTCGTAAATTAGTTCCAATAGTAAATAGTAAAACAGTGAGAATAAAAAATATAGGACAGTCATTTTATATTTATAACAGATGGGTAAAATTCTATGTATTGTACTCAAAAGGTTAAATACGCTTCTTAGTTGTCTATAATATGCTGTTACGGTACATCTTTATTACCAAGATGTGTTAAAGATGTTATCTACTCTCTTGCGAGCATGCGTACTCTTGCGGCAAAATGATTTAATCCGCTGGTAGTAACCAGTTGAAGTAGTTCATAATACGGCTCAGAGAATTCGCTGTTGTTCAAATCTAAATACTAGCTGTTGCCGTTGTTCGCATGCTTCCTTTCAAATTCTCATCTGCCATTTATTTGTAAGAGATTTTCGTGCTACTGCTTACGCAGTTTAGAGAAAGTATTGTAATGCTGCGGGAGGAAACGCCGACTTTTTGACAGAAAATCTCTTATTGCCAAGCCCTTGTAAAGAAAAAGTGTGAAAAACTTATCCATATATAATGTTGACTAACACGGTGTGAAAACGTGTTGACACTACTGCCTTTACGATCTCGGCCGGACGACCATAGAATTTTGTTTTAAACTCTTTCATTGTCTTAGGCAAGGCGTCTATAGAATTTTGTTTTAAATTCTTTCATTGTCTTAGGGAAGGCGTCTATGGTATCAATGGTATGGTATCCTTCACTCCTCCCTGTAGCATCTAGTAAAGTATTCTCTCTTTCTTATTTTTCGGTATAAGATGAAGTGAAAAATAATTTTCAACTGCTTTGATGGAAGTATAAGTGATTCCTTTGGCGTTGCTACGAAGACTAAGTTATATGGAAATTTCAAGAGAGATTGTGCTACTGCCCAAACTACTTGTAGTATGTTATCAACTTTCTGTGACAGTTGATTAACATCTCCAGCACATTTATTAACTTTGGATTCAACGTCCCCTGTTTTCTTTTTATGCTTAAAGAATTCTGAATCTATTTTAACCTTTTGAACTTGAATTTCTGAAGAACTTTCTTAAATTCCTTAGTCAGTTTCCCGCTTTCTACTAGAAACTGTAATCACCTCAATGATTTACAGTACATTTCAACATTATTTATTTATAACGAACAAGCCTATCATATTATTCTATTGGTTATGATAATATCAATTATCACAGAATTTTACCTAGCATTTGTGCAATGTAAACTGAAACTTGCGCATATTATATTAAACATCCCTGTTCACCCTTGTGCATCAATGCCTGAATAATGTAATTCAATCTTTACAGCTTCGTAACTTCACCTCGTTGCGGCGTTCCTTTAAAGTTCCCTCGTTTTATAAAATGAAGTAAAATACATACTACAATGAAACCACTTATAAATGTACTGACAAATCTTGAATTACTTATGGTTTTACAATTTCTAGAAGAATGCAAGTTTACTAATAACGTGGTGTACTATACCAAATTATGCAGTATATTCATTTTACAGATATCCATCAATAATGAAAGAAAAAGTTAATCTCGTTTTTTGCACATTTTGCTCGAGGCCAAATTGTCGTTTAGCAGATATTGAGGCTAGTCTGACGCTCTGTAAATTAATTACAAATACCAAAGAAAATAATTTAAGCTATCTCATTATCATCAAATGAGTTATCACGAGCACATCATTCTTCTATCAGTATTGATGCCCATTACTTGATATTTGAAGAGTAATGTTGTGAGCTCCACAGTGTAATGACTAAGTG
The DNA here is from genome assembly GCA_017312745.1 of Gryllus bimaculatus. Lineage (NCBI taxonomy): Eukaryota > Metazoa > Arthropoda > Insecta > Orthoptera > Gryllidae > Gryllus > Gryllus bimaculatus. The sequence goes on from BOPP01000041.1 coordinate 5,207,000, forward strand.
ATAGCTTTTCGCACTGTAAATTTCTTGTAAATTTGTGACTGTGGAAGTACAATTCAAGACAATAAAATGTTTATATGCCAGATTAAATACGTTACTGAACTACTGCACCTGGAATATGTGTAATGTATTATCATATTTTTACTTTCACGCCACGCATTAGAAAAGTAGTGTAGAGAAAGACACGTAAGGGTTCACGAAACAAAGGTGAATCTTCGGTAGAAAACCCCTTATTACAAGACTCTGGTAACGAAAAAGTAGATAAATCCAGTTGTTAATTTAGAAAAAAATCACTGTTTCCTGGTGCACGATTGCATTACTTTATCTTCTTAAGAAGTTCCTTCGTAAGGAGTTCCATCTTAAGGCAAAAAGGTAAAATTACTCTAACACGAGGTGTGGCCACAATTCATGTTCTGTGAAGGGTAGTATGATGAATGTTGAAGCGAATAGTTCAGGTCTCATTTTGGTTAAAAACCCTGCTTTTTCGAAAACTGCGAAAAAATGTTTTCCAGTCTTCCTACAATTACAATGCATGCAAGTGTAAGTGTTAATTATTAATCCCTGTACAATATTCGAGTGAAAACAAAACTCTTCAATGTGTGTCTGCGGATGTGGGTGATTCCGTCACTCGTGGCTAGAGTACTTGAGCATCAATCGAGACGTGTGAGGTGTCAATCGACGCACCTCGGTCTCTTGAAGTGGAACTGGTGATTTGTTTTTGGATCCGGTTAGAAGATTGAGATAAGCTCCCAAAAATGTGGGTTTTTGTTTTTCTGAGCTGTAATCTTAATCGGGAAGTGAACAGTCCATCTAGGTAGGTGGCGTTGATTAAAAACCAGTCACCAGTATCTAAAGGCACTTTTAACTTAATACGACATAATTTTCTTTCACGCCGTTGGCAACATTGATGTTGTCATCTTTAAGTGAACTACTGAATTACCAAGTACATCGCGCTGCAGTTTGATATCAAATTAGATATCGTATTTTTAAAAATAGGTTTGCGAAAACTTATAAACAGTATTGCGTCGTAACTTATTTAACATGAAGAATTTCAAGTGAATATGGAGAAAACAAAACTGTGAGTAATGCTGCAGAATGAATGAACCTTCTTATGTTCGACTTCGCTTTTTTTTCGTTCTCACGCAAGTGACAAATCATCATCATCATCATCATCATCATCATCATCATTATTATTATTAAAATTATTATTATTATTATTATTATTATTATTATTATTATTATTATCAGCCCGGTTACAATTCCTTAAGGGCTAGGGTCTCCTGGTTTCCCAGGGAAGTTCTGCACGGATTTGTGCACATGCAGTTTGGTTGAGAGCAAGTATGCAAATGAATTAAATTTCACACATTAAGCTGGCATTGATTACTACTAACTAAACAATTGTCATGTAATTTGGCTTTTAATACAATCTGTCTTTAATATTGATATTGTTCCCACAACACTTTACTGGTTTTACTTTTCTTCATTTCCACGATTCAGCTTGTTTGAAGGAACCTCCATGACGCTTGCATGCAGCCAGTCTCCTCCTATTTCTGCCAGCTGACTCATTAAAGTTGTGCTCATATCTTTTTCGTTGTCTTCCTCGCTTACGGGCTCCGATTCATTGGTTCCCATATGGGTGTAGCCTAGGCCCACCTGTTATACTGTTGTCTTATCACGTGACCTCCCCATTTCCATTTTTTAATAGAGGATTGTTCGATTACATCTTTTATTTTTGTTCTACTTCTTATTTCCATACATGTAAGGTGGTCTTTAACACACATATAAAGAATTTTTCTCTCCATTTTTCTGTGGCATCTAGATAATTGCAGCTTTTGTGCTGGTTATGGCGATTATAACTTTGAAACTGCATTAAGACCAGTTCACATCCCGTTTGGAGCTAAAATACAAGGTCATTGGGTGTTGGGAACTTTCGAGCGTGGGTATAACATTATCAGATACTACGACTAATTGATAAGTCCAATGCCAGATACTGAAAGAACATGTTTGAAGAAAGATGGTCATGAAAGAAATGAAGTGTGGAAGACATTTTCAAGAAATGAAACAATTTTTGAAACAGCTTTTCTGCGCGTCAGTAAAACCACACTTTACTAGTCATTACAATTATATTCTAATAACAAAATTTTGATACTTTTTTACTTTCAAGAAAAATCCTGTTGCAGCAAATCTACAACGGAAGAGAAAGGTCTGTGGCTTCAAGGTCTACTGGAGTTGCATGTGAACTCGATATAATTACTTAAGGGTCATGGGTGGGCATACCAGTTGTACTTATAAAAGAACGAAAGCGACATACGGAAGTTACTTTATTATATAACGCAAACCTTTTCAGGGGTGGATTCATACACACGCACGGTAGTCTCGAGTGAAGAAGCTAATTTTTCACGTCGCAGGTGTAACTACTCCTCCTTTGTTAAGTTAAATGCAGGCTTGAAATACTTCGCAGTGATTTGATGTGAGTTCTTTAATGTAATAATTACAATGAAATATATTCTTTTTTTAATTAGAGCAAGTAGTCACAACTGTTTACAAGACATATTTGAGGTAAACAATGAATTGGCAATTGCTCCTTTTTTGAATATGTAAAATTTAACGAAAATCAATAGAATATTTTTTAATTTTAATTTACGGCGTATAGACTTGTAGTTTTCAAAATATGCAGAATATACGAACAAAACAAAGTAGTATAACTTGATGTGGCGAAAATTTAAACTAATTAATTTCCAACCAAATTACTGATAAAAACAAATAACCTTTTTTTCGCGTATTTTTCTCCAATCTCTATTTTTTTAGTCGAATCGTAATTTTAGCAATTTTCCTTTCATTTACAGAATGTTTAATGTTCTTCATTACTGGCGTAAATTTGAGATAATATAAATGGTCAAAACAAGTTTTACCCGTTTACATTATTGGCTTTACCTTACAAAATTGTTAATTATTCCATATAAATTCTTGGACTTATGCACAATTCTTATTTACTTAGCAACTGCACTTATTTTTTAACATTGTTTCCTAGGCGCTTGCGATATTGTACTTCTTCATGAATCTGCAAAAGTGTTTTCAAGCAAACATTTTTTTCACGCAGAGTCTCGAGCTGAGGTTCACCGAGTTAACTCACCGGGCACCAAACCACCACACAGAGCAGCCACAACTGCGCACAAACTTGAGCGTGCACCAAAAAATTGTATTGTGCCGCTCGTAATTTCTAACACGCGATTTTCGAAAATGTATAGATATCAAATAAAATGAGACTTACGCATTATTTCAAACTTTCCATGTTTTCTCTACGCATTATTTCAAACTTTCCATGTTTTCTCTCTGAAAAAAAAATTGGAAAACGTTTTGAGATTTTTTCATTGCATTAATTTACAGCAGAAAATGTTCAAACACTATACTTCTTCTCGATTAATTATACAATTTTTTTCTTAAAAGCTGATCTTTTATAACACATTTAAAACACATATTTCTATCAAATTTGCAATTATGAAGTGTTACCAACTTGCAAATGTCGGAAACGCACAGAGTTCGCCAGAAATGAGATCACCATTTTTTATTGTGCAGTGACACATACAAGGAGAAGACGTTTAAGAAATGTTGGTGCGTGTATTGAGAAAATGTTCATTTTTTAAATTGCATTTATTTCAAGCACAAACTATGTAAAAATATTGTTTTTTTTCAAAACGTTATAATCATTTTTAAAGACCTGATATTATAAAGCAGCCTTCCATTAAGGAAGAAATTTCTATTATCAATTTTGTTGTTTTGAAATGTTAACTTTTGCGTTTTCAAAAATATCCAGAATTATCTGTAATAAAACAGCATCAAATTTTACCATGTTTTCATAGATATTAGGATAAAATTTAAAGAACAAAATGAGATCCGGTTTTGAGAAAATTATTATTTAAAAAAATCAAAAATGTCCTATATTCTACGAAACATTCTGCAAAAACTGTTCATATTTTTTGAAAACATGTACATGACTTTATTTCAAGATATGTCACTAAGAACAAATTTTATCGACAAAAATATTTAACCCAATATTAAAGTTGTAGGAAGCCGCCGAAAAGATTCAGTTTTGCAATTTTCGAAAAATCAGTCATGTCAAAAACATGAGGTCTGTACTATTCTGTTAAGCGAAGGGGTTTCATGTATCGTAGAGTACCACCACAAATTAAAAGATCAGTTTCTAATTCAAAGAAGTGCGTCAGCTACATGTTAAAGAGCTAAGCTCAGTAGCGCTTCCAAGTGGCTTAGTGTAAAGGCTGACATTTAAAACCGTTCTTCGCTGCCGGAGGCGTGGAAGCGGGTGCGTTGTTTGGGGCGTCTCACGTTAATATGTCCATTTAAACCAATGGTTTGCCAGTCGGTACCCTGAGTGGCTGGGAGTGAAGTGACTCGTTTACGCAGACGACAGAGGGATGTCGACGTGGCTGCTGCCGCTGGAGGCGCTGCCCGCGCCGTCAACGGGCGCGGCGGTGCTGGTGGCGCTGCTGGTGGGCGCGGCGGGCGCCCTCTACGCCTACGTCACGCGCCACTTCGACTACTGGCGCCGCCGCGGCGTGCCCTTCCTGCGCCCTCTGCCCGTCGCCGGCAACCTCAAGGACGTGCTGCTCTTCCGCAAGCACGTCGGGGACGTGCTGCACGAGGTCTACACGCAGTGAGTTCTTTACGAGGGCAGGGGGAGCAGAAGGGCCCTGGAACCAGTGAAAATTTTCATATCCCACTATCTAAACGTAATAGAAAATCTACTTCAAATAAATTGAATCCCTGATATTTGCATTTTTTATCTGGCGTATTGGGGAGCTGTTATAAGGCTTTGTGAAAGATGTTTTCCAAGCAATCTGGCAACCCTGTATAGTTCCATAAAATATATTTTGTAAATTCTAGTTAAAATAATATTTTTTCATTTTTATTTTATATACGTTTCATTTATGTACTATTAAAATATATCGTATTAACAGATATTTACTTTAATGGGAATGGGTAACAGAAATGTTATTCCTTTCTTGTATGAAGCTGTTCACGGAGAAGGGGGGTGGGTGATACGCGAGCATTTGGTGAACAACCTGCAAACATTCACTTTTTATAGCTATAAAGTCTGCTAGTTTTTATTTCAATACTGTATGAGATGTGAAATAAGATAATTTAAAAAAAACATCGATGTGCTCTCACATTCGCTACGATAATGCAGAGTAAGAGATTTTTGTAGGCATAAAAACCTTTTCCTAATCTGCCGACACTCCCGTTGTTAGTGTTTTTCTTACATTCCTTCCATTTTTTCATTAACATAATACTTTTGGCCACAATATATATCCTTCTAGCCACAGTCTTAAAACGCGTGTACCCTTTTCTCAGCACCCTCCGGTTTATTGATAGCCCATGTTTGCAAGATATTTCATTTTGATAAGCCGTTGATTATGGATGGCGCGTCTCCCGCAGACTTTTTTCTTATTCGGACCTTTTTCTAATGTTTCCCCTTCTAACCAATTTGAATCATTTGGGAATTATGTGAGAAGAATGTAATAGTTTATGATGGTTAAAGAGACAAGAATGGTTTACGAGTCATGCAGCCGTATCGCCCATGCCGATCTTCAAAGCGCTTACTAGAGGTTGAAAAACGAACCGGTTGGTATTGCCATATTACAGTGCATTCTGTTCAAGGGTAGATCTAAAAATGTAATGGAGAAATAAAAAAAATTTTTTGCTTAATAGTATTCGAATTTCATCATAATTGAGCAATAAATCGACATTTTCATACTAGAGTAAAATTTCGTTTAAACCGGAACCGTAACAAGCCAGAATCCTGCCTTAACCGGAAACCTTCTCTGTCCCGAAAAGGTATATGGCATTTTACACCAACATAAAACCGAAATTCTGTCCAACGCGGAAACGGAACGATTTTTCATCTCCTTCAGCAGGGAAAACTTTTTCATAAACGAATCCTGTGAATTTAATGTGATTGCAGAGCAATGTAATGAATGCATCTGCAAGTACTCTCCACGAGATTTAGTCGTTGGCAACCGCAACGAGGCGAAAGTCTTCAGCTGACATCGCATATAAATCGATCTTTGCGGCCACTTGTCTTTCAAGTACGGGCCGGTGGAGAATTTCCCTCCCCCTCCTTATGAGCTTGGAAAGATACGGGGCGATGACTTCTAATTCGGCGTCTCTTCCTGCCTCACGTTCAAAAATCGCAACGCCCTTGACCAGAGGCGAATATGCTGTCAAGTCTATGCGAGGCTTTTCAGAAATCATAGTACTCTGCGCTTGAGTATTGTGTGTTGAAAGAGGTCAGCAAGCAGTCCGCATTCAGCCATTGGACCATTAGGTGGTGTATATTTTATGAGTTTCATAACCAATTTAACAATGAAAAACTTAAAACTCTAACATTAGATGAAAAGGTCAAACTTGTGAAAGCAAGAGAAACTCAGAAGCTGCCAATGAAGAATGTTCATATTCATTTATAGGTGATTTCTTCTATAAATAAATATAAATGTAAATTTATTTTCAAAATCATAATTAAATCATGTAATTTGTACTTTACTTTAATTGCTTCTTTCCTAACATTAACTTACTAGTTTCAGAACGGAAATTTCATTGTCACAAGTGACGTTAAATTGACAGCCCAGCATAAAACGGAAACCTCCCTAAACCAGAATTTTTTTGTCCCGATCGATTCCGGTTTCGATAGATTTTACTATACTTTGTTAGGTGTTCAGAACAATAGTTAATACATGTATTAATATTTAAGAAGATCTACATCCACCTTGTAACAATATTTTGACTTCAGTGGGAAGTTTTTTTTCTGTGCACTTCATTAATTCAATAATTTTTACAGGATGAAGGAAGAGCCCTATTTGGGATTATTCTTTTATGATGTACCTGTGTTCTTCATTAAGGATGCTGAGTTATTCAAGGAAATTCTAACAAATGATTTTGAATATTTTCAAGACAGGGGATTTTCACCTGATAAAGATGACCTCATTTTTTCTGAGTCACTATTTGCAAGAAAGGGTGAGATTTTGAGTTGAATTTTGTTTTGTATTTTTTCGTAACAATTATGTAACATCTTAAATACATTTTTGACAACTTGCATTTTGTAAATATTTAATTCAATAAAAATACAAATTCTTACCTAAACACTTATTAATTAGTATGAAATGTTTACTTTTTGAAAAACAATACTGAATTCCGAAAATAATGCTCAAGGACAGGATAATCTGGTGTTTTGTATTCCAGGGGACCGTTGGAAAGACCTACGTTTAAAGCTTCATCCAGCATTTCCCGTAACGAAACTGAAACGTTTCTACGATCTTATTGAACAGAAAGCATCTAACCTTGATCACTATTTCGACGAAGCTGCAGAAAAAGGTATTAAAGATATCTTCTGAAACATTTACGATCTTTTCTTTTCATCCCTACACAACCCATGGAACGGAGTAACAGTAAACAGGATTGGAATCAACACCGTAATTATAGATCTCGAATTAACAGGCGTTAAATTTGTTTTTAAGTTATTTTCAGATTATTTTCGCACATCCATCAGATTTGTATATTAGTGCTGTTTTAAATATGGTGAAGATTTTGACAGTTAGCAATGTGAAACATGTAATTTTGTTCTCCAAATTAGGAATGTATGTCAGTACGTATGAAAGGATTGGGGTATGTGTGAGATCAGAACTCATATTACCAACTTTTGAGCTCGAAAATTGTAAACACGTCAGGAGTAAAATCTACTTGTACTTACTAGGCTGTCCGGGTGTCGCCGCGTACATGGCGAAGGTGCCGACGTTTCGGTCGCCATTCTGCGACCTTCCTCAGGGCGTAATGCGGCGTCACCCGGACAGCCTAGTAAATACTGACTCCGGACGAGGAAGCCTACTCTCTGAAAATCTACTTGTGTTATTCCGTGAATCATTATTGCATTTTTATTTAGGGGGTATTTACACAAAGCCCGTGTGACATTTGAAAATTTTTCTGGTTGCAATTTTTCCATAATAATAATAACAACAATTTCTTGCTTCAAAAATTAATATGCGCTTACAGGTAATATCGTTCCGATTTTCGTGGCGCCCTATATTTTCATAGTCACTGTTCCTTGTGTGTCAGGCGAGCCGTGTGACGTGTCGAACGCGTGTGCCCGCTACACGATGGACGCCGTCGCCACTGTGGGCTTCGGCATCGAGACGACCGCCCTCACGAACGATGACGATCCGCTGCACCGCGTGTTGCGGACCACTTTCGTCTACAGCAAGCTCTACCTTCTGGCGGTAAGCACTGACTGGGTACTAATTAAGTAGGAGTTTGTGAGGGTCTTTTGCAACGGATATCCGGTCTAGATGAAATGAGACGTCAACTAGTTTCCTCACGACGTCACATCCGTTGTCCAAAGTCCCGTGTACAAGGGTGCGTACGCTTTCGTATCTATGGACTATAAATGTATATCGTAGTGCGAGTTCTATAGCTGCGTTTGCGTCTTTGCATCTGCGAGGGCGCTTTTGGATGGACGGAGGCGGAGAATGGCAAGTACAAAGGTGTGGAGACATGATCAATTGTCTTGAGATAACTGTGGTGGGGAGAGAGAGAGAGAGAGAGAGACAGAGAGATAGAGAGAGGGAGAGATATGGGCACACGACATACTATCTCTCTCCCTCCCTCTGAACCTTTTTTTGTGACGACCTGCTTGCGAGGCACGTCAGGGCTTACACTCCTTCTTCCTCTTTTGTGTTGTCTGCGCGCACACACACACGTACACACTTGGCGCATCTATCCATAAATCTAACTATTGATCGAGTTTCGATCGATGCTTTCTATCATTTCATCTGTTGACTAAAGTCATCGCGTACGAGGGTGCGTATGCTGAAGTAACTTATTTAGGTGACCGGGCCCTACATACAAGTCGGCGGACGCCACCGAATTTGCGGACTGGAATTATCTACCTCGGTACGAGTACGAAGGTTGTGTTAGCGTGCGCGCGTAGAATAGTGATAGAAGTAGTATTTTTTTAAAAAATGATGCATCGTGCGTCTAATATTCTGCGACAACGTTTGTGGATGAATAAACGAAGGCGGTGTCGGGGTAGGAAGGAGAGGCGGGCGCGGTCTCGTCTTGAGGGAGAGGGAGGGAAAGTGAGGGAGAGAGGGAGAGAGAAGGAGAAAGATCGAGGGAGAGAGAGGGGCACACTTCACATGTTATCCTCTCCATTTTGGTGACATCCGAAGGTTCAAAACTACTCTGGGCGATCTTCACGCGCAAGACTTTAGGCAGAATGCTTCTCAAAAAAAATCGTACGGTTTTCAAGAAGTGATTCATGTTTGGAAAACTATTGATCTGAGGGTGCAGAATCAGTGACGCTGCTTTTCTTGAAGGTGTGAAAGCCCGGAAGAATTTTATTGTCAAGCCTATGGGGGTGATGATAATGATGATGATGATGATAATGACGGACATTTTGACAAATATCTCATAGTTCTCCATCCAAGTTGATGCACTAGCTAAATATGTGTAATAAAAAATCATAAATGATTATTTTTCATGGTAATGTGATGATTTGCACCTCTCACTCACAGCGTAGAAATTATCTCTTTAATTATCCATCTCTTTCTTTCAGTAAATTCAATTATAGGAAGGATCAATTTGAACTCAATCAATAGCTGCATAAATAGATTTTCCCTGAGTGTGTGTGTGCGGGCCCTCGAGACACAAAAGAGGTAGGTGGAGAGTAAGGCCTGACGTGTTCTGCAAGCTGGACGTCTAAAAAGAAGAGAAGGAGGAAGAGGGTGATGTCTAACCTGTGCCCATCTCGCTTTCTCTCCCTCTCTCCCTCTCTCCCTCTCTCTCTCTCTCTCTCTCTCTCTCTCTCTCCCATCTTTCGCTCAAGGCTTGAGTGCACGCCCTCTTCTTCTTTGACCATGTCTCCGCCTCCGTTAATTCACCCCCCCCTAAAACAAAGAAGCGTTGGCGCAAATGACGTGGTCGTAGTAATCGCAGTAAGATAGGCATTTCTTGTCCACAGATACGGAGACGTCCAAACTCTCTCACGCTGAACTTTGCATCGGATGCGATGTCGTGAGGTGAATAGTTGACGTCATATTTAAACCGTATATCCGTGGCAAAGTCCTTCACACACCTACTGGTAAATACTAGACATTCTAGTTCGAGTATAACAGAATACAAACATGGCTTAACATTGAAGGTCACTCTCAATAGTTGGAGTGTGTCGAAAGAAAGAAAAATTAAATTAACATAAATTTCCGTTTTTACTACAATTGAAAAATCTTGTGTGGCTACTATATCGTATTTTTCGTATTATTGTTACGGTTACTTAATATTACACTAGTATTAGCCCACGCAAGTGTTACATAATATTTGTTCGTGCTGGGATTTAAACTTCAGCACATACGAGAAGATTCCGCGATTTGCATATTTTTACTTTCTCATACGTAGTTCGTACAAAACTTAAGTCATACTGCAAGAAAAAGATTCTATTTTTCGACAGAAAGACACGTTTTGTGGTTAGCTAATATCGAAGATGTGGATTTCTCCCCCTCTTCGCATAAAATATTACTTTCATGAGTATGTAGAGTAGAATCTCATGTCATGGGAATGTGATATGGGAACACGATATCAAAAAAGTGTTATTTCTTTATGTATGTCTGTCTGTTTATGTGCCCAAACCTTAAAGCCTACACCTTACAACAGATTTCTATCAAAATTTATATTCCTCAATATAGTTAAAGTCACTCCCCTTCGAAATGAAACATCTTTGGAATTTTGAGTTATTTTACAGGCAGTCTTTATGATATTTTACTCACTTGAAGGCACTTGGGCTACATTTTCGATTGGGCTAATGTGAGTAAACATTGGTAAAAATAAAGGTATTCTCAAGAGCCATGTAGTGGCGCCGCAGTGATGACTAGTGGCACATTTTAGCCAGCAGTAGTGCAAATGCGCTAATGCCCCACCGACAGCAGAACACAGTTCCAAATGGCAGCCTTCACACTAGGCCACTCGGACGTGCCAGTGATGCTAGTTGTTTGGCTACATTGCGGCCGCCGGTGCCTACAGTGATTTATCTAGAATCCTTCCTTTCCCACGCTGAGTGGCGCTGGTCATTGGCTGTGTATGAAGGCGCTTCTAGGTGGCGCAGCCAAGTGGCTCCTTGTGAAGGCCGCGTAAAGCGGGCGTCTCTTTCTGCGCAGTCGCTGGCGATTTTCGTGAACATGCAGCTTCTGCGCTTGCTGCGCTTGTCGCTGGTGCCGGCGCCGCTGGCCGACTTCCTGCGCAGAACGGTGTGGGCGGCTGCGCGCGAGCGGGAGCGCACGGGGACGCTGGGCGCGCGCAGGGACATGCTCGACCTTTTGCTCGAGCTGCGCGACAAGGGCCGCATCGCTGCGGACGAGGACACGGCCGATGGTGGCGATTCTGGTAGACGCATTGCTGATGATGGCAATGGTCCTATAGTAGAGAATGACTCTACTGAGAGCGGTGAAGAAGCTGGTTCCAGCGTAAGTGGTGAGTTTGTGAAGGGAAACGATTTGGGGGACTTATACAGAGGTATACATTGTTATTTACGGCTCGGCTGACGTTTGACGGGGTCGGGGGAAGGTAGTGATAATCCACACGCTTGTTCTTGTACACGCCAGAATCTTATATACACTTGTATAAACACATCTTGCCGCTTATTGCACACACATATTTAAATTCTACAAATATAAACACGTTTGTAAAGTGTTTGAATGAATAATCTAATATCTTTATTTTGGATTTATGAAATAATTTAGTAGTGTTTTTTCCGTGCCTCATTGCACTTTCTTACCAATTCTTATTACGAAAGTAGTATTTGGTTTTATTTTGTCTGGTCTCCTCTTCCTTTCTTTTTTTTCTTTTCACTTGTATCTACTTTTTAGACATTCATTTCTTCTTCCAACTTACTTCTTCCCCTGATTTCTTTTTTGATCAGCTCTCCTCTGCCATCTTTTCCTTTAGTCTCTCCTAGGTACCGTACTGTGTTTCATCTTGCACCCTCCTTCATAAAATGCTTCAAATCAAATAGTTTAGCCAAATTAACCATTATTTTAAACGTAACATTTTTTAACCGAGACTATCATATTTCTCAGATATGGATGGCGATGTGCTCATTGCTCAAGCATTCACTATGTTTACCGCTGGCTTCGAAACCACATCGGCTACTATGAGCTTCGCCTTGTACCACTTGGCCAAAGAGCAAGTCATTCAAGACAAGCTCAGAAATATATTGCAAGAGGTAGTTCAGAATAATGAGGGGAAACTTTCATATGATGCATTGCAAAGTGTGAAGTACTTGGATATGATTTTCTCAGGTAAGGCATGAAGTACAACTAAAGGAAGTCAACATGTAGCCTATGATTTCGTAAATAAAACCCCGAATACCAGAATTATTTTTCGGTAATAGACATCCGGATATACTGGTTCTATGAAGTTGTAACAAACTACTTTTTGAATACGTATCAAATGATTGAATGAATTGAGAACGGTGTAATTCTTGAAAACAATCTTGACAAATGTTTATGATGGATAGTGTCAAAGACGTTTAAGAGAATAGTACAGGTCTCTTTCGTTGAAAATCGTGGTTTTTAGAAAATTGCAAAATTTCGAAATTTTTTCGGCGTAATCCTACAACTAAAATTTTAAGGGTATTTTTTTGATGAAATGTGTTTATCGAAAATATTTCTTCAAAAGAAATTATGTTCAATATATTTCGAAAATATAAGTATTTTGTACCTAAATTTTGATGAAATATAGGCACTTTAAAAACATTTTAAACATTTTTCTCAGAAATAACTTCAAATTTTGTCTTTTATTTTTATCTGAGTATGTAGTAAAGAACTGTAAAGATAGGGGAGATGGTCGGCGATTTTTGGCGCTTTCTGCATTTTCAAAAATTGCTAATATGGACTTGTAAATTCGAATTTTGCGGGCTTCGTTTCAGGAGTTACCAGTTCGAGAAACAGCAACACTGGGGTTTCAAATTTCTTCGAATTTATCCCATTGTTGTCGGTCATGTTGATTGTATGATGTATATAATATTTTTATGAAAGGAAACAGATTGCAGAAAGGTAATAAACTTTATCTTAGAACTAAAAACCATACTTCTTTACTTTAATACGTTTCAATCGCTGATTTTGCTATTAAAAATTCAAAGCACGCTTCAAATGTAATGAAGGTAGGCTTGTGCGAAATTATTCTTGGTTTTCTATATTATATTTTGTAACATTTAAATGCATTCGTGTTCTTTTCATTTTTAAAAGTGAGAAATGACTCCTTTTCTTGACAGTGGAAATTAATGCAGAATTGTACGAGTGTTGATTAGTTTGAGTTTGACTTTTTCTGTCTCTAAGTGTCCTGTAAGATAGTTATTAATTCAAAGTCTCACTACGATTTATGAAATTTAATTTTGTGAGCAGTCTTTGTGTTTGAATTTGGAAAATGTTTCTTGTAAAATTACAGTATTACTAAAGATTTTCGACAATAGCATTAAGTTACTTATAACGTATTTTATTTTAATTTACAGTATATTTATTAATTACTTATATTATGGTCTCTTCAATTAGAAACACTCCGATTGTACCCGATTCTTCCTTTCCTGGACCGAACGTGCACGAGAGATTATAATATTCCTGGCACCGACATCGTCATCGAGAAAGGCGTTACCGTCTTCGGAAGTTTATATGGAATCCAAAGGGACCCTCAGTTCTTTCCCGACCCTGATCGCTTTGACCCGGAAAGATTTTCCGAGAAATCGAAAATCCCTCCAAACTGTTTCGTGCCTTTTGGGAGTGGTCCTCGGAAATGCCTAGGTAAGTGCACATATCGCAGAAGTGATATCACGTTCGTTAAAACCTGTATAAAACGGAACAGGTTTGTTATTTTACAAAAAGTTCCGTTTCGGTAGGATTCCAAAAAAAATATCATAAAACTTAAGTACAGTATTTTCGAAATAATTTTGTTTGTGAAACAAAATAAGAAAAAATTTAAAAAATGTAACAATGAAAATATTACATTAAAAATTAACAGCAAAATAAGGATTTTCTTCTGTTGCGTAATGTTTTGCACGAATGGCGTAAAGACATTTTGACACACTAATACACAGCTTTCTTATACTAAATTGTCTACCAAATTGTAAGGTATACACGTCGTCAATTCTACGACAGCTAGGATGAAGCGAGAGACTACTCGCAATTCCATTGTCGACTTACGGGACAAGGTGTCTCTTTTGAGAATTGACTGGTGTGCGAATTACCAACATTAAGAATTCGGAAGTTACACCAAAGCCAAAGAATGTCTCCGGGAAATATTCTCAGAGTTTTTGAAGAATTCCTGAGAGAAGAAATAAGAGGAAAAACTCGTCGTTTACTCTATTGTTTCAGGACGTGACCCTCCGCAGTGAACTATTCGAAAGTGAGTGTGCCATAAATTTATTTTTTTTCTTAACCAGGTAAAGATGACACTAAGTTCGCTAAAAGCCTTGCCGGTTCCGCAAAAGACAGTTATCGGCTAATTAAGGTAATTTTCACGTATAAAATCATTTCGTTCTGAGATTTTTTTGTTTAGTATGGTGGGTTTCTGTCTTATAGAGGTTTCGCCCTAGTGAGTAGTATAGTCGCTTAGTATATTTTATTAAACTGAGCGTCTTAAAAGTCATACAATGTGCATGAGTTATGTTCTTTGATGTGCATGAGAAGCAATTGTTCCACAGGTATTTACTCGATCCGCTTCTACATGGCGCGTTTACTCCCGAAATAAATGCAAACATATTTATTTTTATTTCTCTAGCAACATGTAATAGAAAACACAAGAATGGGGAAATATAGGGAAAACTGCCATCAATACAACTTTTTACAAACTGTCCATCTCAATTCCAGTCAGGGACCAGGAATTAAACAGTAGCACTCGTAGAAAAATGGTGGTCGTTTATTTAAATTTACTGTGTTGAGTTGAACAACTGTTAGTTTGTTTATTGTATGATTCAATAATGTTATCCAATTGATATTGCTAGTAATTTCTGTGTCTCTCTTGTGACTTAGCTGTCAACAAGTTAAGTGCCTACTTTTCACTGCAAGACATTTTAAGTTTTCGCAGTTATGTAAAATCACTATTTAGTAATATATAGAAGGAATTTGGTAAAATATATCTTAATGTTAGTAAATTCCCACCATTACAAAGTCGATGTAAATCATCAATAATTATAGACAATTACAAATATTTGCTGACAAAAAATAATTGAAATATAACAAAGATATAAAAATTGAAAATATTTTAAATAAAGTATTAACTAAAATATTTAACAGGGAATGAAATAATTTAACTCTATTTAAAAAATACACCAAGG
Source organism: Gryllus bimaculatus (assembly GCA_017312745.1). Taxonomy (NCBI): domain Eukaryota; kingdom Metazoa; phylum Arthropoda; class Insecta; order Orthoptera; family Gryllidae; genus Gryllus; species Gryllus bimaculatus. Next base: position 5,222,379 of record BOPP01000041.1, read on the forward strand.
TGCTGGAGATACAATTATTAACAGTCGAGTAGTGTGGGTGGGTTGCTATTTGTCGAGCGACAAACATTTTGTGCTCTCCCTATCCACTGTGTGTCGATCTTTTGCACACATGAAAGGAAGCGAATATTCGCCAAATGCATCAGCTGGTGGAATATTAGGTCGCACAAATGTATCAAAATAAAAGTTTAAAATGTATCATTTATAAAACAGGAAACACACAATTCTGTAGAAGCAAAAAATATCAAACACGGACTGAGACTGCTAGACATCTGCCTAAACAGAACAGAATGCTCAGGGTTTGCTTATTGAAGTCATTAGCTGCAAACTCAGAAGAACACGAGGAAGGAACAGAATAGGATGGGTACATTTTTGTAGAATCACAAAGAAACAAATGATTTCACAACAAGCGTCCGTGTAAAAAATTTTTTAAAACCCCAACCACGCAAACAACTACCTTTGTAATTTTCAGTGTAAATAAACATAAATGAAAATAAAGGAAATAGAATTGCACTGTTCACGCACAAATATTGATTTGTTCGTACGTTTAGTTACACATCTCTACAACATTAATTCTATCCAACCATTGAAATGGCTTCATTTTAGGCATTATTAAACTTAATGTTAAATTGTTTGAGTTTAACGTTTTATGTTTACATAATTTTAAACAAAATATAATATATGAGGATGTCAAAATTAGATATAATCTCTTTCTTTGGTAGCGCTTTTTCAGCTTACATCTCGCTGATGAATAAATGCAATTTTATTCTTGCACCATAAACTACTCTACATCTTCAATTTACTTTTCACAGGTTTCAAACTTGCTTATTTGCAAGGTAAGCTTGGCCTAGCACATCTTGTCTTGAATTACAAGTTTTGGCCATATGCAGCAACGCCTTCCAAGATGGAGTACAACATTCACAGCTTTATGCTTTCACCACGCAATGGGGTGCCATTAATGTTTTCTCGCGTTGAAAAATGAAGCCTTTAAATTCTCGAAACAGAAAATTTGAAACCTGTTTTCGCCTGAATATTGTAGTTTTATGTAGAGTCTTGACTGCATATAAGACAGTATTGACAACTAGAAACCAAACGGAGAAAAAATTGACGGTTTGATTTTTTAATGAACTTTATATGAATACTCAATTAAATTTTCAAACGTTTCTTAAAATTGGTTCACATTCTTTTGTAGAACATTGTTTTCGGATAGCGTAGAGAACAATTAAAAGAATGGCGCAGACATTTTTGTCGAATTCTCTGATTTTTCAAAACTTGACAGTGTCTAAAATTCTCTCTTCCTGCAACTATAAAATTGAAGATTCAAAATTTTTCTTTTATAAAACCTGTCCTTCAAAGACGGATGGTGAAATAATATCATGTACATTTTTTGAAAATACGTACCCTTCGCTTAAGTTTGTGCGAATTATAAGCAATTTTTAATTTTTTTAAAGAATTATTTTCTCAACAACGATTCCAATTTTTTTTTAATTTTCTCCTGTATGTATCAACGAACGGTAAACAAGATCTGATCCCATTTCCGGGTAACTTTTATATTTAAAATTGAAAGATGTTGACATTTCAAAGCTGCAAAAACCAGGAAAAAGATTTTTACCTTAAATAAACTCTGTTATAAAATATTAACTCTAAAAAAATCATGCACATTTTTTAAAACCAACAATGAATTTTATTTTCAATATAGCAATATCTGATATAAATTAATGTATACTATTTTATAAACTTCACAAACACTGCTCGGATTTCTTCTTCTATTTTTCCCCTTGAGTAGAGCACGAGACGCTTAAAAGAATAGTGTATGTCGCATTTCCATTGAACTATCTGAATTTTAGAAAATTGCAAAAGTTATAGTTAATGCAAAAGTTTGTCATTGCAGTACCTCTTGTTTTTCATAGTGATAAAAATTGAAGGAAAAAATTAATACAAATTTTTGAAAAATTTGGGAAAATCTAGGGTTTTTTTCGATGTACCTTTACATCAAGGTGTCCCCAAAAATTAATTATCAGTTTCAAATTTGAGACTGAAAACTGACTCTATGTCTCTCTGTCTGTATTTTGATATCAATACAAGTGAATCTTTGAAGATGATGGGACAACTATCTTAAACTGGAAGTTGCATGTATCATTTTTCATCTATATACCAATATTTTTCTTTTGTACATTTTAAACATTGAATTGTTTTATATCTAGGCGATGTTAACAAAAATATTGAGTGTTGATTTTTCTTGTAATTTGTGAACCTCTGATGTCAGCGAATGAAGACACGATTTGTAATTTTTTATTTTATTAATTTTGTATCTATTGTTTAATTAAAAAAGCTCTCATTTTTTGAAAAAAATGTTTGTTTTTAAACTACCCTTGGGAACCACCCTTCAACAATAAATCCAATTAAATAGACATATGTTGACTATCTACAGCAGGCATGTTAAGGTCGCAGGCAAGGTAAGAAGCTTACCAGAGCTCGAGGACACTTCGTTCACAGAAATTGGCGCGAGATTTAAAAGTATAGGTTGTACAATGCTACTGCGTGGCGGTGTGTTACTGGACACGTGGCCTTTGACAAACTATTAGAGAAGTTAGTTGACGGTTCTAGTCCCAAATTTAGCTATATTAATTCCCATTTTCTCATTAAAGCAAAGAAATTATCCATAAAAATGAAATAACACATCAGATTTCAAATTCTCAAACGAAGGTAAAATTTTAAAAAAATGAATCAAAAGTAAATAATTTTGTAATCCTGACTACTTAAGAGTGATATTAATGTGTAGCATGAGGTTAGAAGGTTCAAAAGGCAAATGTTATCTGTTGAAAGCGCTGTCCGTAAGCGCTAATTTTTAACTTATAGAGACTTGTTAATTTATTTCGCATTTAATTATAATTTAACATTGTTAATTTATTTTATAAGGAAATAATTTGCCCTTGGAACATATTTCTGGCACTTAGAAAAGATGTTTGTATAGGGGAGAATTTAGTGAGAAAATAAAAAGCAAGTAGGTACAAGTAGTGAAAAATATAAACAAAATATAATTCTATAATAAAATCTGGCAAGCATATTTTCGTATGAAACCACTATTCACCATCTCGATTTAGCTTGCGCATGTACAGCCCTTTCTGGATTTAGAGGGGAAATGAGTGCAGAGTGAGGGAAGTTGCCCGTAGGAGCGTCGTACTCCTCAGGCGGGCAAGTAGCTCGTGCGGGCGCGGTTTGGCGTGACAGACCATAGGAAAACACTCTATATAACTACATTTATCAGATCGTGCATCACCTAAGTCTGTCCTGTAAAACTGAAGGTAAGAAGTGAGCAGCGCTTCACAACAAAATCTAGGAAACTAAACACTCCAATCCAATAATTATCATGACTTGTGGCAGATGCAAGGAGGGCAACGGGGAGGGTGCCCACGTCCCAAGCCAACATTTGTCGTAATGTCACTCACAGGATTCAAAATAATTGCCATTTATACGTCTTAAACATTATTTTTATAATGAATATTGTGGCAAACCGTTTGCCCTGTGATTAGTAAAACAAGTCACATGCCTCACCAGGGACGCAAGACTGAATCGGAACGATTTAAAACGTGTGCTTTATAACAGGACGGAAGTTTCTGAAAGTATCAAAAGAGTTTGCCAGAGTAGAATTTAGATGACGTGACTCCTACATTTACGAAAGCGCTTTTGGTAAGGAGGGAGCGAAGTGGTAACATGTGGCGTGGAATGTCGGTGTGTTAACGGACACTGTGATTTAAGCCCATGTCGATTGGAAGGAAAAAATAATCCGCAGATATAAGGAAGAGGTAAATAGGTTTATAGATGAATTACATAAGTTTAGAAGCAGTTATTGAAAGTGAAAATAAATGGTGCCACTAATGTGATTTTATGGAAGATGAAATTTAAGAATTAATCTTTGGAATCTAAGAAATTCATTTGCATCCCACTATCATTATCTAAACACATAGTCCAATGGTTCACAAAACACTATATTTTTATATCTTACAAAACATTAAACTCCCTACGATCTTTATTCCTCAATTTCAAATCTTCCATCCTCCATTGCAAGACAATAGTCTTACATGTAATAACTATGATTCTACCTGTGTAGGACAAAAGGCAGAAAATTTTCTGGCAGAATTAATAAACCCATTAGATGTTAGAAACAAAATTGGTATATTTCTACGTTTGCTAAATATTTAATTAAAGTTAACCACTCTTTCGCTCCCCATAATGACTTCAAATTCTTTACGTAGTCACAGAGCAAAAAATGAATTTTTTTAAAAATTAGAAATTTTGAAACTTTACGAAAATCAGAATTGTTCTATATTGAATGAATATTTCCTAATAAAAAGCCGTACCATTTTAAACTATTTTATTGACTGTCTCCTTCAAACAGTTGAGTGGCCCCCTTCCCCTATGGATTTTACTACCCCTATTCTACATAATGGTGGCCTCCTTGCTAGTTCCAGCACATTACCTACTATTATTTTTAACAGTGTTGCACATTACTTCAGTGTAGTAAGTAATATTTAATTAGTCACATTTATCTAGTATGTTTCTTGTATTTTCATAGTGCTTCCATACTTTATGTTATTTTCTTATTTCTCATTTTCCAGGTTATATAACCACTGAAAAATGAAAAAGTATGTCCCAAAAGATAACTTTGGAATGTTTTATTAGATAAAAATTTGTAGGGATTGGTTATTTCCTAACGCACATTACCACAAAGTAACTGCTACCATCACTGAATTTATCTGAAACTTTGAATTTTAAATTTATAAAATTAAATACCATTAAAACTACTGGACAATTGTAAGTACATGCTAAATGACATCACGTCAGCTCTGTATTTTTTGTGTGCGGCTCACTTTCCTTCTGACAGTAAACGTGCGCCGTGGTTACTATGTGTCTTCAACGCATTTTTTCCCTAAGAACGTTTCCAAAAATTGCCTGAAAAATTACTAGGATCAAAGTTGAAATATTGTTATACTGTCAGTATTCCAGAACATTTACAAATATAAACAATGTACAACCAATTACATTTCTTTTATTTTTAGAAATATTTACATTATAAAAATAAAATGCTCGTAGCCGCTCCGTTGGTGCTTGTGGCCGGTCCATTACCCTTCAGCCTTCCGCGACTCTCTCTACACATATTAGTTTAGCTTTGTAAAAAAAATCGAAATCGATAATCAGTATTGTGAAATTTGCACCTTGATATAGTATGGATATAGAAGTATGGATTTACTTGCTAATTCTTTCCATGTTATGAATCCACTTCCATTCACGCCGCCATCTGTCTCACTTCAGCCCTCCAAGAATCTTTTATCACATTTTTATCTTTATTAAAAAATAAAAATGTGAAAAACGAGAACCATTACTGCGAAATTTGGATCTTGATCTAGAAAAATGGTTTCCCATCCTGATTCTTTCCATATTATGAAGCAACTTCCATTCTCGCCACCGTCTGTCTCATTTCAGACTTCCAAAACTTTTTTATCGCATAGTTTTAGTTTTGTTGAACAATAAAAATGTCCAAAACGAGAATTATTACTGTTAAGTTTGGACCTTGTTCTAGGAGTATGAATTTACTTTTAATTCTTATTATGAAGCCACTTCCATTCTCGCCGCCGATTGTCTCACTTCAGCATTCTAAAGCTCTTTTATCACATTTTTTTAGCGTTTTAAATAATAAAAATGTCCAAACCGGGAATCAATACTGTAAATTTTGGACCTTGATTTTGAAGCTGGAGTTCCTATTAAATCTTTTCATGTTATGAAGTAACCTCCATTCTCGTGGCTGCTGTTTCACTTCAGCTTTCTTCATCATCAGCGGCTCTTCTACATCTGCGATTTCTATGTTTTGCCTTTTTGTAATTTTTAATTCAAAAATTCCTTTTATTTGTTGTATTTCGACCTAATTTTTGGGGTTTCCTTTATTTTTTTAAAATAAATATTTAAAAAAATTTTTGCACTTATATGGAGCACTTTTTCAATACAATCTTTTCAGTTTTCTATAAACTTCATTTAGTCATTTCAAGCACTTCTACCCACAAATAAAATAATGTATACAATTTGCTCTGAGAAGTGAATATTAACGGAGGGAGAGAGATTTCAAAAAAATTACATTTCCGTAATTTTAGAAAAACAAAACAATACAGCAATATTAATTTTTATATCACTCTAAACTGTTAAATTAGTACTAGACGTACGAAACGTTTGAATAAAAAAAATTTGGAGCCTTTTTGACAAAATTACATTTGACCGTTTCTGAAAATGCAAAATTTTGAACTCCTTTTCAGAGAAACGTTTTGTTTTCGACAAATTATATCAGACATACTTTAACTCACATATACTCGTAAATTAAATAATGTGAAGAAATCTCCTCTAAAGTAAATATTAACGACATGAGAGGCTAGTAAAAAACAATAGCAATTGAATTTTAGCACGTTTTCGTTATCAGGACTCGTCAATGCCATCAATTACGTTATCAGGACTTGTTTTGACGGAACTCTGCTGATTTTTTGCGCAGCAACATATAACTTTCTCTAATCTACTTATATTATTACGTATATGAGAAAGTAACTAGTGATGGTACGGAATGACAGACTTTCCTGTATTCGTTTTCTATTTCTTTGGTCTCGGCTAGGTTCACGAACTTGCTACATACTCTTGCGAGCTCCCATCTATCACCGCTCAAAGTTCATATTTTTTTTCTTAATTTTTGGGTTTCCTATTAGTAGATTAGAAATATTATTAAATGAGTATTAATGAACAGTAAAACCTCATCTAAAATTGCAATTTTGTTTAAAAAATTGCAGTTGTTTTTAAGAAAATGGCACTTAAATTCTACTGTTAATTCGAAATTTGAAGTTCTTTTTCACAGAAAACATTTGAGTTTTTGGGAAATTTCACTTGAAGTCATTTGAAGAACTTCAAGAAGAACTTCGAGAATTAACAAATACAATAGTGTTTACAAACTTTTTTATTTACAGGGAAAACCCCGCTCGCATAGGTCGGCGCCGGATCTCGCCATCTACCTGGGGAAGACCGCCGTCACCTCCCAAGCAAAAAACAAACAAAGCACGCACTACACTTACGGGAATAATGACCTTGCATGTTGACGCACTCGGAATCATTAACAATCGGTATCAATGAATACCACGTTTTTAGGGCAAGTTTCATCAAAGTGTGGTTTCAACAAACCTGGACAATAGATTCTTGCAAAAGACCCCGATTAAGGTTGAAAAAAGAAATAAATTGTTACTAAATACAGACTGTTTTATTAGGGTAAAAAACCCAATGCAAATTATTATTATTTTTATTTTCTCCTATACTTATGGAGTAATATGCGGAGAATAACTGCGGAAAATCGATTTCGAGATTTCAACGGAAGTACACGGGGTTCCCTGATACCGAAAGATAGTGATACCGAAAACACGGCTTGCGTCTAAACCATACGTTGGATATTTTCCAAAATGGATATTTCTAGTCGATCAAGTTCGACTCAAAGCATCGCGATTTTGAAAAACTGTCTGTAAAATTCGGAGGTACTTTACATTAACTCCCCGGATATTTTCAAATTTTCTCAAAATGGATCCAATTTTTTTCTTTTATCTTTTCGAAAGAATAAAGTAAAATGCACTTATAAAGGAAGCATAGGTCTGTTTTTCAGTATTTTGTTTCCGTGTTTTAATGTCAGAATTTTTTAAAATTTGCAAAATATAGAATTTTATTCGGCGTTTACAACTACAAATTAGAAGATAGAGCTTTTACCTTCAAATAAAAGTTGTTCTCCATAGTTTATTCTTCCAAGAATGTCCTGTATTTTCTTTAGAAAGTTTTGTAGATTTTGCGCACCATTGCAAGCAGTATGTGCAATATTACAAAAATAAAAAGCAAGATTTTTTTGAAAACGGATCCATTTTTTTAAACGTTTTGTAAGGATAGCGCTAAATGTACTCTCTAAGATTAAATCAACGCGTTATTGCTCTATTATTTCGTTGTTTTTTTTCAAAACTGTCAAAAATTTATTTTTTACTTGTCTCTCACGTCCGTAATGTTAGTGGCTCTTGGGTCGTAATATTAGCGGCGATTTGTTCGCTTTATTGCTTTTATGATTACATGTGCTTTAAATAATGCCATATAAAGTTTCCAAAAAAACTCTACAATTTTCTGTGAAAATAAACTCAAATTGCCGCAGTTTCAGAAACACTCAAATGCTATTTTCTCAAAAATTGGCTCCAAATTGCTTTTTCAATTTTTTCAAACAGACAGTGCTAATTGCACTTTTTGAGATGACATAATGTTAATTTTGGTGTGTTCGCTTGATTCTTCAAAAATTGCACTCAATTTTTTTAACTAAAATTCCTACGTATGACAAGATTGGTTTTATTCAAAAAGATAATATCTTTATCCCGCCGACAAATTTGAACTTTTGCAATTTTCAAAAATTTAGAGGGTTCAACCAAATTTGGATCTGCGTCATATTTAAAAGTAGACTTTCCTCCATCCAGAAAAAAATAATCCAGAAATTTGTTGCAATTATTGGGAAAAAATTGAAAATATCCTTGAGGCTATACTTAAAGTACCACCAAAAATTGAAATATCGTTTTGAAATCGAAGAGTCTGCGGTATCAGACAGATCGATCGGGAAACATCATTTTTATATGAATTTTCTACTTCCAGTTTTGGAGCTAGAATTGTTCACAGACGGACGAAAGGTTAGTTGAATGGATGGATGGACGGACAACCTTTTTGTCGTTAACAAATTTTTCGGGTGCCAACAACCCACAAAACGAGGATTCTGATTACACTAGTGTTAGAGAAAATAAATGTAAGAACAAGAATTCTCCAGAATAATGACGAGCTCCTCCTTACGTAACAACCATTCTTTCATTCCATCTCCTGAACGTCATTTCGGATGAAGTTTTATGATAGTGCTTTTGTTTCTCGCCCATGCGTGTGGTTCAGGTCGCGTCACTGCGGGGCGCTGGTAGTCAGAGGCTCCTGCCGCTAGCCGCCTCCAGAGGGCGCTCGTGGGCTGGCGCGCGAGGCGTCGACGGCGCGGTGGCCCAGTCCAGGCGCAGGCATTCGCTGGACCTCATCTCTCCGCCGCGCCTCCCGTCGGCCCGGCGCTGGTGAGCTGGTAAGTGAATGGCACAACGGGGAATTGACTGTGCCTACGTTGTTCATTTCATTATCTCGGGAAATTAATAATATTAATAATGATAATAATAATAAGTAGTAGAATTGTTAATAATAATATTAATAGTAATAATATTATTATTAATGATAACAATAATAATAAAATTTGTTCAACGAATTTGTTGTCCCGAATCTGTGGACAAATGTATTTATTAAAATGCGTTGTTACTCAGTAATATGGTCACAATTTGGATTTCTTTACGACTGCGGAAAATATACTCTGAGCGTAATTGCGTCCTACAAGGTGACGTTACAAGTATTGGGGAAGGTGACAATTATATTATTATTATTATTATTATTATTATTATTATTATATGCGAATTCTCCCATAGATGGTAAGTGCTATGCAAGAGACAATCAATTTTTCTTTAGGTTCTTCTTATTGCACCAATACTTATAATTCCTGTGTGGCACTACAGCACATTTATTAAAAAAAAAACAGTATGCAAGTGAAACATTGCTCTGAACAAAAACCATGAACTTGAAGAAATCAAAAGAGAAGAGAAAAATAATTAAGAAAATTCTATGAGTGAGACATACAAAAAACGGTTACAGACAATCAGTCTAAAGGTTTTCAAATATTAAAAGTGACATTGGAAACGTCGAATGATATTCGGTGGACATCTGGTCTCAACAGATTACCTGGAAAACGATTGACAAAAAGATACTAGATAACGTAATTGAATTTTAGAACACAACATCTTGTCTGAAAGAAATTCGGAAAGATATCAGAACAGCTAACATAAGATCAAAAGACATGGTAGAATAAGAAACCTTCAAGAGAAACAAAGTGGACAAGTGAGAAGTTGCTCATTAAAGCAACCAAAGAGCAACCAAAACAAAAACAATACAGACCAGCGTGATCGGAAGAACGTAAAAAGCTTTTTCGGAAAGAATGAAAGCGTATTGGAGTAATACGAATTGCCCAAAGAAAAAAATGATTAAGTCTTTTGCTTAGCATTTTCCATCTCTTGGAATAATTCGTCTATAATAATAATAATAATAATAATAATAATAATAATAATAATAATAATAATAATAATTTGTTATTATTATCATCATTATTGTTTGTTGTTGTCTTTTTTTGTTTTGTCATGCGAGATTCGAGGTTTGCGGGACCTTTAGGTATGTCACATCCCTAGCTTTGCAAATTTATTTCCGCGCGAACAATCCGACAGGTTTCATGAATGATTGACTTTGGAGCTTTTCGAATATTTTTTGTGAGAAAGATCAAATTTTTTCATATAAAATTTTAGTTTTTTGCTAAAAAACAGTTAATTATTACAATTTATGTAATCTCAACAGACTCATCTTTGGCATATTTCTTTATTTTCTATTGTAGAGGGATTTGGTTTGATAACGGGCACATGGGAAAAGTCAAAAAAGTTGTGGTGCTACAGAAAGTCACAGACTTTCTCATACTACTTACTAGTGATTAATGACTGGAAAAAATCATCAAAAATTTTAAAATAGTTTTTTTATTTATTAGATTTGTTTTATTTAAATGAGATTTTTTAAATTATATGAGATGTTTTTACTTCAAAACAGTGATTTTTTATCCTTAATTACTTTAAAAACAGAAAAAAGGTTTATTTCAACATCACTTTTTAATTTTCGCGGATGTGTCACTTGGTACACTATAGTTTTCATAATGTAGTATGCTTATATAAAGAGTTGAACATTCCAGCTTTACTCGTACCAAAAGTCTGGGCAAGCTTTTCGGTTTGCCCCACCGTCTTTCTGGCTGCAATGTGCACCTAGTAGACATTTTTTCAAGTTTTTGCTTTCTCGTTCCCCTAATAGTTGAAAGGAAATGTGACTTTAAGAGTATTATAGAAAGTCAGTAGTAGTTTTGGCAAATTTATTATTTGAATAATTTTAACTGTTTTTGTGAAAATGTTTGAGCGTTTCAGAAATCTCACATTTTGAACTCATTTTTGCAGAAAGTTTTAGTTTTCAAGAAACTTCAAAACAAAAATTAAATATATTCTCACCAATGCAATAATGTGCTAAGAAAGTAGGTATAAATAATTTTTAATGTCATGAGAGACAATTTAAAAAAATACATTTTGTGTAACTTTTGAAAAATCAAAACATTACATCAAAATGTTGATGTTCTATTATGCAGTGCAATTAAAAAATAATAATTTGAAGCCGTTTTCGAAATATGCTGCTATACGAGTGTTTGCAAATGGGAACTATGAGCTCCGAAATATTTTAAGTTTTGGAGAAACATTATAAAAAATCAATTGAAGCATTTGAAACGCGCAATTCGATAATGTAGGAAAAAACAAAAATATAAATATTAAGCATACCGTAGTTTATATATCAAAATATATTTAATTTTTGAAAAAATCAAAGAAATACATCTAAATAGCTTTTATAATATGATATTGAGTGTATTTAGCACATCCATAACAAAAAAGATAAAGAAGGAAATTGGAACCCCTTTGAGAAAACTTTTTCAATTACCTTCATTTTTCCGCAAAATTGTGCGAACCAGTCATAATTCCGTAAATTGTACTTGGTCTGAATTAAATGTCTTTGAAGAACAGAGTACGTTCAGGAAAATATTTCTATTTTTTATTTTTGATGTTGAATGAAAGACGCCGAGACAATGTCAAAATTTTGATTCAGAGACTCAATGTAAACATGATTAGAGTACTTTTATACGCGTGTTGAATCATACTGAGAAAAAATTTAAACAGACAACAAAGTGACAATACAGTTGATGTCACTCAATGCTCCAGCATTAAGTTTTGGGGGAGGGAAGGAACTGTAGCTGCTTTTTTTAGCAAATGAATGTCCCAGCAATCTTATATTGATCTCCAGAACATAAAGAATTCGTGCATTGAATACAATAGTAGACAAAATTTAATTTCTGAATTCGGTGTTAAATCGGGAGTGAAATAATCACATATTTTACGTCCCGTATATACAGAGTAATATAGGTACTATAGGGAGAGTTATGTACAGCTGACGACAATCGATTTTCGAGATTTCAACGGAAATACACGTTTTGGGGTCCCTTGATCGAAAAAGTGTTTTTGTTCAAAACGTCTGTCAATCAGACGCGTCCGTCGTCTGTCCGTCGTCTGATCTTGTCGTCTGTCCTGTCCATCGTCGTCCGCCGTCCTGTCCGTCCGTCTGTCCGTCGTCTGTCCGTCGTCTGTCCGTCGTTGTCGTCCGTCTGTCTGTCCATAGTTGTTGCTCCGTCTGTCCGTCGTCCATCTGTCCGACCCTCTGTCCGACCGTCTGTGTGTCCTGTCCGTCCGGTCCGTCCGTCTGTCTGTGAACACCACTAGCGCTAAATCTAATAGAATTTATAACAAAATGGATATTCCTGGTCGATGTGGCTCGACTCAAGCTGCTGCAATTTTGGAAAGTTCTCTTCAAAATTTGGGGATAATTTACATTAAGTCCCCGGACACTTTTAAAATTTTCTCAAAAAAGGTCCAGATTTTTTTATTATTGATGAGATAGTGCCCAATGTACCGCTTGAGATACATTAAAACAACAGTTAAGCTGTATTCTTTTGTTTGTTTGTTTTTTAATTAAAAAATTTAATTTTTTTACTTTTCTCACGTCGGTAATATTCCACATTAGCGGCAATTTGTTCACATTACTGTAGATATGAGTACATGTGTCAAATAAAGTTTCTCGAAAACTCACCGTTTTCTGTGAAAACATACCAAAATTCCCGCTAAACGATCTCAATTTTTTTCCAAAAGTGGGCTCCAATTTTTCTCTTCAAACTTTTCGAATGGATAATGCTTATTGTACCTCTTATATGACGCAAATTTCATTTTGGGGATTTGTTTTAAATTGCACGTGTAAATTTTTGAAGAATCTCTCAATCATTAATATGCACATTTTCAGAAATTTGTATACACTGTTGTCTTTGTGAGATAATGTGCTTCAAATGACTTGCAATTAAGTTTTTCGCAAACTCAAATTTTTCTGTAGAGCTTTAAATTTCGAATTTTACAGTAGCGATTAAATGCCCATTTTCTTGAAAACGTCTCCAATACTTCAAAGAAAGTTGCCATTAGGACGACGTTTCAATATACTTAAACTAATATTTTCGGTTCTACTATTACGAAACGGAAAAATTAAGAAATAGTCAAGAAATGTACTTTGGGCGGCGATAGGTGGCAGCTGTCACGAGTTGTTGTAAGTCCAAATAATTAGCCGAGACCAAAGGAAATAGAAAACGAATATGGGAAAGTGTATGCCATTCTGTAGCATCACTATTTTTTATTTTAAATATGGCATTTATTTAGTATGGAGATGTAAATAATAATCACGAAATATATTTATGAATCTGAATCTCAACAGTAATATTACTATTCGACTAATATAATTATCGTGGATAATTTGATATTACTTATTTGAATTCAACTTGGGATTCTATTCAAACTGTGATTTGCCACAACTGCTCGAATTAATACATAATATAATCTAACTAGGCAATTTGTTTTCTGGGTTCTTTTGCAAAATGTTTATTTTAATTTAGCTTTTAATATAATTCAGAAATATCAGTTTCATTAACATTTACAAAAAAGCAGCAGCGTATCATTTAGGTGATTTATTTACGACTTGTATTTGGATAATACGGTAAAATAATAGTACCATTACATACTAAAGTAACGATGAACGTAAAGCATCATGTGAATTACGAAGAAAATTTCATGTTTATTAAATAAGTAAAACATATTCTGTAACGAAAGTAATTGGAAAGGCATTTATTCAGTAGATTTCGAGTACTAAACAATTTTTTATTTCTTCCATGATAAGTGATTGGTTTTCCACAAGGGTCTAAAGTAGCTTCTTATCTTGAAGCTTGTGTATTGCGTGCGTCACATTGATGCTATACAAAGCTTAAACTGTGACCTTGCATCCAGTACAGCAATATAAGTACAATCTAGTTCCTTCTACATGTTTTCAGTTGTGGAAATTTACCTTCTAACCACTACACAAATGTAAGATATCATTAAAATATCAATAGATACATACGAATATTAATTCGGGTAGCATTCACCGGATTGCTCGAAATGCTGAGAAAATTTTATCTAAGATATAATCATTCAAATAAGTCTCACAAATTTTCTTGTAGAGTGTGAACTTTTTGTGTTTCTACTTAAAGATAAATTGCTTTTTTAAATTCAGGCTATTCATTCGAAACCCTTTCAGACCTATATTAGAATAACATCGATACTTCATTTAATGTATTGGCATATATTTTTGATTGAAGAGAGTTAAATTATATATCCATGATCTTTTTATTGATTTGACTAGGAGCTACGTTTTTGATTCTAACATAGGTTGAGAGAGTCTTTTTATTTTTTAGATAATTTACCCAATATTCCCAGCCAAAGAGATGATCTATATTCAATAAAAAGTTAAGTTGACAAATATGTTGTCAAAGGTTTGTCCTTAGGACAACTCTTTACTAAAATGTAATTATTGAGTAATCCGATATTTCTACGTGTATATTTTTCTACAAATTTCTGTTCAATTATAATGAATTCTCGAGCTAAAACGTAGTTTTAAAGAGTTGAAAGTTAGAAATAAACGTGCAAATTACAACGTTTTAATTCATGACGATATGAAACTTACTATATGAGGGGCGGAATTACCTCATACGTTTATTTTCCTTGTTAATACATGGTTCTAAAATTCCATTAACCAATCCTCTTCACAAAAGTGCAATGTAGATCGCAATTGGCCTTGAGAGGCATTTCTGAATTTCTTACCACAATTGAAACACAGTGGAGCCCTATTGCATCAATCTACACTATTGTGATTGATAGAAATATGTGGCCAACTTTTCTCCTATTTCCACAATATTTTACAAAGGTAATTTAGTAAGAGTTTTCCCCGTAGTAACTGGTAACTCATCTACTGTATAATGAGTTTCTGCTACACTTTATGTAGTTTCTCGCTCAAGTTGATATACCATCATGCGCTAGC
>BOPP01000041.1:5251350-5299768 GCA_017312745.1 Gryllus bimaculatus
CTTCGTCTTCGGCCGCATCCTCAACATCCTGGTGAGTTTGCGAGACTCCCTACCACAAATATTCCTCACATCTCGATGTTTAACACCTTTTAACACTTTTTATTTCAACATTTTATTTTTTTTGACACTTTTCAACACTTTTTATAAGAGAGAATCTGCTCTCTTACTGACTTCAATTAAAATGTTCTGTGAGATAAAAGGGTCTCACAGTTATATTTTAAACAAGCGGCGCTAGTTCACCGATAAGAGCGTGGATTACGTATTTGACAACTTAATTGATCAATATGGTCTTTTATAAGCAAGAAATTAGTAAAATAAGTTGGTAACAAAGTATTAAGTACCTGAAACCGATTGATTTCTTCGAAATCGTAGCAATATTTTTATTGTCATCACTGAAATACTCGTAGGTTCTGAAAGTGGCTTTGAGGGTCAACGTTTTCAACAGTAATATACCGATGGACCCGGAGAATACTGGACCCGGAGAATACTAATTTGGGGTGGGCTTAACGGCTAATAAAAATTACGTATTAGATAACTAAGAAATTAATTACATGATTTTTTTCGTTAGTATTAAAGCACTTTTACTTTCTCGCCCTTACTAGTAACAAGAGAAAATAATGTAATCGTGCGCCGGAAAACGTCGGATTTTCAACAGAATAACTTATTTCCGAGCCCTGGTATCTAAAATGTGGTTCAATCTTGTTTATATATTTAATAAATTACTCTAACACGACATGTAACCAGAATGCATGTTTTGTTGGTCTTTAAAACAGAAAAATCGATTGACATCGAAACATCTGTTGACCACAGACAGACAGAGACAAGGACGGACGAACCGACGAATGGACGGACGGACGAACCGACGAATGGACGGACGGATAGATGGGAAGACTGGCGGACGAACGAGCGGACGGACGAACGATCGAACGGACGGACAAGTGGACGGATGAATGGTCGAGCGGACGAACGAACAAGCGGACGAGCGGACGGGCGTGCAGACAGACGGACGGTCGTGCAGACGGATGGACGGGCAGGCGGAAGGTCAGGCAGACTGACGGACGGGCAGACGGACGGACGTGCAAACGGATGGACAGGCAGACTGGTGGACGGGCAGACTGATGGACGGGCAGCCTGATGGACGGGTAGACGGACGGACGTGCAGGCTGACGGACGTGCAGACGGACAGACAGGCAGACGGACGGATGGCCGGGCAGACTGACGGACGTACAAACGGACTGACAGGCAGACGGACGGACGGGTAGACGGTCGGACATGCAGACGGACGGATGGGCAGACGGGAGGACGGACGTGCAGACTAACGGACGCACAGGCAGGCGGCATAACGTGCCACGAGAGCGCGGCGTGGGGGGGGGGCGTGCGCAGGCGATCGGCATGTTCGTGCGCGCGCCACTGGTGGAGGCGCTGAACGTGTCGCTGGTGCCGGCGCCGCTGGTGGCCTTCCTGCGGCCCGCGCTGGGCAACGCCATGGAGCAGCGCCGGCAGGCCGGCACGCAGGGCCAGCGCGGCGACTTCCTCGACCTGCTCATGGAGCTGCGCGACAAGGGCCGCATCGCCGCCGACGACGAGGGCGACGCCAAGCCCGCCCCGGACACCGGCGCCGCCGCCGTCTGTGAGTCACTCGCTCGGGCTGGTGGAGCCGCAGCACTATATCCTACGGAGTGTGCATTTTATCTGTCGCAGTTCGCTCTCCTGCGTCAACTGGAACCGTTTTGGCTTTTGCGTACAGGCTACTTTCACTCTCTCTTTCACTCTTTATCTCTCTTTCTCTCTCTCTCTCTCGCTCGCTCGCTCTCTTTCTCTCTCCCTCTCTCTCTTTCTCTCGCTCTCTCTCGCGCTCTTTCTCTCTCTCTCTCGCTCTCTTCCTTTCTCTCACACTCTCTTTCTCTCTCTCTCTCTCTCTCTTTCTCTCTCTTTCTCTCTCGCTTTTTTCTCTCTTTCTCTCTTTCTCTCTCTCTCTCACTCACTCTCACTCTTTCTCACACTCTCACTCTCTCTCGTCTTTACGTACCTCCTCTTGTCAGCCGGCTCCCGGCTCACTTGGCTGTGAGAGGGCGGGTCGTGACTCACCCAAAGGAACGTCCCGATGAAAGAGGATAACTTTCCTCTACGCCGGTTAATTAACTCTAGCTCGTTACATGTTAGGTCTGAATTGTTACGTTGACTTTTATTTTACTTTAACTCCAATCAAATCAGATAATGTTGATCTTCAAGACTTGCATGAGGGAAAAACTAGTCTAGCACCCATTTACCAAACCGAGAGCCCACATGGTTTCCCCACGCAGATCTCCCCTCCTGACGCCTGCCCGCTCTCGTCCGAATCTCCGAACCTCGCGCGCCCGGCCACCGCCTGGCCTTCCTCTCCTACCCTCCTTCCTCAGCCTATTGCTGCGCCTCCTCGCTGGCACCTCAGCGACCAAGCTGGGTGGTGCGGGACCCGAGGCGCTCATTACCTAGTGCTGAGCAGGTCTTGGAACTTTTCCTCCGGCTTCACCGGACTTCGCCCTTTCTGACATGCTTTTCGAAATATTCATAAGTTTGTTTTCCATCTTTTTATAATTTAATTCTCCATCGACTTTATGTCCGTGACACGGAGACCGTAGGGATCCCATAATAATAATAATAATAATAATAATAATAATAATAATAATAATAATAATAATAATTAATAATAATATAATATTTTATGATTGTTTTATTATTATTGTTGTTTTGTATTATTACTAGGTATATATTAAAAACAGTAGATGATGTCAAATTTCTGTAGCAACTACATAAAACTTTAACAAATTAGTACATTCTATGTTTAAAACTTGAAATGGGGAGGAGGAGGAGGAAACAGATTTGACCAGTTTTGTTTTGTTTTCTTTTCTTTTTGTACACCTAGTCCTACTGCAGCACCTAATGTATCTAGCAGATCCAGAGGGAACGAAAATTTTTGTCAGGCAATCTCCTTCTATGTCGCAGGATGCAATATGCCAGTTCTCTTCTCTTCGCTTCAGCTCAAAACAGTCAACATGATACAGAGAGTCAAATAAGATGAGAAATTTTGTATTTATTTATATTTTTTTAAGGGAAATATTATTGGGATTTGAATATTCCTCCACAATGAAGAACATGTTGTTAAGCAGGAAAGCTTTCAATTTACTTTTAAATGTATGAATTGTGTTTATGTCTTTAATATCATTACCTAGTTTATTGTAAAATATAATGAGCTCTATTTGGGTGCTTTTTTGATAAAGTGTAGTTTCAGAGTGGGGAACATGTAGGTTATCCTTTTGACGAGTGTTGTAGTTGTATACATTGGAATTTAGAGTAAACATGTCTTTGTTTTCCATGAGAATATTCTTTCTGAAGACTACTATTTCAAATATTTACACGCATGGTAGAGGAAGAATCCTTAGTTTATTCAACAAGGGTTGGCAAGACTCCAGTTAAAGAGTGCTGGTCATTGTTCGCAGTATTCTTTTTTGCATAATAAATGTGCAAGTACTTCCAGGGGCATTTCCCCAGAATATTATTCCATATTTTAGGTGGGAGTTTGCAAAATAAAAAAATTGCAAAATACATTTTTCAAAGTATCTCAATGTTGGAGCTTGACTTGAGGGTGTATAGCACATAGCAAGATTTAGTGAGCTTCTTGTTAAGATTTGAGGTTTGAGCATTGCATTTTAGGTTTTCGTGAATTGTTAGACCAAGGAAGGTAGTTTCATGAGATATCGTTACAGGATTATTACTTATGAGCAAATGCTGTGAAAGTTGTTTTTTTTTAAGATCGGGGATTTAAGAAATTTAGATTAGAAATTTTTGTCTTGCTGATATATACGATGCATTTGTTGTCTTGAAATCATTTTACTAATGAATGCAAAGTTTTCTGAGTTTCATTTTGGAATGATTGTTGCTTTTACTTTGATGATTACATTTATGTCATCTATAAACAAAATTATTTTGTTATTCCTTACAACCAAAGGCATGTCACTTATGTATATAAGGAATAGTATTGGCCCAATGATGGATCCTTGCAGGACTCCACAATTTATCATTTGAGGGCAGGAGTAGTATGAGGAGATTTTGGTTTCTTTAGTGTGCTGGAGGGCAACTATTTGGCTTCGGTTCGATAAATATGATTTGATTCATTGGCCTGCAATGCCTCAAATCCCTAGCATTTCTAGTCTTCTCAAAAGTATGTGATGGTCAAAATGCCAAAGATTTTTGAAAAATATAAGAAAAGGTCAATGGGAATTTCCTTTTGATTTAGTGTAACAAGCACATCAATTAACTATTGCCCTTTTTAAACATTGGTTTAATTTTTGCCATTTTAAATATATCTGAGAATATCCCTGTTTTTAGAGAGTAATTGCAGATGTGAGAGAGTGGTTGCACTATGCATGGAGCACTGTGATAAGAAAATCTGGAATTTTGCCTTGGCCTGATGAGAATTTATTCTCCATTTGTCCAATGATTTTAAAAATTTAGAGGTTTCATTTGTAAATATAGAATTTACAATTTCTGTAACAATAGTGTTTGGTTGGTGTGTTTTATTGTTTTCATTACAGAAAATGTGAACAGATTACACTTCTCGCCATAGAATGTCATAGTAACATCAGACTTGATTTTTAACTATTTTTGATCTCAAACAAACAAATAATAAATAAATAAACAAATGAACAAGCAAACTACCAAACAGATAAACAAACAAGCAAGCAAGCAAACAAACAAGCAAGCATACAAACAAATAAATAAAATAATTAAATAAACTTTCAATGAATGGGAGTGCTGGGACAACTTGCCTAAGGCCCCAATGATTAGAAGCCCCATGGATCTACCGAGTCAGGCCCATTTTCTCTGGGCACCCCTCAATGTCATTTTTTTTTCCCTTTTCAGGGAAATTATAATTATTATTTTATAATTATTCTGTGTATTGCATTTTTTTCATTCTGTACAGCAATGGGAGGAGATACATTGATATCACAGTCATTCACCTTCCTTTCGGCTGGCTTTGACACAACCTCCACAACAATGAGCTTTGCCCTTTATCACCTTGCTAAAAATGAAGCCATTCAAGATAAGCTCAGAGCTCAGTTGAAGAAAGTTCAGAAGGAGCACAATGGAAAACTCACCTATGAAGCTATGCAAAATGTTCCTTACTTGGATATGATTATTTCAGGTAAATGATTGACAACATTTAATTTCAAAACAAAACACTTTCTTAACAACCCAGAAATTACTAGAGTTAATGAAACATTTTAAAAATTAAAATAAATTAAAATGAAAAACTTAATCTTCATTTCATATTAGATTTTTTAAACATTTTGTTTCATAATTTTTATCATTTTATAACTCTGTCCCTTTTATTAATAAAAGAGTCATATTAATAGTGTAAAAAACTATTCTATTTACATTTGTAGTTTTGTTTCTTTCATATTTCTTGCATTTTTTTAAAAATGATTTTGCATTATTATCCCTGTTACAATATGATAAGAGTAGCCAGGAATGATAAAGAGCAAGTAATGGGGGTGCAAGGTTTTTTGAGAAGGCTTTGTTTCATATTTCTCTGGATATGCATGTGTACTATACGCTTTCTTTTTCAACATGTTCTTTCAAATTATAATTTCATTTTTATCATCTTTGATGGTACACCTGAATTCATTATTATCGTAATTTATTTTTGGTGGTACAGAGAAGTCTGTCAATTTGAACACCTCTGTATCTTGAACACATGTTCATGAAACTACATAACCAAATAAATTTCTATTAAATAATGACACAGAATGGTAAAACTTCTTTAGTTTGGATGGCACACATCCATTTGGATGTCTCAATTTATTGTATTGTGTGGAAAGCACTTCATTTTATACAGTTGAAGGCTAATGTTTTATTTGATCATAACAACAAAACACATGAAGAGGTATAAAACACAAAAAGAAAACTATTCTTTTCTACTATTAACTGTCATGTTCTTTCACTCTGTTTGTTGATGTTTTTAACACTTACTGAATGCCCCTCCTTGAAAGTACTCCTGCTCCCCAAGGAGCTTGGTGCACCACCTATCACACTAGTAAAACCTGAAAATTCCTGCTCGATCTCCCACAGTATTTTACACCTTTAACTCTTAATACTCATTTGTGTGAGAGTTGAATTTTAATAAATTGTTATATATATGGAAATAAAGGCTGAATTTTAAATGTTGGGTTTTCCTTTATTTTGTAAGTGTTTGTCTTTTGCAAGCAAAATTTTCATAAAATGAACTCCATACTTGTTTAAATATGCAAAATGATCCAGTATATTCCATTAATTACTGAATTCATTAACAGTAATGAATGCTTACACTAAAATGAGTAACTAGCTGATAAAAGAAGTACTTGAGGATATTAGCGATAATGTAATTTTTACATTGCATAAACATGAAACTGAGGAAGGCTTAATAAAAGCTTAAGCGTTGGCATTATAAGAACTGTTATCTTCATCATGACCTTCTCTCAACATAGTCTCCATTAATAAATGTCGTTTTCTGAAAATATGGGAAATTGCACATTTCTGATTTACTTACCTGAACACATTATAAGAAACTGTAGAAATATGATTTTAAAGCATGGAAAAAATTTAGACTTAGTTATAATACATTAAAAGGATCTTTAGTATGAAATGAAAATAAAATGTCTGAATTGGTTAAAAATATTAGGGTAACTGTCCCCTCTCCCCCTTCCCACCCAACACAAGATTCTCATTATAATAGAATTTACTTAAATTTTTTTCATATTGTTATTTTCAGAAACGTTAAGGATGTATCCAGTCCTCCCATTTCTTGACCGGTCTTGCACTAAAGATTATCAAGTGCAAGGAACTGACTTAGTTATTGAAAAAGGAACTGTAATATTTACAAGTCTTTATGGAATCCAGCGTGATCCTGAACTGTACCCAAATCCAGACTGCTTTGACCCTGAGCGGTTTTCTGAAGCCAATAAGCATTCTATACCTAGTGGAGCATATATGCCTTTTGGTGAAGGACCTCGAATGTGCATTGGTAAGTAAAAATGTTCAAATATATTTTAAAGGTCCTTGGATTAAATGTTTTCATTGCAATGAGATGATTTTTGCCAGAACTCATAATTTGTAATACTTTATTGCTTATTGGAATGTTAGATTTCAAGTATGTAATTCATAGAAATTTTTGAAAAATTCTAGAAATTTAGAAAGAAATATTTGAAACAATGGTTTCTTGAAAGTTATATTTTATTTATTTTAAAATGATGTGAGAGAATAGAGCTGAAGAGATTTTATCTCTAGAAACATCTCATTCAATTCCTCCTCTCAAAATTCATTTTTATATTCATTTAAATAATTTATTATCTGACAATTCCTTTTTTGACAAAGTTGTTGTCCTTTAATTACAACTATATATTTTGTAAAATATATTATTTCTTTGGAGAAAAAATTGTTTGGGGCTGCTTTGTGATAATCTCAAACATTCAGTTTCTTATTGATAATTTCAAAGTGCATATGAGAGCAGATTGAAAGCTTTTGGTATAGACACCTTTCTACTTCAAAATACACATTGATTTAAAACAAAGCAGTCAGGATGACATTAAATATTAATCTGATATTAATTTTATATATATCAAATATTTATTCAAATTATTGTTTTAGGCAATAAATTAATTGAGCTCAAGAGAGAAAAGAATGTTTTGGTGTTTCTTGTAAATATTGTGAAAATTCCTTTTGAACTTGATATTTCTATGAACATATATTGATTGTAATCCTCAATTTCAGTACTCTTCCATTTTAACATCTCTCCAATTTTGACAATTTTCAGAGTATTTTAGGGTCTACTTACAATACAATTACAGAGAAATACAATTATCATTGTAGAGAGGTCTATATTAAGATCAATATAGCCAGAATAATAGAAGCAAGGTTTCATAATCATATAGATTTATGTATATGATATTCAATTATTAGTTATTATTTTATTTTTATGTTTTACTGTAGTTTATGAATATCAAAAATGGATTGTCAAATATTCTATTTCATTCATTTTCACCTCTTATGTCAGAGTTAACAAATATATCATATAGCTTAGAATAATTTTGACACAGTATTATATGGAATTCACAGTTAAAAGGTAAAAGCAATTTTTTCCAATGAAATAACTAAAGGAAGTTTTAAGTCAGTAAACATATTGAGCAATGAAAGCAGATCAGTTGAGTGAATTCTTTTAAAACTTTTTTATTAGAATTAATAAAAACATCAGTAGGTAATAAATAATTCAACCCTTGGAGTACAAGAATAGCCAAATAAATGTTTAACATAACCAACTCAGGGTTCCCATTCATTGTCCTGACAATATCCTGATAAATTGTACCATTAATCGAAAAGTTTGCCTTGCATCAGCAAATTTTTTAACAATTAATAACAAAGTAGACTTTGTTAACATTTTATTCTTCCCTTATTCTTAGCTCTGGGATCTTTTCAGATTTATTATATAGTTGACAAAACTAAATCACAAAGTCTCATGTTTATAATTTCCAAATTTAATGAACTCGCATTAAATTTTTTATTCATCCCACTCAGAGAGAAAGGGATTATAAAAGAATAAATCTTCACACAACAATCAATTTACACAATGTAATAGGGACAAGGCATTGATCACTTTGTTAGGCAAGCACCACTGCCGATGGTTATTCAAAAGAAAATTGTCAAAATTAATGGTGATTTTAATGATTTTCCAGCTTGCTTTGTATGTTTTAAATGTATCTTGTAATGTATTTAAATATTAAAGAAAACTGTGATTATTTTCCAATAAAAGTTTGTTTAGACTGTAATTTGACTAATACACATGTAAATTACCATTCAAAATCATTAATTTTTGTTTTTCACTTCACTTAATAAGCATCAAATTTAAAATATATTAAAAAAATTAAAGGAAAAACCATGCCACTTTAAAAAAATATTTACAAAGTGCTGGTTATTCACCCAGATCCAGTTAGTGATTATATTTCTTCTCATTGTAATATTTTAATGGGTTCAGAATGCACCTTAATATAATTCATTCTCTTGATAATAATTTTACTAGCAAAAATGGTTGATATGGTTTGTGTCAGCAATTCAATTTTGTGTATGGGCAAAATGAAAATCTTGACAGGCACAGGTTATGTTTTGATTGTCAAATGCATTACAAAAATTCAATTACGGATCCTCAAATTTTGAATTTGTAGTAAAAATCCTTGTAAATTTACCTCAAAAATATGTAGATTCGTATCAAATTTTCATGGAATTTCTCCTTACCAGCAGTCATTACTACTTCCACTTTCTATTTCCACTTTAACATCATCTTCACTTTCATATTAATATTTGTTATCCAGTGATACAAAACTATATGCCGCATTTAGACATTGACTCCCTACTTGTCAATAGCCAATAACTTAAGCTTCAGAAGATACAGAAATTAAGCAGCTTTGAGATCGTGCCTGTCCTGGGTGAGTGACCATCTAGGAACCCAAATGTATACTAATAGCCCCTGACTCCTGGACAGGATAGACAATGACTTTACAACTAGACTTGATGAGATAAACCTAGTGATAACAGGCTATGACTTACAACATTGACGTTGATGTATGACTGACAATGTCAAGGAAAATTACGGAGGAGTTAAAAAGAAAAAAGGACTTAAATGGATTAATATGAGAGTAATTTCAAAAGATGGCAAGTTCATATTTACACAGAAAAATATAATTATTTCACAAATTTTATTGTTCATTATAATATCGTTATATTTATTTTGTTTTCAAATGTAGCGAGAACTAATTTAATGTTCTATTGTATTTACACATGTTGCTAACCATCACCTGAAAAATCATTGTTACTTGAAGGAATTATTATGTATTTTTAACTTTTATTCATTAATTTTACACTTGCAACTTCCCCTTGAAAGTATTAGAAATGTTATTTCTTTTATTTTAAATATTTTAAACACAAATAATAGGTGTTTTTAAATTTAATTTCAATGGGTTCCAATACATTTTTTGTATGATATAATTTTCTACCATGAAATGTCATTAATTACAAAATGAATTATTTCTACCAAACCTGTGTAATATGAACCGAGTCTTCTAGGAAGTGTCATGAATTCAAAATGGCTCAAAGTGTTGAAACAAATCTTTTCTGTTCCTTTTGAGTGTAAGTATCTAAAAATGAGATGGCATGGCTAGTTGAGATTGTATAGGTGGATGCACCTTAGTATACTGGGTCCCATACTTGTCTTGGCTCTTTGCTTGTGTGTTCATGGTGGGGCTTGCTGAAAAGATTAGGATACAAAGAAGAATGAGACAAAAGTAGAAGGAGAGAGAAAAGAAAGAAACCAATGAGTAAGAAACAAAATTACAGTGGAGACAGGTGGAGGAGTTGGAGGTGAAGGAGGATGGAAAAAGAAAGAGGAGGAAAGGTAGATCATTGGGAGATGAAAAAAGAGAGGAGGATGATGAAGTTGGAAACAAGAAAAGGAGATGAACAAATGGAGTTGGAGATGACAAAAGAGATGGAGACAGAGAAGGAGACCTTAAAGCAAGCAGGAGAAAGGGAAGAAGTTGATGAAGAATTGTGGCTTGTTGTCCATCAGGAGAGAATCGAGAAAGAGAAGAAGTGGGAGAGTAAAATGCATTATGAAGTGAAAGTATATGTAATGTAAATTGTGGTATGTGATATTGTACAAAATTTGATGATATATTTGAAATTGAAACTAATGAATACTATCAACTTGACAGGCAGGAAAGTAAATATTAACTACTCTACCGCTTCTTTCTTCCTTAAAATGATATAAATATTATAATGTTCCACTGCTGAAGTAGTCTTACTATTTATACATATCTGTATAGTCCAGCAGTCGTATCAACTTTTATATGATGATATTTGGCTTGAGGAAACTTGATTTATGAGTTATTGCAATGTTTTTTGCAACAATATATAGGTGTACACATGTTTGGTTTGTTTGGTTCTTAGTACTTATAAAGCATTTAATATCTAGAAGTACTAAGCTAAATCTGCTTAACTTATGAAGTTAATACTTTCTCAATGTATCATTCTATTAAGATGTTAAAACTGTTAGCAAAAATGCTTCAATTTTTGTTAATATTATGGATTTTTTATTTAATGTCTCAATAATTAGTACCTTTCAGGATATATTTTTGAAGGTAGATTGGGAATTGTGTTTTTGAGTAATAGTGCCATTGACAACCTAAAAATGTTTTAAAGAAAATTTTATTGAATTAATTTATAACATATTGACTTTGGGAAATTAATATGCCATTTTTCAATATTTAATAGGAATGCGGCTGGGACTTCTACAAACAAAAGTGGGACTTGCACATATTATCCTCAACTTCAAGGTCTCTCCATGTGCAGCTACACCAGAAAATATGAGTTATGATCTCAAGTCAGTGCTGATTCTCCCTCGCGATGGTGTTCCATTGAATTTTTGTCGTGTGCAAGAGTAAGTTACAAGATACACCTAAAGTTCTGACAAAAAGTCATGAATGTTGAAGTAGTGTACAAATACAATTTGTTCATAAAACAAACAAAAGGAATTGCCATTTAATCGTAATATTTGCATCAAAGAACATTTTGTTATCTAATAAAAAATTGCTCATAGTTTTTTTAATCTAGCTTTCACATTGAATGTGTTTTGGACAATAAATCAGAATAATAAACTAATAAGATTGTTCCTGATTCTGAGAATAAAATTCTTTGTTACAATTATTCAGGATCTCTCTGATTGTCCTTAGATTTGTCTGTTTTAACAAACTTTGTTACTCTATCCATTGAGTTTTGTAACATTTTTGTAAACATATTGCTTATCATTTAGGAACAAAATTTATTGTAATATAAAACGCAAAATATGTACATACATATTTAAAGTACTATTACTATTAGCCAACCTAGATCATTAAGGTCTAGGGCTCCCTGCCTTTTGCAGGGAGTGCTAAATAAAGTGATA
Source organism: Gryllus bimaculatus (assembly GCA_017312745.1). Classification (NCBI taxonomy): domain Eukaryota; kingdom Metazoa; phylum Arthropoda; class Insecta; order Orthoptera; family Gryllidae; genus Gryllus; species Gryllus bimaculatus. The sequence goes on from BOPP01000041.1 coordinate 5,263,358, forward strand.
GGGTGATGATGAGGGGTGAAAGGACTAGGATGATGAGGAGAAGCAGCAGGGGGGGGGGGATAGTGGCATTTTTTACCATTCTATTGTCCACCTTATGACTAAAGGAAACTACGAAGGTCCCAGGTCGGGTTGGCTGGACCAGGTATCAGACCTCCCAATTGCAAAGTCAGCATGCTACAAACTGAACGCATTCACTTGGTTGTACATACATACATATGTTTTGTTTTTTTTTCCCAAAAAAATATGTAAGAAAAAATAGAAAATGTGTAAAGTAAAAATTCATTTTAATGTTTAAATTCAATATAATTATATTAAAATTCATTATAATGTTGCTCTATACAAGCATGTTCTGAGCATAGAATGTCACCACTCTGGCACTTCAAAGGATTTAGAGTGGCTTATAGAAGTTATAGTAGACTGGTCATCACCATTCATAAGAGTTTTATTAAAAAATATAATTAAAACACATTCATAGTATAAATAATATTTACAAGGAGACGGTGCTCAAGTTCATAGTAGTACTGTGCAATCAGTGATAAATCCTAGAAGGTGGGCGGTTACAAGGAAACAAACCTCCTTCACACACACACCCTAAATCACAATAGAACAATGATCTGTAAAAAACAATTGTTAGTTTTCGATAAAGTTAGCATTGGCCATAAGAAATATGAGTAGGCACGTGGTTGAAATTATTTCTGCTCATCCTTGACTCTGAGTACATGGTTAAGAAGCAGAGGGATATCACCATTCATTGCAAATGTCTGGTGGACATAGCAGTAGCATTACATTGCTTTGTAGGAAAGATGATTCCAGTAGCATATTGCAAACTGGCATCTGAAATGTTCCTTTTCAACATATAAATATATTAAAATGTTATGAAATATTATGTAAGAAAATATGTAGCAATAAGTAAAATATGTAATTATTATACCAAATTATGTGAAATAAAAATAGTTCTAATTCATTCATATCTGAATAATATTATTGAATGCAGGTATCTTGTTCCTGTAAAAATGTGTATTTACTTGAAAATCTTTTTTTTTTAAACTTATTTTGTGAGTTAAAGTGGTACTTCACTGGCATATCCATAGGCACTGTGTTGTGTGAGGACCTAAGTTAGATGTGTGCTGCCTGATATAAATTACTCATATTTTTAATATTATTCGGATACAGTAGTTCTGAGCAACACCAAAGTACTGTACACTTTGTACAATTTACTAAAGATACTGTATTTGGATATAATAACATAAAATATTTTGGAAAGATTTTCAAAAAATGATATAAGACTGTTATATTCATAAATTTATATTGTTGCAAAATCGCCTGCAGCAACAATACTTATTTTATGCCTCTCACACTAGTAGTAGTAAGAATTGTAGATCAGAATACATTAAAGGATCATTAGGTCACACTTTTGTGTGTTGTCACTCCGGAAAAGTTGAATGTGAGTGTCTAATTCAGTCTCTATACAGTATTCGAGTAAAACTTTTGAGTGTGTGCAATTCCGTTACTCCCGGCTAGACCATTTCCCGTGCACCGAGACGTATGAGATGTTGTTCGACGCGTCTCGGTCTCATGATGGGGAGACTGGCATTTGTTAATAATAATAATAATAATAATAATAATAATAATAATAATAACAACAATAATAATAATAACAATAATGATAATTTTTAATGCTTATAAACTTACATAAAGCAATAACAAGTCAGTCTAGAAAATAACTAAAATTACAGTAAGTTAATTTTATTAAGTTTCAGTAATAATAAAATAAGTTTACATTATCTTTCTAAATTACATGACACATTTGTTTTCGGATCCGTCTAGAAGATTCAAATAAATTTCCAAAAATGTGTTGTTTTTTTTTGTTTTGACACTGCTATTTTAGTGATAACGCCGGGAATTAAACCAACGCCTCCTAAATCGATCTATGTACTACATAGATCATAGATAGTACTACATAGATGAACTACAGTGGCTCACATTAATATTCGGACACTCACAAATACAGAAGATGTTTCTTGTTTGACTGTAATTTTTCACACATGCGTGGAAGTTACATGTGAGGAAATGCATAGGAACTGTATCTATATCATTAGAAAACAGAATAATCCAAAAAAAATGTTTCTAATGCACAACATACGTTTCATAAACACGGATTTATGTGCGAATATGCAAGAATACGAAGTCACATTAATATTCGGACACGTAATGGAAAATGCCCTGTTAACATCTCGCCACTCTCTCAGATAGCGCGATAAGCGCACCATCGCCCACCCAAACGAAACTATGCAGACAGTCGCTGTAAACATTTCCGCCTGGAAACACCTCTGGGCAATGGGGCGCAAGGGAAAGAACTTGATGTTCGACCAGAGGCAACTTGTGGTTTCCCACCACGCAAAGGGACGTTTCTGCAGAGCAATCACAAATCTTTGACTCACGATCAACAGCACGGTGCATGATATCATTAAGAGATTTGAGAAAGAAGACAGAATTAAATCTAAACCGCAACGAGGACAAAGCAAGAAGATCCGCGAAGGAGAGCAGCGTGCAATTTTGAGGAAAGTACGAGAAAATCCGAAGGTGAGTGCCGTCCAGCTGGCAGCGGAACAGCGCGAAGCGTCAGGGCCATATGCACACCCCGAAACAGTGCGCAGAGTAATTAGAAATGCCGGATTTCATGGCAGAGCGGAGTACGCGAACAATCTTACGGGAAACCAGAGGCTCGTGCTGCGTACCTCGAAAGGGTGGAGGTCAGAAGTGGCGGCGTCCTCTGGCTGTTCCCATATTTAAAAATTTATTTCCTTTTTATTTTTATTTATGTTTTGTCAAAAACAGTTAAAACTGCGAATGACGTGCTTCTGGGAGAAGTGTATACTGTGATCGTTTTCTTAAACCTAGGATTCTTACCCTAAGGCAAGTTGAAATATGAATGCAGAAAGAAATGAGCATTAATAAAATGTATTTTGCATGGCAATCAGCTATAGATTTGGGGTCTTATCTTTCATCATGTCTTTCGAGAAGGAATATATTTACTGCCGGTCTGGACCAGTAGTCATCAGTGTCGGCTGTAGCAACAACTCTCCTATCGACTGGCTGTGGTTTCTGTTGTGGATTTTGGTAGCAATAGTTTTGCTACCCTCTCACCTCTAGCAGTTAATGCTATTTCCGTTCACGTCCTTCTGGTAGCTTCTCAAAGACTCATTGTAATAATATGTCTCCTTTTTTGGTGTTGCAGTTTTTACAAACAGCAGTGTATTTTTATATTAATTAGTATAGGTTTTTACATTATATGAAGATGTATTTTCGGCATCTACCTTTGCGGATAACCATAAACTAAATTAAGGTTACTCTTCTATTGTAATCCTGCTTTAAGGAGCATGCTTCTCTGAGCTGGTACCGCCATGCTCACATCTTGTACGGTTCGGGTACTCTGCATTTATTACTGAACCTATTTCCTACTTTAACGTGAAGTGATTGCAGTTGAAAGTAAAAAGGATTTGTGCTACAACCTGTTTTGGGTGATGGGAGGTTGTACAGCCAGTTACGGACTTGATATCTCATGTTACCAAATGCGGCCATTATATATGACTTATTATTTGCATTGAATGCGTACTGGCGTTGCTGGGTAAAACAATTTGATGACGCCAATGGTGTTTTGCTAGTGGCAGTCTCTTCCACAGTGTAGTGATATCGAAACATGTTATTTTAATTTATGATAGCCTGTATTTGTCCGTTGCTCCGGTAATACAATTAAAGATAACGAAATTGACACAAGGTTTATTTAATCTGTTTGTGAAAATTGCTACCATTGAAACTATATAAACGTTCTCAGCGTGAAGTAAAAGTAACGTTCATGGTTATTCAGTAGCCGAGTACCATAAAACACTTTAAAGGCTTAAGAGGCATTTAAGGGAGGTGCCGGAGCGCCCTCTGCGGGACCGTCCTGCGCATGCGCAATGTACATGGCCTGACTCATCCCTTTGAAGCCCTGAGGCGCCAGCGGCGCACAGCGCACTCTGTGAGGAAAACGGCCGCCGCTAGCGCTTCGCCGGCCACCAGCACAACTAGTGGCTCCAGCAGAGCGTCGAACGCCAGCGCCTCCGGCCCAGCCTCCGCATTCCACTCCGGCACGAATAACCCGCTCTTGCGCATGTCGAACCGGGCGAGCCTGCAATAAGAGAGACTTCTGTGAGCTGGAGCTCTGCATTCTTTGAAAAAAAAAGAGTCCGCACCTTGCAGTGAATTCTCGAACCGTTTCTGCAGCCGATTGCTTCTGATCAAGCGCTGGCGACCGCTCCGGAACGGCCAAGATTAAAACGTAATGGTAAGCTATTGCGAAATCTATTGGGCTTCAGCCATTGAGATTCATGCGCCAATTTGCACCACAATATTAGCAGGAATTTTCAATGCAGCCAGATACCAGCCAAATACTACTTAGATACAAGTCCTTAAAACATAAAATATTGAGAGCGTAGGCTTCCGCGGCCGGAGTCAATGTTTATTTGGCTGTCCGGGTCACGCCGCGTCCATGGTGAAGGTGCCGACGTTCGGTCGCCATTCTGCGACCTTCCTCGGGGCGTAATGCCGAAACACGCATTACACCCTGAGGAAGGTCGCAGAATGGCGACTGAAACGTCGGCACCTTCGCCATAGACACACGGACAGCGAAGTAAATAGATAAAATATTTTTTAAAAATTTATTTACTTTACATCTTGCCTCACACTGCCGTGGAAACAAATAGTTGCGTTAAGAATGTGAAACAGAACAGGTACCACAAGGATCTGACGAACAGCCCGGCCTCCACCGCCTTCTGCACGAGCGCACTCAAGCGCACAGCGTGAGGCCAGCCGCGACGCACCCGGAAGGATGTGTAGGCGGGCGCCAGCACGCACTGCGGCACCCGGTGCACCAAGGAGCGCCCCGTCGCCTCGTCCACCAAGTCAACGTAGCGACGATGCAGGTCGAAACGGGAGGAGCCCATTAGCAGAGCGACGTCGGAGCGCGCTGGCAGAAGCTTGAACGCCATGTCCCAGTCGAAGGGATTGAGTAAGATCTCGGTTTTGGCCAGCAGGCGGCTCGCCACGCTGTCCGCGTCGAAAAAGGCCGCCTGCTGGTGCATATGCACGCCGTCGAACACCACCGACACCCGCGCGTCCACCTCCTCCAGCGTCTGCACCTGCGGCGGCTCGCTGCTCACCGCCAGGAAGCTGGTGAACTTTGCGCAGAACGCCGTCACCATCACCACCCCGAAGACGCACAGCAGCAGGGAGAGCGCGTTGCGTGGCGGGCGGTGGGAGCTCTCGGGGAAATCACCCCAGAGGAAGGTCCGGAAGGTGTGTAGGAAGGCCTCGGCGGTTTGGAGGCCAGTGGCTCGCAACGCCACGACGAAGGCGGAGAGGGTGGTGGCGGTGAGCAGCCACGTGCCGCGGGTGAAGGCGTAGGCGATGGTGAGCGTCAGCGGAGGTTCCCTGGCTATCACCACGCAAGCGTCGCCCTGCGCGTGCGGGTACAGAGTCTCCTCGTCCGCAGACATTAGCGTGGGGGTGTAAAGGAGCACGTCCGCCTCGTCGGGCACTCGGTTGTCGGGCCACGAGTTGTTGGGGTGCTCGACGCACGAAGCGGGGCCGATGCGGTTGATCAACTGCATCAGGAGAATGCTGTTGGCTTCCGGGAGGATTCTGAGGAGACACGAGCCGGCAACCACCCCGTAGCGGATGCCGCCGCCCCAAGGGCGCTCGGGGGGCGAGGGGGCGTGGCCAAGCGGCGGGTCGGGCAGCAGGCAGCTGCGCCCGGCGCATCGGGGTAGCTCGCCTGCGAAATAACAAGTGGCATATAGATGGTGTGCACTATATGCCATCTATCAAGCACACACATCCCACCCGGAGTAGAACACCCAGTGTGCGCGTAATCACCGGATTCCTGGGCAACAGTATTTTTCTCAAAGACAAATTTATTTGCTATTTTATTAAATTGGTACTTTTGTACCGCAGTAAATATTTTTCTATTAGAAAGACAATCAAACATCAACGCTAATGGCATATGGACAGTTTGCTTAGATTTTTTTTGGCTGGTCGGAGAAAATGTATCTTGAATTGATAGTTCTACCACTCCAAGATTCATTGGAAAAGCGTTTTCAATAATTTAAAATATTGAGCTGAATGAAGGCAAAAATGCATGCCATGGATGGATCATTTACTGAAAATGAATGAAAAGAGAGCAATTTGGAAGATATACGTGAGGGTAGAGCTGGAAAGGAAGAAGAAGGAGAAGCACAGGTAGACATAGGTTGGAATGATGATGTAGAATGCGATTGATGATGTAGACTCGTGGTAAAATATGAAGAAGAAAAGCAGTTAGTTGACGAAATTGCTGTTCTGTCCCACTAGCAAACAGAATACTGTAAAAAACCTGTCTATATTATATTCCAAATATGATTAGCAAGGACAAAATCCAGCCTTGGTTTTGTACTTATGTCATTATTTTACATCCAGCAAAGTAGTGAACAATCATTCTTCTAAGTATTTTTTAATCGACATGTGAAGGCAGCTCTCATCCACTAATACTAATATGCAGCCGCATGTATGAGCTTCTCCGCGAGCTAAGTGACGTCACACCAACAATCCAGTATCTCTTGTTTGGGTTTTATATATAAAGGTTATAAACCGTTTTGTAATTATTAACAGTCCAAAGCTTGCACATCATTCTCGAACGAATTAGACACTTAATTGTGATTCATTAATTGCTATTCCCACCTAGTTCCTACATGCGCGGGGGGATCTCCTGCGCTTCTGCTTATCTCTGCATGATCAGCTATGATTCAGACACAATACGAGAGATACCGTGTGTATTTCCTTTCTCTTAGATATTATCTAAAACCTTTTAAAAAATATGAAAGAAAAATTGCCAGGTTTCAAAAAATTTCAGAGTGGAATACAACAATGGCCTTTCGCGCAGCAATTTCGCAGGTGAATTACGTCTCAGTGTTGGAACATGATTTAGCTGTATGAAAAGCACTTATAATGGTCAAATATGGGTTAAAATTTGCTTGAAAAAAATTACCTTTTGCACCAAATGTTCTAAGAATTGTAATGAGTTTTACAAAAAATGATGTCAGATGTGATATGATGACAGTGTTGATCTGAAGACAATGTGGTATAAATAGTATTGTATAACCATTAATAAGGGAGAGAGTGTACGTGCCATTTTTGCACGACTAGTTTTAAATTGTGGACTCACTACCCTAACCCATAAACCAGTTTAATTCGAATTGCAGATGTATATGAACGTTCTTGAGAAGAATTGATAAGAAAATATTCGCTATGCATGTAGGCCAAACGAATCTATTCTCAAATTTGTGTTGATCTATTAGCTGAAGTGTTTTACAAAAGGTGACTGAGATGTGTTATTATGGACCGAAATTGCGGTATTAGAATATCATCTAACCGTTACTATGTGCGAGAAAGTACGTGCTGCGGAAGCAACACTAGTTTAACGGATAAAATAATAAAAATGTAATGTGTTAAATGTAAAAAAATCTTCGTGTTTTTATTTTGATCTTCTCAACTGCAAAGTTTGTTATACATAGTTCATGTTATTGATATTACACAAAATCTTCGTTTTTCGACGACTTGAGTAATGGGAAAACATGAAAATAAATGCATAGGTAAATAAGAACAAGCGTTTCTGCCATGAATGACATTGACTTTAGCATCGGGCTCTACGTACTATGTAACGTTTACGTATTTGTAGTTAAATTCAGGTACTTACTTTTAGAGACAGGAGTGACCGTGTTGAACCATTCTTTTGATGCCATAGACGATCCATCTGATTGCAAGCCGAATAACAATGAAGCGAACAGGAGAACCATCTTTTGCAGATACGAAAAACTGAGTCGTTCCATTTGTGATGTACCTGGAAGAATTCTGAAATGACGTGCTTACATTCTTCTTCAAAGCTATGGAAGTTCATGTTACTCATTACAGAAATTTGTAAGCGCTTTCAAGTAAATAAAAACAAACTAGTAGTGCTACAGAATGGCAAATAATGTGTCCAACTGGTTAGTTTTCTAATTTATTTGGTGTGGACAACCTTCTCGGCTTTCACCACCGTCTTCCCAGCTGCCGTTTATCATCGTTCAAAACAATTTTTCAAAATTCTCATTTTTTTTCTCCCTTTATGAACACTTGCAGAACAGTGAGCTCTTTTCGACACACGCATAGTTATTAACGTGTTTACTTGAAAAGTATAAGAATTTAGTTGGTGTATATCAAGTATGTTCCGATACATATAAAATGTAAAGTTAAAACGTTGGTTCAATGTAATTTTACGTTTTAGTTAATGACTTACCCTTAAAATCCTAGGAATATAAAAATACGAGGTCATGAAATAGTACGAATTATCTTTTGAGTTTTTAACCAGCTCTTAATAAACGCAATTTCACTAACGAATCCGTAGGAACTTTCAATAGGAGCTTCCGCAGTTTTTCTTGATCTTCACCAGGATCGCTAGCTGTATGCGCTCGCACCCCCTCACTAGCCAAAGAGCTTCACTGTGCTACTGTAAGATGTAAACAGTGTTATTGACTTACATTAAAACATCTTTTAATAAAAAACAATCACACATACCTTCTGGTGCTCGTTGCACTCTCTGCAGTATGATAGATGCAATGGTTTTACTGATGCGTTGAATCTTAACTAAAAAACTTCTTGAGATTACTTGTGACAGGTAGGATTGTGAAATAAATGATGGAACTTCAATCATGTTAATTCTAATGAGTTAAAAATGGTATGTTTCCTATATGAATTTCCGGTCGATGGGAGCTAAATAACTGACACAAAATAAACTTTTTATGTTCGTGTTTTTTTACATTAAAATAATTTCCAGCGGAAAAACTGAACAATTTAAGGCCATGTTCACTTTTATATGTAGCGCAAAGATGGATATCAAACAAAACGTAAACTAAACCGCTTATCGCATTTGAAGTATTTTTTTATGTTAAGTTTTGTTCAAAACCGTGATGATATGTCAGAAGTTTCTACATCATCACAAACAGTATGTTATTTAATGCACCTATTGCCAAATAACACCAACGCATATCAGAATTAGAGAAGTAGTGTTTCGAAATGTGTTTTTTTTATTTTTATTCCACAAGAAAAACAAGGATTCTTATCATTACAAGATATGTGAACACAGACGTCATAAATAATACACGTGTGAGTAGATTCTTTCCTAAAAGTAAATTAAAATTATTAATTGATTACTCACAGCAGGATATATGGGATGAAGTTTTCAATACTGTTTATACAAACGATAAAAAATATAATTATTTCTTTGACTGCTTTCGTTTCATTTTAACTTGCTTTTCTCTTAAAAAATAATGTTAAATATTTCACGGAAATGCAATTCTTGGATAACACAAGGGATTAGAATCATGTTAAAACAAATTAATTATTTCCTTTATTTCTAAGCATCATAACGTATCTCAAGATTTCCTCCTCTACTTAAAAAATACAAATCATTGATAAGAAAACTCATAAAGCAAGCTAAAATCATTAAATATGATCAGGATATTTTGAACTCTAATAAAACAAAAGCAATGTGGAATTTGGTAAAATTTTACCAAATCAACTGGAAACCTAAAAAATGTTTTAAAAGCTAACGATAGAAATGTCAACAATCTGGCAACAGTGACTGGTCAATTTAGCTAATACTTTCCGAGAATTGCTGCCGATCTCAGTAAGGGTCATCAGCCGCAAAATTCAACCTCAGATGTTTCCCCAAACATTTTAACATTTCCTTCTTCTTATCAAATTCTCAAAATAAACATAAAAAAACAAATATTCGACCGCTTTAGATGAATTTCCGAATTGTTTGTTAAAGACTTGTGGGCCTATCATTATAGATCCGTTATCTCAATTAATGCATCCGTATGCAACGAAATGTTTCCTGATGTGGTTTAAAATTGCTAAAATTGCTGGTCTTTCAAAAAGACAACAAAATGAAATTCAAAATTGTAAGCCAATGTCTCTTTTGACGTTTTTTTCAAAACTATTAGAGTCCTGTTTCTGACCGAATGAAAACCTTTTTTAGTTGAACATTTAGTTGAACATTATGTACACACTTTTACGATTCTTTGCAATTGCACGCGGAGTTACGCCGATATCGTTTTTAGACCTTATTATCTTTGTAATATATGTAAACGATATTCCCTCGACGATTTGAAAAGAAAGAGTTTTCTTTACTGTTGATTCGAATATTCTTTGCAATAAAAAAACCCGTAAAAGTACAATTAAGTATGTTTTAAATTTGTCACGTAATAACAAATTAATAGTAAATTAAAGGAAAGCTGTTTTATTGCAGTTTTTCATTTAAAATAAACAATTCTGTACTTCATTGAAATGAACGCTGATGTTAAGCTAACAAAGTTTTCGGGTCTTTCAATTCAGTTGAACGATAAATGGAACTTCCATTTAAATGAATTGATCACAAAATTATGTTTATTATGCTACGCTTTCAGAATTCTCTCAAATTCAACCAGCCTTCAATCGTTGTGTATATTTCGCAAATGTTGATTCTCGCCTAATGATATGGTATAACATCTGGGGAAATACATCTTATTGCTCATGACTTTTAGATTACAAAGACGAGTTGTACGAATAATAATCAAACCCCAACCACGTGATACTTGTCAGCCTCTCTTTAATTATCTACGTATTTTACCATTTCCTTGTCTCGACTTACGAATCCGTGTTTTTTGTCTTACTTATAATTATAATAACTTACTTAAGGACGGTAATATATTTATATAACTATAACACTCGACGTAGTAATCATATTCATCAGGTGACAGTATCAACAGTTCACTGCAAAAAAATTACATACAATACGAGTACATTATTTTACAACACGTTGCCAAATGACATTAAACGACTAAATTCGACACAGAAATTTAATTGCCAAGTAAAATGTTTTCTGCTGCATAACCGTTTCTATACAATTAGAGACTATAACAAACATCTAATATGATTGCAATATTAGTTTTAACAATGATATTTAATGTATTATTTACCATTTGGGGAGTATAATTCTAAAGAGCCTGTAATAAGTATTGTTCTTCAGCTTCTGAGTCAATGACCTCATCTCGATCAGGTTTTTGTCTTTTTGCCTGATCCTTGAACAAATGTGGAGATGGCCCCTTGTTTTGCTTCTGAACATAAATGAAACTTCAAATTATATACCTTCTCCCCGTTTTCTGAAAACGGCTCCGAATTTATTCGTCACTCTTTTCTAACGAATTATGTTAATTGCACTCTTTAATATGACGTAAAGTTTATTTCTGGGTATTTCTTTGTTTTGTTTTTCAAAAAAAACACACAAAGGTAATTTTTTTGTAAGGTCTCTCATGCAGGTAATTCGCACATTTACAGCAATTTATAAACACTATTGTATTTGTGAGTTGAAGTGCTTCAAATAAACTTTAATGAAGTTTTTCAAAAACTGAAAAATTGTCTGTAAAAAGAGCTTCAAACTTCGAATTAACAGTACTGCTTAATCGTCATTTTTTTAAAAAACGGGTCCAAATTTTTAAAATAAAAATGCTATTTCTGAGAATGTTTTACTGTTCTTTAATATTATTAAAATAATATTTCCGATCTACTATTAGGAAACCGAAATTTTTTTTAAACTGTACTTTGGTTGGCGAATGATTTCAGCTCTCACGAGTATGTGGTAAGTTTTTATATCTAGCCGAGACCAAAGAAAATAGGAAAGTAATATGGAAAAGTCTGTGCCATTCTGTAACACTACTAGTTTTAATAACATGTGTTCATCAAAAACAGTTCTTAAAATAAAGTCACTTTCAGTTTATGAAAATGGGTAGTTTTTGTGTAATATGGTGACAAAAGCAATTTTTAAATTTTGAACAATTATTTTTTCAACAACGGACCTAACTTGTTTTTTTATTTTTTCACGTATGTAGCGAAGAAAAGTAAAGACGGGGTGATGATTCCCTTTTTTACTGCACTCTATTTTCCAAAATTGGAAACAAAAATTAAAATGGTGTATTCGAATTTTCCGCAATTCGTTTGAGACGGTGTCAATATATAAAAAGCCCGTCAGGTCATATATCATCAATATATTGTGACCGATCACACAGTTGTATACGTGATATTTTTTAAAATTCTGCCGGAACAAAGCTACAAACTGGCTAGTGTGTAATCGACTTCTTATGTACGACGTTTAACTATGAATTGACTAAAGTAGTAAACCTCAAACTACATCTTGACCGGCTTATAATAGTCATCTGAACCATGAGAGAAATATATGGGTGTGTTCCTCTCGCGTACCGATTTTTGCTCATTCTGCGCAACACGAGTTGCGTCACGAACCACGTGACTACAGCACGGCCACTTCGTTTGAAAAGCCAGGAGAGGCGCTGGTCGCCATGTATGGAGAGCTAGTAGTGCTGAGAAGCATCTGGAAAGTGGTACAATGTGACATTTTTTACAGTAACCAACCAAGAATCACGCAGTAAGATGTACAATATTTAAAAGTAATACCTAATAAATCTGTTTCAATGTCTTGGAACGAGGTGATAATTTTGGTTTCTGGACACATTTCAAATTCCCGCTAATATTATGACGCAAACTGGTGTCTGAAGTTCATTGGCTGAAGTCGGACACAATGCACAAGAGCCTCCCCTAACCTGAATGATTAACAAAAGCTCAACCCCTTCGCCCCATTCTAGGTAAGTGACCGTTGTGGGGAGGACGTGTCTATAAGAAGCGGAGAGAGTATTCTGTGAGTGAATTTCCATCCGCTATTATATTACACCCTAAAGGCTCATTTGATGAGGTAACCATTCTCAAAATATGTATTATTTCATTTTCTGAACTATTTGTCAAATTGCGGGAGAAGATTAATGAAATTTACAATGTGGAAACGTAGAAGCACGCGCAAAGCCATATTCTTATACCATGTTTTCTTCTTAGCAGCCTGGGAAGTGGTTAGTCCCTGGACGCAAGTTTCGCCGAGGTGCAGAATTCGTTGTTCACACCGTTTACCCTCCGGATTTATGTCAACTAAGATGTTACGTTCTTTTTAATTTTCGTGAGGAAGTACTTTCAACTCACCAGTTCCCACTATAAGTGCTAAACCGTTGACAAAAGCAAGCGTGGTAGTACGTTTTGCTCTGTGATTGGATTACAATAAAATTTGGGTTGAAATGTAGTATACGGTGCAACCCAGGGAAGTCGTTTAAACCGGCACTTAACGTCCGGCGACGTTCCGGCATTAACTAGGCAGTTTGAATTCTGGAGGCTTTCTTGAAAAGTGATGTCTTATGAAAGTGGATTGGTAATTGTGAGTTGGATAGACTCAAGGATGTTTATAGTGAACGCGAGGGCCGAAGGCCCGAGTCTCGCCGTGACTTGGCTCTGGACGAGCGAAGCGAGAAAACTTGCCTTTGAAAGTAAATTGGCGTTACAATGCGGCGGGGACAAATCATATGAAGGGCGAACCATGAACATCTATTCGTAAGTTTTACTCATTTCTATTAGAGCACGTACAGTAATTAGGGCTTAAGCCCCGGCGCCACACTTCTCTAAGGGTGTACCGTATACTAAATTTTACCCAAAATTTGTATTCAGAGATATTCTGAGAAAGCCACTGCCCGCATCGGACGGGTTGCCCAGGGCCACGCTGCACAGTGTGCTTAAATCAGTAATGTTAAGGTCGACGCCATCAGCGGAGGTCCGTGACAGTTGATCATCTTGCCACAAGAGAGCAGTAGGTATTCAAAGTCGCCATAGTTTATGGATTTAGCTTTTACACTTTACATATGAAATATTTGGTAGAGTTTAAATAAATAAATTTAAGATAGTTTGTTTTTTAATTTTTATTTTTACTCTCACGTTTCTGTGCGTATCCTCCTATTTACATGCAATTTCAACAAGTTGGTAAAATCAGGTTCTAGAGACCACGAGAGAAAATTCATATTTCTCAAATTTTTAATACTTAATCGAACCGTGTGGTTGTTTGGAGCAACTTCATTTTTGGAAATGCGTGTTCACAGACTTATGTGCTAAAATACATGGTTGTTATTCGACCAGTATTGTCTATTAAGTTTGGAAATTGTGATTTATCGAGCACCTCGTAAAATTCAAATACACAGATGTGGGAAGGGTTACTACTGATATTTTCTAGGCTATCCGGGTTGAGCCGCGTCTCTGTCGTGGTGGCTGAAGGTTTTGGCTGCCATGTTGTGGCCTTCCTCAGGGCTGAAGGCCACAGTGCCACGGAACGTGCTACAGCGTGTAGGAGACTTGGACATCACTGGTCCAAACCATTATAATTGATTATATTGTAATGTTTCAAAAATTATATATTCATTATTATTTTGTCTCTTATTTATAAATTTCTTATTTTATCTTATTTTTTTATCCTGGATTACTTTCTTAAAAATCCTTTTCTCTTGTTAGTAATTTTAGTTTCACATTTTTCTTTAATTTTCAAATTTATAAAACAGTACTTTCTACAATAGATTTATAGTCTCAATTTTATTTGTTTTGTTATGTTTATCCCACAATATTTTATTTAATATTGATGTAGCTGATCTTCCTTTATTTATTCTATGTCTTGTATAACCTTCTCCATTAACATTTATTTCTACTCCAAAATATTTAAATTCTGAACATTTAGTTTTTCCTTTTCTCCACTGTAAAATTAAATATGTATTATTTACTCCACGCCCCGTATCAAATGTTTTTTCTATATTAAGATTTTGTCTCCATTTCTTGTATTCTAATAGTTTCCTAAACATGTATTTACAACTTCAGCATGTTGTGTTATTATTATTATTCGCACATCTGCAAATAATAAATTGTATATATTTTCATTTCCTATGGGATCTACACTGCTTCAAATTTTTCACGTTTCTAGAGATTTTTGTAAGTATATTTTAAATAAATTTGGAGACAAGCTTTACTAATGACACCCATTTTTTGCAGATTTGAAAATTGATTTCGAGGGAATTCTGCATATTTGTACCCGCGAAACAGCATTACCATGTACATTTTTTTTATTTCTAGCAAAATGTTTTTATTTGTGTTCATTTATCTCAATACTTCCCATAATTTTTCGTCACAATTATAATAAGCCTTTTCTATATCTACAAATATAAAATGAATTTGTCTTCCCACTTCATTAATTTTTCTATTAACTTTTTTTACAGATTTATTACCAATGGTCAATCCGCACACCCCAAAACCTGCTAGAAATTCATATTCTCTTCTTTAATAATTTTATTCTAAAAATAATTGCAGTATTCTTTCATTAAGGCGATTAAATACATTCAACACTGTTAATCCTCTATAATTTGTATTTTCATCTCTTTCTTATTTTTATGAACAACTGAAATTATATCATTTTTCCATTCTTGAGAGAGATTTTCAACATTTAAACATTTTTCAAATAAATTCCTAATTAATTCCAGTGACTTCTTTGTTCCGCTCTTCATTAATTCTGCAATGATACTTCTTTCACCAGTTGCTTTTCCACTTTATACAGAATTAAAAAATGGTGCACGATGCGGAATCATCGAAATATGCTATTTTGTTTTAACAATATGAGTAATATAACCTGCATCCGCTGCGTCAGTAACTCAAATAAAAGTAACGAAAATGAGACAAAGGCGTTTTTTTTCACTTTTGTAAATATTGTTATCTTTGAAGTTACATAAACTTGTCCAGGATGAAGTAAAGGTAACGTTTATGGCTTAACTTCTCTTCGGTAGCCGAGTACCATAAAACTCTTTGAAGGCTCAAGAGGCATTCAAGGGAAACGCCGGAGTGTTCTCTGTCGGATCGGCCTGCGCATGCGCAATGTACACGGCCTGACTCATCCCTTTGAAGCCCTGAGGCGCCAGCGGCGCACAGCGCACTCTGTGAGAAACACGGCCGCCGCTAGCGCTTCGCCGGCCACCAGCACAACCAGTGGCTGCAGCAGGGCGTCGAACGCCAGCGCCTCCGGCTCAGAGGACGGCCCGACGCTCACCTCCGGCACGAAGTAGCCGCCTTTGCGCAAGTCGAACTGCGCGCTCCTGCAGCACAGTGAGCGGAATCAGCAATAAAACAAATGATTAGTTATTCCGGGCGCGACAATTGATAAAGCCATTAGTTCCGTAATGATAGTTCATGTTTGCATCGCGGGAAGTGTCGATTATCTCCCCCTCTGACTAGCGAGATTCGGAGCCGACCTACGTCAGACTGCGGGAATTTTCCCTAACCCGATAACTCCCACCAGCGTGGCACCGCCCCTGCAGAGACAAGCTTAAAACTCTGGACAGATCTCCTTAGTAGAGTGTAGTTTACTGCAAGTGAATGTAAGGGGATGGGACAAGAAATAGGAAGAAAAGATCGCGCGCGGTCCATAGCCTTTGTTAGGGTACTGCTCCAGCATTCGCCTGGTGTTCGAAAAAAACAACAGGAAAATAACCCATCAGAGCAGCCGGACCGTAGAATTCTCTTCCAGACAAGTGGCTGAAATCGACCTAGCTGTCAAGGTAAATCCTGCCACTGCAGGGACTCTAATCCTAGGACCTCCCTATCTCAGATATTCCTGTGATATAAGTTACGAGGAATTGAGAGGAATGGTTTTTTACGTGACGAATAGTTTCGTTTGTAATGAACTACTGAGGATTCGTATTTTGTCATTTACGTAGATATTCGTAACACATTTTTTGGAGAATAAGCGTTAAATTGCAATTGCCTAAATTATTTTTTTCCTCAACTGTTGTGCGTCTAAACATTTGATTGCAGAATGGAGCGTTATTGAGTATTGCTCTCTTCTTCTATTCAATAAATTTTACATAAGACTCTCTCTATCGCAAACTGTGTTGCCAATTTACAAGGCTCGAGGTTATTCGACTCGTCCGTCCTCTTTCACGCAAAATACTTAACATGTTTACTCAACGATAGCTTCAATTATGTCGATCTTAAATAACTGTATTTTTACCACTTATTCCTAGAACTCTGATGAATGTGGTGACTATTTGTAATTTAGTTTGATGGTTTAATTTCGAAAAAAATAGTTATAATTTATAGCCAAGTGTTTACTTCTACATTTTGAAGTCCTTAAATTTTAACCATGTGAGAAACTTTTTGTATTATTGAAGAAAAGCACTAACATCCAGCGAATGAAATGACACTGGAAGTCCACATTTTGATATGAGAACAACCACATGTCTGCACAAAATTATAGTTCTTGAGTTAGACGGTAATAAAACAATATTTAGTGCATTCGGAACGTACGTCTTATGTCGTCCGGTGATATTAAATACTCAGCGTTTTGACAATGTGGAAGGAAAACTAGAGAATTTATTTTTAAATTTCACTTATTTCACTAAATCAGTGAAATATATATAAATATCTAAAAATGAATTAGAAATTTTGCAATTAACAATATTGATGCTAACGCCATTCGACCAGTAATTATCTTGAAATGTGCTTTGAAATGTAAAGATGGGGACTTTTTAGCTTGATGTTCAAAGGGAATATGATGCATTGTTAGTACAAAGCCTTGCAGTATCTGATTTACTCCAAATCATATCACCTTTGTGAATTATCATTTTTCTTATCTTTTACTTTTTTAAATGTGAATAAATTAGAAATTAAAAATTACTAGGACATTTAAAATAACTTGAGATAAAAAATTAGTAACATTGCTATTTATATCAATATCGTCATTTACGCAAAACAACAATTCATTAGTGTTTAATACATAAACAATGTTTAACCTGGTGTTGGACTTGATTTGCTATTGATATTTCAGTTTTGTTTCTCATTCAAAAATTCTCTTTGACCTTCACACGTACAGACTCTGAGATGTCGATGTGAGTCATCCGTGGGATCACAGCTTCCCTTTCCGGGGACATCCAATGTTGAAAACGAGTGCACCAAACAATCTCAACATTTCGCCAGCACCGTGCAAAACCCACATACTATTCAAATGTTGAAGTGTTACGGAATATAAGAAATAGTTTTAGAGGCGTTTTGCCTCAAGACCTTTCAAGACCTCCGCGCTTCCTGCAGTGAACAATGTTGCATCGGCACCACCAGAAACGTTTATCAATCGGTATCAGATTTCTAGCGCGTTCCTTCTTTCACGACTGATGGCAAATCGTTGGCCTCTTTTTATTTTCAAGGGCACAGTAAAGCGTTCTTAATAATTTTATTGAAGTCGGTTGGATATCGTAAACCAATGCTATTTTTAACAAAACTGAAAAAATAAACTTGCATACAGTGCACTTGACGACATTGTTGCACTTACATTTTGATTTCCTTAATTGAAACACATTTTTGTGAAAATTTTGTTTCTAAGCAAAAGTGAAATGCATTTGTTTATTTGTCCCTAATCGTGATAACATTTTCAGGGACTCTTATCTTTTCAATAACTGTATTTGAATTATTTACGCATGTGATCTTGTCTTTCCAAACCTGCCATGTAAACACTCGTTTTTAACTCCTTGCTTGATGCCCTCCGAGGCAAATGAGACCCTGAAGACAGATAGGCAGATAGTGCAGTGCAAGGCAATTTCAGCGCTTCAACATGTCATAAATTATCGCAAAACCTATACTTGAAATGATCACATAAAACTAAATATTTATGGATTTTGAATAGTGTTGATAAAGCTGAGAAAATGTCATGTCAATGCGAGTATCCAGCACGGTGAATGTTGCGTATAAGCGCTGGCTGAGCAACGCTCTTCTATAAATAGAAATTGAATTAATGCCTTATTTTACGTGGTGAGACTCGGGCCATCAGGCTTCTCTCCCGTGTTTCGCTACGCTCCTTTCACAAAGTAGCGGAGAAAGGCGGTATTTCTTGGGCGACGAAAC
Source organism: Gryllus bimaculatus (assembly GCA_017312745.1). NCBI lineage: Eukaryota > Metazoa > Arthropoda > Insecta > Orthoptera > Gryllidae > Gryllus > Gryllus bimaculatus. Next base: position 5,282,255 of record BOPP01000041.1, read on the forward strand.
AAGCGATTTGAATTTAGTTCAGACGCTTTATTTGAGCTTGAGGATCTTTTACATGCAGTAAATCTACTAACGTGGGACACCAACTTTACTTCCACTCCGAAGGAAGGTGTACGAAGGATTTTTTGCCCTAAATATCCATGACTACGATCGAGCTTGAACTTGGGTTCAAACCGGTCACACTAACCGTTACACCATCGCAGCCACTAAACATAAGCATACATGAGTGATGAACTACAATAAAACGCTTGGACGTACTTTACAAGGTGTCGTGCAGAATAATAGTTGGCGCGGTAGTGTTGCGACAGAGATGCGACAGAGGACCGAACGAGCAAAGCAATAGCTAACTATGGTACCGCAGGTAGAGCCCGGCCTCCACGGCGGCCTGAACGCGCGCGCTGAAGCGGGCAGCGTGTGTCCAGCCGCATCGCACGAGGAAGGCGAGGTAATCGTGCGCCAAGACGCACTTGGGCACCAGGTGCGCCAGCGAGCGGCCCGTGGCCTCGTCCACCCCCTCGCGGTAGCGGTGCACCATGTGGAACTTGGTGGTGCTCATGAGGAACGCGACGCCGCTCTGCGCGGGTAGCAGCTGCATCAGGGCCTCCCACTCGATCACCGACTCGAACGTCACCGTCTTGGCGAGCAGCCGCCGGGCCACGTCGTCCGCGTCGAAAAAGGCCGCCTGCTTCTGCAAGTGAGCCGCGTCGTACACCACCGACACCCGCGCGTCCACCTCCTCCAGCGTCTGCACCTGCTGCGGCTCGCTGCTCACCGCCAGGAAGCTGGTGAACTTGGCGCAGAACGCCGTCACCATCACCACGCCGAAGACGCACCGCAGCAGGGAGAGCGCGTTGGGCAACGGGCCGAGCGAGCGCGCGGTGAAGTCGCCCATGACGAAGGTCCGCAAAGTGTGTAGCAGGGCGTCGGTGGTTCGTAGGCCAGTGAAACGCAGCACCAGGGCCCGGCAACTCTCCACGGAAATTGGGGACAAAAATAGAGGTTGCTACTCTAGGATGCGCTAGTGTCGCTGAATACAACTGCTGGTAAGGCTCGCCAACTTTCGCACATAAAAATTGGTCAAGAAATACGAACACACTTCGATTATGAGCGATTTGTGGAATAAATTAAATGTGTGTGTGTTTGAGTCCCGAGAACCTACGCCTGTTTTAAATAACGTTGGTAGCAGATCGTATTTTAGTTCCTGTAAAAAGGTGATGCTCTAGAGCGCGCCACTGTAATGGTCCCCATCACGTTATATGGGAGTTATAGGGCCCTGCGTAGCGCCACGACGAAGGCGGAGAGGGTAGCAGTGGTGAGCAGCCACGTGACGCGGGTGAAGGCGTAGGCGATGGTGAGCGTCCGCGGAGGGTCCCTGGCAATCACCACGCACACGTCGCCCTGCGCGTGCGGGAACAGAGTGGGGTCGTCCGCGGACACGAGGAAGGTGCTGTAGGCGAGCACGTCCAGCGCGTCGGAGGCTACTCGGTTGCGAGGCCACGTGTCGTTGGGGTGTTCCACGCACGGCACGGGGCCCGCGCGTGGCAGCAAGTCCAGCAGCAGCTGGACGTTGGCGTCCGGGAGGATCCAGAAGGCGCACGTGCCGCTGTCCACGCCGAAGCGGATGCCGCTGCCCCAGGGCAGTGGTGCGGCTGGAGGGTTGGGAGAGGCAATGTGCAGCAGGCAGGCTTGTCCCTCGCACTGGCGACGATCGTCTGCACAAAAAAACAAAAACAAAAACAAAAACAAAAAAAAAACAAGCGACGGATCTCAACTCAAACGCAGTATCTTGTTTCTCATGTATTGCTTGCACTACCGTGACAAACATTCACAATAATTTAAAAAGTGTTTATGAAGATGATGCTGTTATCGAAGATGGTGGTCTATCGGACCTTCTGGGAAATTGAAGCAAACAAATACACATAATGTCTCTCCTACTGTGTCAGAACGCCCTCTTCACTTTTTCCTGACTATCTGCACCAAAATTACAACCTCATTTTGTCTACAGAAGGTGTAAACGTGGAAAAATTGTCAATGGCTGTGTGTATAAGGGAAGCGAGTGTGTGCAGAATATTGAATGAGCAGTTGAAAAGGTTTGTGCCAGGTGGGTTCTAAGAGATGATGACTCCTGCGGGGGCTGTTACACAGTGGTTCAGTCGTGGGGCCCTGACTTCTTCCGTGCAAGTAGACATGCGTCTGTTTCAGTGGAGCGTAAGGCAGTAGAAAGAGACTGAGATAATGTGAAGAGATGTTTTGTTTCTAAAAGAAGGATGAACATACTGTAAAAGTTCAATGCTTAAAAAAATTGTTGTGCATTGTTTGGAATGACTCTCGTGTATTAACTTTCTGAAACCGCACATCTGTATACTCCTGCCAAGTGTACCAAATTTCATTTGTGTACCAAGTGTACTAACTGAAAAGTATGTAATCAAAGTTATACGTGACACATTCTCAAAAACTTCGCATCTGGCAGGGATTTTTGTGACATATCCAAACGCCCATCCTAACATATAGACATCCCGATTTTCCGCTATAAAATTGCATTATTTCCTCGCCATTTGCACCGATCTCAACCATCTTTGTAACAGCATCAATAGACCTTGATTCTGCCTTGTGTTACAGCTCAAACGAATTATAAACCCGTATTTTACGACAAAAGTGTATGACCGCAAGCGACGTGGAAGATTGACCAGAGCAAAATACTTCATCACTAAATAATAAGATTCGTTAATTTTTATTAACTCATTTGCTGTGGTTATGTTTCCTGTATTAGCATAAATTGTTTAGTATGTATTGTCATTTACGTAATGGATTGTTCTCCAGCTTTTAATAATCTCTTAGGTGCAAAAGCTAATTCTTTAAAAGCTAATACTGAAATATCTCTCCGTTTCATAATTTTTCGTATATTACGATAAATTAGAATGTTGTAGTCAGCATCTCTAAATAGATAGTGAATTAGTCTGTTCAGTAGCTCTTTTGCGGAAACTTTGAGAAATTCAACACATATATAACAAATTCAGTCTCTTAGTCAGTTTTGCAGTCACAAAGTATTCCGTAATTGAAAACTAACAATTTTATAACTTAATTCATTAAATTATAAATATTTTATTAATAAAAATGTTAAAAAATAATACTTATAACTAACATGTGTAAAGATAATAGAAATGTAAAATAAATATGATGTCTATAGATATAGAGCCTATACTAGATGTCCCCAAAAGTCCATTAAAGATGTATAATAGTAGTCTTCGGAACAGTCCCCAAACAGTTTCATCTATTTAAGGGTAGTTTGGAGAACGCTCCCTAAAATTACGCTTCTTGTCGGTGGGGTTGGTACTACCTAATCCAGAGGATGACTTCACATTTTATACGTTAGTTTCGGTCACGAAGTGCCTGAAACAAATCCGCGGAATGGTGCATTCCCAAAACTACCTTTAAATATGCATTAACAGGATCGAATATAGTCGGGGAAAAGGGATTTTTAATGATTAATGTTTTAATTATTATCTGAAAAGTGATACGACTGTGTTGTGTGACTGAATCTGAAAGTTTTACGACAAGTGAAAATTAAGTTACTGAATAATTTCGGAGAGGGAATATGTCTCATTTCCCTTTCCATGAATCCGCGCCAATGCATTGATGGCAGTATTATGTGTCCTCCATGCATTCTTTCCATGTTTATTTTGACTAAATGGAGCCCTGTTAATGTAGCTTGTGAATTCTCAACTAGGTAGCTCTTATATTTATTGTTTTATTTTGGTATTCAATCTTTTAGTCTAACAGTTTGCTGTTGTAAAATAAGTAAACACGTATTAAAATGTAAAATTTTCAAGTTACTGTAATTTAAGAACCCTGTATGCTACAAATACAAGTATATTTTCATCTATATGGAGTATGATTGTATCAGCCAGGAAATGTTACTCCGGTTGAATTGCAAACTTTAAAATGAATTTATATGGCAATGAAATATCTGGCATCCTTTGTTTTGACCCCAAACCCTTCAATTCATGTTACGCTCTAAAATTAGTACAATTGATTAACTTTCCTTGTATCGAACTTTTGTTGTAAATGCTTCGTAGCAGTTCGAATGCTTATTTTCGGGGTCGCATGCGCTGCTAATGGTTGCTCGCGCTGAAGGCAAAACACAGTGAGACATAGGACGACGCAAAAGTTAGGCCAGATAAAATTCGATCAATAACTTCGTTTCAACTCTCGTCCGAACACTCAAGAAAATTTTTCGACGTATCTAGCATAGTATTTGTTTTACTAATAAAATATTTTTATTTCATCTCTATACCATAAATGAAAACAGTTGTGTAAGAATTTGAGGGTTTAATATAAGTTGAAAAAACAGGAGATTTTTTGGCAGTGAAGTCCTTGTTTGCACTCTGTCAACTCGTTAATACAGTCTAACGCCCCTCTCCCCGCAAGTGAACAGTTTTGTAATTGGCACGCGGCAAGATAGACTTATTGAAATTAATGAATACTTTAATATTTTATTGTACCAACCTTCAGAACTTCAAAAGCGTTTTATTGGTTAATTGAAACAGTTAAATTGTTTCCATCCATTTCAATACTGGTATATTTAAGCTAATTTTTGATATCAATATTGAAAATCAAAATACGCAGAAAAAGCGGGCCTGCAACTAAGACGTGCAACATTAAAACCAAAGAATATCCGAATGAATTTTCCAGTCATGACACAATTACATGACTTATTATTAATAGTAAATTATTTCTCTTTTGTTTAATCTTTCTTATGAAAATAAAAGCAAGCCCTAATTCTATGAACGGCATTGTCCTCTACAGCTCTGCGTATATGACTGTGTCAAGTTAGATCCACTGAATCCCGGTACTTACTCTCAGAGGAGAGAGTGGATGAGTCTTCAAGAAACCACTCTTCCGATGCTACAGGCGATCCGTCATCAAGCATGCCGCGGAACAACAACGCCAGCAAAATAACCATACTTTGCGCGACAAATTGTGTGTCAACGCGCTCTATTTGCAATATACCTGTAAGAAACAGTAAATATACTACTTAATGAAATTCATACTATATAATTACTACTGAAACACTTTTTCTAAGTCGTAAAGTTTTATGCTACCCAATACACAAAATATCTAAGATCTTTCGAAATAAAATAAATCAATTTAGATGCAAATGTTTATCATTAGAGACATACTACGTACATTGTGGTCTGATGTAGTACACGAAATTTGAAGTTGAACATTTTTTGAGACTATGAAATTAAGTGGTTTCGAAATAAGACACGCTCAAATATGTGGAATCATTTTTCATTTATTTTCTTGATGAAGAATACTTGACCATAAAAGTTCAATGAATTGTAAAAAATTCAATTTAAATTTAATTTTAAAGCTAATTAAATAACATAAGCTTTAAGTAAACTTAAAGATCCATGGCATTTCTTAGAAAAATTGTAGCTGCAGCCAGTTCTGAAGTAGAAAGTTGCCTGCGAAACCGTAACCTTAATCACGGATTTTATAACCGAAAGTTCGAGATATTACTGTTGAGTGAAATGAGTCACAAAAACACTCAGTTCCGATTGCGGTGACGACTAGCCTCTAAGACCGCCTACATCCGAGAATGCTAGTTACCGCAATGTCATTACCGAGAACGAGTGATTCTAATACTAGGCCTGTGATCAGGCTGGGCCCTCTGTGTCGGCCAAGGAAAAGGCAACATAGGATACTGAATGTTAGAGGCATTACCGGATCGCTCACCAGAAAATTAAACTATAAACCATTTCAAAATACGCGTTAATAATAGTTGAATTAAAAACAAAAAATATATAATAATAGTTATAGTAACAAATATGAAAATAATTTGCAAAATGAATTATATCAAAATATAATTTACGTGAACACGTTTTAACCGGATACAATGAACAAATGAAAACCAGAAAATGTGAACTAATAAAAGAAAATAATCTTTGTACTCTTACACTTACCCGAGTGTAGTACATGAAGCTCAGTGTAATACAGCTTCAATGATTTTGTTGGTATATTCACTCACAATTGAGAAATCTCACAAGTTTTGTTGATAAAAAGAATTGTAGAACTTTTTTTAAAAATGTGTGATCTTCTTTGTTTAAAATTTATTGAATGCAAATTATTATGTTGCCAGATAATGTAAGGTAAATGGGACATAATTAATGTGTACAAAATAAACTCTCTTCTTTTATTAATAGAGTATAAAAATGATCGACAAGTGAACGCCATCTAAGTTTTTTGAAATGCGTGACTCCATAGTAGAGTTGGGTATCGTACAAAACACACACGTGCAAAATCGATTACTTTCATTAGAACTGTTTCAAATATTATTAAGTGCTTCAGAAAATCATATTGACCTGTGTTTCAACTTCACAGAATATTCTTGATCTATATCAATGACACGGTTTGGCGGGAGAGTAAATTGGGAGGCACCACCCTGATAAGGAGGCATGATCAACATCCAAAGAAGAAAAAAGTTGAAGTCCAACTTTTTACATTTAACCTTACAGTATAATTACACAGTAAACGCAACATTTATCGACACTATCTTGCTTCCCTACAGGATAATCAAGAGTATCCAGGGAGGAAATGCTGGACCTTCTAAAATAAGCTCTTAAAACAATTTTAAGCATATTTTGTCTAATAAACTATTGGGATATTCCGAATGGTTGGACCGCAATAAGCATTCAAGACCTGGTTTGAAAAAATGATTTTAAGGGAAAACTTTGCATTGCAGAAGCATAAAAACACTCTAGTAAAATGTAAATTGTTTTTTACTTCAAAAGAAATGAATATTAACAGAAGGAATAATTAACACTAATAAAAAAAGTACCTAATTTGTACATTTCGACTGCGTTTTTATTTCTCGGTTAATTTTTAGCGGCTAATTTTTATATTAGAGCGGCTTAGCCATGTTGAATATCAAAGTAATTTATTAGACAAAATATATTTAAAGATGGCTTGCGAACTTGTTTCGTCGTTCCCTCCCCGGACACTCTCTATAAAGTCTGAATGCTGTTGTAAAGCTTCTTTTTCCTATTTCTTTGTAAACTACCCGCATTACACAATGTATGTGAATGACTTGTACTATTCTTGTAACTTTAATTCGCACTTCTGTAACTTTTTAAATGCACAGGTTAGTGCTGTCGATACATATACCGCAAATGCATGGAAAAGTAGTCTTGGCAAAATTGAAATAGTTAATTTCCTCGAAGAAAGAATGAGCTCGAAATAATAAACGGGAAGTCATTTCATATATAACAAAGAATTGCCTCACATAAGGAAATTTTCGTTAATATATTTTGAATTAGTGCACTGAAAAAAGTAAGAACTGGTACATATTGGTTTACCTGTTACAAAATGGTTTGTTGTATAATGTAATTGGAACCATTTAAGTTAATGAAATTATTTTGATTTTACAAATTGAATATCGATTTGTTTAAGAATTTAAAAGTTGTAGTATGAGTCAAAATATTTCATCATAGGAGAATATATGATACAATCACTGCATATAGAATGAAGAAAAGTGAAACCACATTATTTAAATAGTGGCGTCTTTGATGATTATTGATTGCTACGAAATTAATTTTGCAATGGAATTATAGAATTGTAACCACCTGCTGTCTTGAATCTTACTCTTTTGTTACCTGCATATTTATATTACTTTTTCTTTAAGCTAGAAGTTGTGAAGAACTGCTACTGGTTTTGTAATAGGTTTGATGCTGGGAATGCTTGTAGAACAGAGTTTTTAAAATAGTTGTGAATTTTTATATTGCTACAGTCGCGGGCCAAATGACTTAAATGAACTGTTTGTGATCTGCACCTTTGAGTAGTTTTATATCCTTGTCTACAAAGTCAAGCTATAATTTTATAAACTGCGAATATTGATATGTTACAAAATACTGACAATTAATTGACATAGGAAAATAAAACTGACTTCTAGCTTATCGATAAACTACGGCATAAAGTGAGAGCGATGACTTAATATGCGTTGGTGTCGTAATATCACACACGTGTATTAATACCAATCATTACATCATAGTTTTATAAAGTACGGTTACGTTTCTTTTCAATTTATATCAACACTGTCTCTGAAATATTAAACAGCTTAATCAACCTTTGGCCCCAAAGTTAACTTTAGAGCCAAAACTCTAGTGATGGGATGAGAGCTCTGCTTCAGGCCCACCGAAGCAGCACCGCTGTTGACTTGTGACTAATTCCTAACAGAAACGCACGCTGAACGTGCCGTGGGAAGGCCTTGAAACGTTTTGAACCATTAGACTGAGTGCTGATGGGCAATGAAGGCAAAGGCGATCAACTCTGTAGCTCGCAGCAGAATGCGTGCGTAGATAAAGTCGAGGACGTATCACGCGATACACGCACCTTACAAGCGTCCGGCAAATAATACTAGGTATTCAGTATTACACTCACTACTTTTAACAGGATTCTAATGTTGTGCAAACAATTTAAAAATTTCGAAGTTGGCCTGAAATCAGAACTCGAATGTTATAAGCGTTCTTTGCTCTGCTCGAACAAAAATGTTTAAAGAATAAAATTCATCTTATTTTTACATCAATTCCAAAATATCCTAGAGACACCATGTTGCGTAGTCTTAAAATAAAACGTTTTGTTTCAAACTAGACGGGCCGCGAAATTGATCGCAAAATATTCTTTCAGAAACCCTGTGAACCATTTAGTCGCTGAAGTACAGTTAGCACTATCCCTACCAAAAGTTTAAAGAAAAAGCTGGAACCGTTTTTGATAAATCTTGTTTTCCTTATTTTTTTTTTTAAATTGCACATATTTCACGCAATATTGCGCGAATACTACTCAAAGTTTCAAAAAATGTACAGGACCTTAATGAAGAACTAAATATGGATAACAAATTTCATTTGAAGGAAAAACATCTATTATTAATTTTGTAGTTGCAGGAAGCCGCCGGAAGATTTGAAACTTTGGAAATTTTCCAAAATTTGGAATTAACCCTGAAATTGGAACTATGCCACATTTATAAGAGTAATTTACTCTATTGTTATAATAAATTTAAAGAAATTAGGAGCCGTTTGTGAGAAAATTTTGAAAATGTCTCATAGGCTTCATGTGTAATACCCCCAAATTTTAAAGTATGTTTATCAAAATCTGAGAGCTTTGAATCACGCCCGTTCGACAGGGGTTTTTTTCAATTTGGGAAATTTCTTACGTATGATTTAGGCGCTAGTGGTGTTCACAAACGAACCGACAGAAGTTTCGAAAAAAAAATAATTTTTATCGGGGGACCCCAAAACCTGCCTTTCATTTGAAATCTTGAAAACAATTTTTCGCCGCATTACATAACTTTCCCTATATTACGAATATTACTCATATATACGTATGAATACGGAAACGTAAAAACTTGATTTATCTTGACTTCCTGGTGGTAGCAGCGTCGAAGGATGTGGTGCCGACGTCGGGACCGTCTTGTCGTGGTCTTCCTCAGGGCGGATCTGCCGCATCTCCCGGACAGCCAAGAGCTCAAGTCACGGAAACCTACGACTTCGATACAAAATGTGACGAGAGCTATCGCCAGACTGAAGAACGGTCAGGGCCACCACCGAAAGATGACCTCACCCCGAGATGGGTTGCCGACACATCGGAAGTTCTATTAGAAATTTTATGGTAGTGTATCATAGTTAAATAAAAAAAATTCCCATCATATCATTGGGGAAAATTATCTTTTAGAAAGTATTGCCTACAAATATCCATAGTTTTTAGACAGAGAAACTAATTTTATTAGTGTTTCTAAGTTTGTAAGAAACAAATTTAACATTACGGAAACGCCGTCAAAAGGCAACTATTCACGAGAAAATAGGCGAAAGCAGCGTCCTAGTTGTCCACAAATGCAAACTTTTTACGTTAAAATTTTCTTTATAACTGGTTTTAACTTAGTTTTGTAGGAGACGGTATACATTGCATATTTGTAATTGTTATACTTATATTTCTTCGTAGTTCCCACTTACGTCGTATTTCCTCTTTTCTTGGCGTACATTACATGACTGGTGCATTTGTTTTAAAACCAAATAAAATTTAATGTAAAATATTCGTGTAATGTAACGTTTTGCTGGAAATAACAAAATAAGTCATCAACCTACTTAGTGTTTTACAGCAACTGTGAGAATAAAATAATTAAAGTTTTAAACCCGCACCGAGTATAACAAGACTTACCCGACCGCTATGAAATATTTAAAAACTTGCGCCACATGGCAGCGCACAAACGTTTGTCATTTGTTTATCTCGCAGAGCCCTCGTGGCCGCGGCAGCTGCACGCGCCGACGTCGTCTTTTTGTGGCAGCTGCGTTGCGGCAGAGCCAAACGAGTTGAACGTGGCCAGATAGCTTTGCAAGTGTTTTCAGTAGGCGTGTTTAGGGAATTCAACGAGAAAACCCTAAAATGGTGGAGATTTTAATATTTTCATTTTATTTGAATGTTTCCGTTTTTTGGACATTTTTTATCTCTAATTTATGGCATAACGTATAAAATAACACGTTTTTAAAGGTATTGACTTCTATTACTGCTCAACCTAAGCCAAGGTTGATGCTAAGTTAGCCATGTCATGTTCAAACCAGAGAAACTTTGAAGGTAATTGGAGGTGGAATATAAAGAAGACTGTGCATTTTTTTTAAAAGTTAGAAACAAGGTTTCATTTCAGGGGTTGCAAACACTGCTGTATTTTGACGTTTGTAAACATTTCATGAGGTTTTGTCGAACACTTAGATGTGATGTTTGGTCGATTTAGTGGGTGTGTATTACTAGGAAGCTTGTTAGAGGAAAAGTACTTTTGTTCAGTTTAAAATTTCCCTTTCTTGGATCTTATTAAAACAATTATTCTTAAATTAATCCTGCAGATTGCAATATGAACAGTTAAAGTACTGTAGTGGATTTATGAAAGTAACTACAGAACGTGTTGAACGTTATATCAAGATAAAAATGCTGATATGTATTAAATTGCCAGATTTAATATATAAAAATTGTAATTATGAAAACAAATATTCTCCATTCTCAATCTCTCCATTTTCCATTTACTAACAGTCAAGTATCCTTAGAAAGTATGTGAATTTTACAACAATTTCCAGTTACGTTTATTGTATATTTGATTAAGCATGAAAACATGAGTATTTTGTGCGAAACATAAGCAATTTTTATTTTCTTTAAACCATTTTTTTAAAACGTCATAAAATTTTTTTTGATTCAATTGGTAATTTAGGTATCGCAAAGAACGCTTAAGAGAATAGTGCAGACCTCATATTCGTTAAAAAGCCTGATTTGTTGACAATTTTGAAAAAAACAATACGGAATCTTCCTACAACTACGATTGTGTATATAGAATTTTTTCTTTACATCTTTAGGACAACGCATCAGCTTTCGTTGGAAACTACATCAAATCTGAAACTTGTTATAAAATACAGTCAGCAGATATTCATAAATAAAATCTGGAAAGATATTTGAAAGAAATTGTTTTTTTTCTAGTAATACTTGTTTTGAGAGTAGAGTCCCTGAAGCAATGAAACAAACTTATTCAATGTTTTAACATTTTAAGAGTTATACCTCAAAGAAAATAAAATCTAATTATTAATTATCGAAAGTATAAATTATTTTAAAAATGAAATTCGGCAATATCTTACAAATTATTTGATACCTGTATCTACTCAAACACAGTTCTGGTATTTTTATATTTTCAGAAAGCAACGTAAAATTTACGTAGAATATCCAGAAAAAATTGTTAGATTAGGAGTTTTTGTAGCAACGTGACTATGCAGCCTGCAGGTACAATTTCTTCATGGCCAGCGGGTAAGCCTCCGCCCTGGAGCATCGTGGACAATGGCTTCCTTCCCAATGCTAACGGCTTCACCACACGCGACCGGGCCCACGCCGTTCTACACCGCCCCGCTCCATTTCTCTCCATCCCGCCCCTTCCCTCCTCGCGCCATCCCGCTCCATTCCGCCCCGCCCCGCTCTGTCCCGCCACATCCCGCTCAACCCTCGCCGCAGGAGAGGCTAGTGGGTAGCCGGCGGCGTTGTGATAAGGCGTGAGGCATTGCAGTAGGCCGGCCTACGGACACGCGCAAGGGCCAGGCCCCACAACTCCATTTTATTCTCCATCTCTCCTTTTTTCTCTTACAAGTATTAATGTATTTATGATAGTGCGTATGCTTGAAAATAACTAATAACTAGCTAAGTGTGGCATCATCGCACGGGGGTATTTTCATAAGAAAAAGTTTTTTTTGTGCTTTGTATGCTCATTATAAAAAAATAATTTTAAACACATTACGTGAGTCTGTTTCATTCATTAGTAAGTTAATAGTGTGACAGTACGCACAGGAATGGCTTGGGTTTTCGCCGCAAAAAATTGAGTATTTGCGACGTTTTTTAATATCCAAAAACATACTGTCTAGTCGAATACCCGTACGGGTATTCGCGGGTCATGTAGAGACCTCCAACCTCCGACGCCACCCCCGGGGATATTAACACCCTACCCAGTTGCTCAAAACAAATCACCATTTTTCGCTCTCTTTATTTTCTGTATCCTACATTGTGGGAGTACCTGTGGTTTGCTCATAAATACAAGGAAATAAAAAACACATAAAAACAGTACATTCACAAAGATATCAATATATAGTGTAGAAAAAATACATTATTAATAAACATGTCATAACAACTCTTTTACAAAGATAATGAATTACTGGATGTAATTATTGGATTAAATTTCCCAAAAAAATAAGATAAATGATAAAAATATCTTGTTATGTTTCGAAACGTCTTAGATCAAATGTTGTCACAAGCATAACATTATTCTTTTTTGTTTACTTTCGCTCACTCTGAAGTCTAGACATTCTGTTCATTAATTTAAAGCCTTTGTATAAAACAAATGTCCCGAGATTTCACTTATTTATTTGCTGTCTGGTCGCTCCACTTCCAGCACCCTTCTCGGTGACGTCTGGGAAAACATCGCTCTTCATTCACAGCACCACAAGTTTCCAAGCACTGTCAGGGTCAAATCCAGGGCCTTTAACTCCCATATAATGTGTTAGAAATGATTTTAATGGTGCACTCTTCTGCAGAACCTTCTTACGGGAACTAAAACACGAACTGCTGCCAACGATACTTAAAACCTGCGTGGCTGTCACGTGAACTCGCGGGTCGCAAGCGGGCCCTTAATGTTACAAAACATAGAGCCAATGTTCGCGCTTTCTTCGGTGGTGGCTTATATGAGTATATTATGAATAATTTAACATTTAAAAGACACTTTTCGTATTTCTCACAAATTAGCTAATTTGTATGTGGAAAAGTTGGCGAGCCTAACCTGCAGCTGTACCCGGCGACGCTAGCGCCTCCTATTGTAGCTCCCTCGAGCGTTGTCCCCTGTTTTGATGGAGAGTTAGGTCATCCCTTTCAACTAGTCCCCAGTCAACTCCCTTTTGAAATTATATCACATTACTGGTTATTTCACCACACATCGACTATTGAATATTGTGGCACTCCGGACATACGCAGCACTTGCAGTCCATCTGCTTCACAGTCCATTGTCCGTCTGTCCCGAACCAGCCACTCGACAACACCACTATACTCGGATTTAAACAAAGCCGCCCTTGACGTAAATCAGCTGATGCGGTGTCATCAAATCGGGAGGTTGAACGTCGCAATAGTGACAGTAGTGATGTGTAAGCTCTCGATTGAACGACACCGTAACGGCTGACGACCTGCCAAGTGCAGCTCTAAATAAATCGATGTATATCACCTGTCTCTCCACCCCTCGCCTTCTTCCCCTCACGTGTCAAGTGCTTTCCACCTTTCCAAAGCCTCTGCCCACGCCTTTGGCCCCGTCATCGGAGCTGTCGTGAACAAAACAGGCCATTGTGCGTCTCACAATGTGATCAAGTTCCTCTATTTTTATTTACACACACAATGTGGACACGTCAGTATATAAATAAAGATAAAGATAAATTTAAACTGTAAATGGGTATAACCCAGTGGCAGCTAATTACATATAAAGCATTGTAGCTAACATGCAAATTATATAATAACAATAATAATAGTAATAATAGTAATAATAGTAATAATAGTAATAATAGTAATAATAGTAATAATAGTAATTACATGAAGATTTATGAAACATTAATTTACCTTAAGAAAATTAAACTTGTATAATCTAACTCCGCACTGAATGTTTGTTCAAGTAAGACCGCGCTGCACTGCACTTCCTTTCACTTCCCTATGACCTTTTAATCACTTCCTTCCTGATTTCTCTGCTCTACCCTGCACGACACCTCCCTTCACAATATATCACTTATGCCTCGCTCTGTAACATACTATTCTCAGTTAAATCCCTCACTTTGTAACACCCTAAATTAATTTTCTAAATTGTTGAACACTTCGAGGAAAATATTTAAATGCTTTTGTAAATAATGTATTCCATTCCATTAAGGTTCGATTTGTGAAAGAAAATTTCCCGACATCCGTTCTCTGCGCTCTAATCACAATAGCTATGTAATATTTGTATCCTGCATTAACATTGAATGTTACTAATTAAACTTATTTTATCATGCTCCAAGCTGGGCAGCAAATTTGTAACCTTCATTAACTGGCCCTGCGCTGGACATGCCAATTTGTAACGTTTCATATTTCTTCTAATTCACTTTGCCCTGCTATGCACGTAAATTAATTAATCTAATAACACATATTTGATTGACCTCTATTTTTCTTTAAAATCTTGCACGAGTTCGTCATACAACATACGTCACATTACCTGTTGCACGTGGATGTGTGACTCTGACAGATATAAGAATTCCTAGAGCTTCCGTGGAATTTACTGCTTACTGCAATGATGACAACTCAATGAAATATCAGCCTTCATTTTCAAAGAACAATTAGCTTTTAATGTAAAACTCTAATAACATATTTCGAGCTCGTTATTGATTAATGATTCTATGATCTTTAACACTCTTAAACCAAACGGTTTTGATAAAGTTCGTTAGCTTAGATAGAGAATGTCTTCTCGTTTGGTTCGTTGCCACCGTCATCTCCAAAAGGGGATGTTTCGGGTCCTCCTGTGGTGTAATTTGTGATCCTGGTGTCCGTGTAAACTATAAATGTTCCCCGACTGCTTCTAATTATTCAGTCCACTATTCGGAACTCCCTACATTTGCTTTATTATCGCGTCGTAACGTTCCCTCATTTGTCTTCAGGCGAAATCTCTATTCGCGACTACTATTTTCTTTAAAGTAACAATTTAAAATCCCGGCTACGCAACTAACCTCATGTAAACCCACAAACACCTAGTGTAAATATTTCTAAATGCAAACTTTCTACACGACAACAAATGTAACTATCATTTAAAAATACAAACACTTATCTACTCAAAACTTAAATAAACAATACTGCTTAGCCAACACTATTATGGACAGATCAAGCAAATATTCACCCACAACGTAAATCTACAATGGCAAAATTAATATGTATAATCATTGTAATGTTTATTTACATCTGAACTGCTTGGCTGCTTCCGTGAGAATGAGAATATCCATAATTTTTTTAGAGCTAAACTTCCAACGCCCTCCCCTAATCAATTCCATGTTAATGACACCAGGCCGTACTGTACCTCGAAAATACCTTTTCCATGTAGCATCCAGCATGGTACGCCTATCTATACGTTTATAGTTCGTAGCTATGCTGTGCGTATTCCTTGGATTTTAACCTTGTCGATGCATCAATTCCATTGTATCACACCCGTATGACATTCTGGTATGTCACATACTAAAATATAGCAGTTTCTGTCTGACACTTCGATTACCATTTGCAAAATTCTGAAAAAACGAAGAGTGGAAACCACACATTTTTAAAATTTAAACTTTTAAAGGACAAGAGCTTTCTGCCATTGAATTCTGCGTATTCGCAGTCTACAAAAATGTACCTGCGATGTGCGATGCTTATTTTAGCAGTAAATAAAATTAATAATTTAAAATAACGCGAACGAACGCCATCGTCATTATTACCTTATGTTATCGGTCCGGTGTTACAATGTGTTGCAATAAGCAACAAGGACCATTAATTTGTATGAGATACACATTTTGAAAATTAGCATTATGATACCGCTGGCGAGAAAATAAAAATGGATTGAAAAATATAATAATTAAATATAATGTTATATTCATCAAAACTACTGTTTTTACACACTCTTCATTCTCACATCTTATAATTCAAAGCAATATCACCAATTTGTTTTCACATTTAATTCAATTAAAGACCGCAAACCACAGACCGCAATAGGTTTTAAATAATTTCTAAATGGTTAAATGTATAACAAAAATCGAATGTAAAAAAACGAACAAAAAATATGAGATAATATTCCAATTCTATCTTGCATGGCATGCAACAGTCTAGAAACACCATTCATTTTACTTTCACGAAGCGAAGTCAATTCAGAGTGGACGACTATGTTTCTCGCCAAATTACACAAAAAAACAACATATTTTCAAAAAATTTAACAAGACTTTATAAGGAGATCTATTTTAGATGAACAGATGTTGTTAAGAAAAAAATCTATATTCACAATCGTAGTTGTAGGAAGATACCGAATTTTTTTTCAAAATTGTCAGCAAATCAATCTTTTTAACGAATATGAGGTCTGTACGAATATGAGGTCTATTTTATGCACCAGGGCGTTATAAACTTTCTAACGATCGAACGGTGACAAAAAAACGAGTGTCTTTGGGCCGACGGCTTTTTGTCGCAGAAATCATTAGAACCAGTTATCGCCCTTGCTATACACATTTTTTCATTCTTTATTTAATTTTATTAATTCAGATTAACTAATTACTAAATAACTCGTTGTTAACATGACTAGATTTGTCTTTTTATATTTCCCCCCATAACTCCCTTTCATAATTCCCCCCATAAAAGAACTTGCAGTACAAATTAACTATTTTCATACTTTCTTCGTAAGAACGATCTATTAGATCCTTATACGTACTTCACACACACACACACACACACACACACACACGCATATATGTAGTGTGTGTATGTGTATGTACATCCCTTACAGGACAAATGTATGTTTTCATATCGTGAATGTTTCCAAGTTACATTTATATAACGTTGATGTAAGTTTTATTATCATTATGCAAGTAGTATTTCGCCACCAAAAATCTTTAAAACATCAGCTTCCAATTGTTAATTTGTTCAACATAAACACAAATTAAGATGTTTAGGCACTATAATCGTAGAACATAAATTTTAACGGAAGGCTGTTAATTACTTTCAGAGTATTCGTTACAATTATAGAAACGTGAGCAATGTGGAAGCTATTTCTGTTTCTGTTCTGTCTTGAGGACCATTTGCGACGCTCGCAGGAGAGTTCTTTCAGAGCGCAAAGTGGCGCTCGCTGTTGAAGGAGGCACTTTTAAAGGAGACATCGCAGCGTGCTTCTCGTTACTGAGGAGCTGCGCTCTCTGTGGAGGGGGCAGGAGTGGGGAA
>BOPP01000041.1:5331492-5371783 GCA_017312745.1 Gryllus bimaculatus
AGAGCGCGCCACTGTAATGGTCCTCACCACGTTATACGGGAGTTATAGGGCCCTGGCGCTCTCCGCCGTATTTGCAAGTCGGAGTGCTGAGCGATAAGTTATCGTGCTAGCCTGTATCTTTTTCTTTGTGGACTAGAACCTGCTCTTGCTCCCGGACATTCTTCAAATTCCTGGTTTGGGGGATCGCTGGTAACAAGCCCTGGCTTGACATTTGGTTCTTATTCTGGATTGCGGCTCGACCCCGCTCGCCCTCGATACGCGTTTGGATTCGACACGCCGCTCCATTTTCCTGGGTTCGCGAACTGGGACCCGTCTGCGGGCCCGTGTACCCCAGGGCCCTGCAACTCTCCAAAACTGGGAACAAAGCTCGAGGGTGTTACTATAGGAGGAGCTAGTGTTGCCGAGTGGAGCTGCGGGTTGGGCTCGCCAACTTTCCCAAATACAAATTGGCTAATTTGTGAGAAATACAAAAAGCGTCTTCTTAATGTTCCATTTTTCATAATCTTTACTTATAAGAAACCTCTGAAGAAAGAGTGAACATAGACGTTATCTTTTGTAACATTATGGTCCTGCTTGCGACCCGCGAACTCACTTAGCAGTCACGCACGTTTAAAGAATCGTTGGCAGCAGTTCGTGTTTTAGTTCCTGTACTAAGGTGATACAGCAGAGCGCGCCACCGTAATGGTTGCCACCATCTTATATGGGAGGTGTAGTGTAGTTGTGACAGTCGCCGCTCACGGGCTACTTGCGCTTTCGCAGTGCCGACTCGTCCACCGCTTCGAGGCCCCGCCGCCTCGGCGCTCGCCCCATGGCCCGGCAGCTCTCCATCAAAATTGGGGACAAAGCTAGAGGTTGCTACTATAGGATGTGCTAGTGTCACCGGTTGCAGCTGCTGGTAAGGCTCGCCAACTTTCGCACATAAAAATTGGTCAAGAAATACGAATACACTTTGATTATGAGCGATTTCTGAAATAAATTACAAAAGAAGTTAAATACTGCGTGTTTATCTTCTAAAATTCATTTATTCATAATAATACACGCATGAAAGAACAGGTAGCGCGAACAGCTGCACGATCTTTTGTATCAAGCGCGTGTGTTTGCGTCCCGAGAACCCCCGCACGTTTTAAATATCGTTTGTAGCAGTTCGTATTTTAGTTCGTGTAAGAAGGCGATGCTCTAGAGCGCGTCACTGCCCCCCCCACGTTTATGGGAGTTATAGGGCCCCGGCTCGACCCTCACCAGGAGGCCATAACCCTCGGCCTTATCGCGCGGCCGAGGCCAGAATCCACCGACTCCGTGAACTACGTCACGCTAGAAGCCGCCTCTGCGGCTCTACAGCCCCCTTCCCATATACACGGCCCACATATCGAAGAGTACTGTACTGCTGTTAGAAAAATTAACTGTATTTTATGTTTTGTATCTCGAAGTTTACTCAGGGACACAACAGTCCATTTGTGCATGTGACCTGCGTGAAGGTGTTCTGGAGGAATTGCCGATTAGCAAAGAAAACTATCGTATATATCTTGGAAAAGTTCTATACGAGTTAACGATTTTGCAAAGTTAGTTTAAATTAATTTCATCCAAAAGAAATATAAACCTTTCATGAAAGTTCATGCCAAGAAAATCACGTAATTTCATGTGAAAAATTTGGCTGAAGTCTAGTATACGGTGCAACTTCAGGAAGTCGTTTTAAACCGGCACTTCGCGCTGCTCCGGCGTTAACTGCGCAGTTTGAATTCTGGAGGCTTTCGTGAAAAAATATTTTTTTTTATAAAAGTGAATCGGTAGTTATGCGGTGGATAGACTCAAGGTTGTTTACAGGGAACGCGAGGGCCCGAGCCTCACCGTAACATAGATCCGGGCGAGCGAAGCGAGAAAACTTGCCGTTGAAAGTAAATTGGCATTACAATGCGGCAGGGACAAAGCGTAGGAAAGGTCAGCCATGAAATTTGCCTATACGTAAGTTTTATTCATTTCTATCAGAGCGCGTACCGTAATTTGAGGGAGGGCATAAGGAGACCAGTCCCCGCGCCGCCTCGCTTCTGAGAGTGTACCGTTTACCCTACGTTAACCAAGAAGTTAGTGAATTTAAGCGTGCACTTATACCATTGATATATATTAGGACTAATGAGGAATATTTTTCACTATACCTTTTTATTTTTATATTGGTCTAAATATTCTTGTTCAATTTTATTACATTTAATACGGACTTGCAATAATACGATTTATTGTCGCACTGGTGAGCAAAAAATACGACGCGGCAGTTTCTACGCTAAGCTACAGAACGCAGCATCGAACGAATTCTTCTGTGTGAAAGCAACACGAAAGAAACTTCAAACGCCCGACCTTGTCAACAAACACCGTCGAACTAGAAGGCCGAGTGCGGAATTCGTTAAGGGTCTCGTGAGTTAAAAAGTTTCACTATGAACTGTATTCACCGTTTTCCCTGTTTTTATAATTTGCATAAATGCAGCTAGAAGCCGTTTTTCAAAGCTTTAGAAAACTGTATTCAAGTTACATTTGATGGTGCATATAATTGAAGTCATTACTATTGAATGTGTTTCTCAATCTAATGACTGTCGTACCTGAAAGCAGATAGTTAAACACTGAATTTACTGTAAACTTTGTTGTATAATTATTTAAGTTAATGAATAGTATAAGGACTAAGAAAGTGTCATTAGTTACAATGTTTTCAGTCTCGTGAATTAATGTATGTAAATAATCCATTCACTGGCATTGCATATGCAAAGTTTTCTTAAGTGACGGTAATAGAATATATAACGTTAACACTTATATTCATCCTGGTCTAGTTACGCAACCCGAATGTAAATAAATTGAGGGAGAGAATTTTATTCTATTTGTGAGTTAACGTGTATATTGTAGAAATTATTTACAATATATTTGGATTTATTTATTCAAAAACAGTAAAAAATGTATATGACGTATGGGGGAGAAGATCATTTGCGAACATTTTCTTGAGTTCTGTAATTACTTCCCATCATTTTAACTATAAATAGTTGAAGGATAAGTAAAAGTTAAAGATAAATAAATAAAAAATAAAATTTAAAAAAGCGCGAAAAACATCATTTGAAAAACTAGACATTTTCGTTCTCTAGTTAAAGAAAGTTTATTTGCAACGATAAACGAACTGTAGGTTTGGTTTTTATGTATTGTTAACAAAATCTCACAAAATCACCCTTACCTCTACTCCTACCACTACAAGCAAAATGAGAGTTTAACAAAATGTGCGCATAGCGAAGCTACATTTACGTCCAAATGCAAAACAAGGTGCAATCTCAGCATTTTCTCAATGTATCAGAGAAACTGGACAAAAACTTGATCGAAATGGGGGAAGGGAAGAGGAAATGTTTAAGGGAATTATTTCTTAACCCTTTTCTTTTTTAGTTATTTTTTTATTAGTGGGTATTTGTGTATGTGGAATTTTTAGATGGTGCTTTTTTATTGTGATTGTTGTGTAATTTTTGTGAGCGATTATGTCAAAGATTTTGGTAATTGATGCAATTCAGTGATTACATTTACTGCCATATGCTTACATTTTTTGTAATTATTGATAAGAATATACTGTTACTATTTCAAACTCGCCTGACTTTTCTTTATATTCGAATCGATATTCGACCCAAGACCTTATTACATTAGAGTAGACGTAACTTCATCTGTATTAATTCTTGTGACATCTTTTTAGTTGGGATGCCACAGATCAAGCAAAGTTAATTACTTGAGACATTCATCCAGAAACCTTACAATAAAGGGGAGTCAGGAGGGGACGTTTGTAATAGTTTTCTACTTCAAAAGGGCTCATGGTTCTATTTATCTTTGATTCCAATCATTAATTTCATTAGCATCACCTTCCAGAATTCACAACAATCGTTGTAGGCAAATATTTCAAGAAAACGTCGGGATTAAATATAGTCATGAAATGTCATCAAACTTAAACTATTAGAGCTAGAGAACTGAGATTTTTAGGACAAAAATTGAACTTTAACTCGCTCTAGCTTGTAAACTATTAGAGCTAGAGTACGTGACTTAGTAACTTTCTGGTTGACATTAATTTTTCTAATAGATTTTTATTTTCCTTTTTCCGCAATATCAACACACTGCTGCGGTTCTAATCATTTTTTGTGCTTTAATTCTGCGTAATTAGCTGCATTTCAACAACTGAAGTAATTGACGCCTGCCCATATCAATTGAAACCAAACATGCAAATTACAGCACTTTTTACCATTATTTCATCAAACGTACCTACATTATTTTCATCAATCATAATGCCGAATGGAATAATAGCACTGGTCTGAAAAATTTAGGTAATAGAAAATTGTTTGTGAAATTCCATCTGCAGTTTACAGAATTTGATATGCTGATTTGAAATATCTCTATTATTTTTTATCATGTAAGGTTTCTTCAGTGTATTTGAATACGCAAGAAAGCAGACTGCAGTGAAACTACATCCTGCAAAGAAATTTATACTCGAATAACAATTATCTAACTTAATATTTCTAATGATAATTGAGATAAAAAATTGAACCACAATGAAACTACTGTTCTACAATAATAATGTAATCTGCTTTAATCATTAAGATTAGGTTTTAAATTGATTATATACAATATAATTCTATTTAACTGTTCAGTCTCTTTTAAATTTTGAACAACCAAATAAACACTTTCAAAAACTTTTACATATTATTTGTGTATTAGCGACGACGATTCGCGAGACTTTTCCCCCTCAACAGGGATAACTAGAAAATTTAAATAGAAAACTGTTCAATGAATCAAAATGAGTTTCACCAAATGTTACAAAAAATAACAAATTAAATTAATACTAACCATTCAATGCTAACATTGTATATTTGGAAACTAAAAGGATTATACAAAAATAATACAAATGAATACAATTTATTAGATATGTGCCTTATGAAGATTCTATATACTCGATTTTGTTGAAAGGCTTTTGTGAAAATAATCTTAATTGTAGTGTAATAACTACACATAAAATTTTATTTTTCGTTTGTGTTCGCCTTCAATTTGCTTCTTGTCTAATGAATGCGGTGTTTGTTTGTGCTGAAATCGATTTTTCTACACTTATTACTTCCCCTTATATTGAATTTTGAAAAATTGTTGTGAAGGTGCCTCTTTTGGTATCAAAAGCCACACAATTTAAATTGATTTATGTGAAAATAATGGATGATGCATTTTATGATTGATATAGATGCAGGCCCGTGTGATTGTTCCAGTTATTGAATACTGATTTCATTTCGTTCATTTGTACTTACAACAAATACTGCAATTATGATATCAATGTGTATCTCTTAAGGTGTAAAACTGTCTTTCTCACCCGGTAGATGCCGAAGATGAGCAGCAGCGAGGTGAGGATACCACTGGAGGCGCAGCACAGCCACACCGCCGACAGCGCCAGTGACTCTGAAAAGCGAGGCAAGCATTAGTGACGTTTGGAAGAATATTCTAAAGACCGGTGGAATACGTAGTTGAGCACCAGCGATGTGAAGATATCGCCGGAGTCGCATCAGACACTTCCAAATATTTAACTCTCACTTCAGATTCTGACATAAATAAGTAGGCCTAGTGTATTAAAATTTCTGAATTTCCAGTGGCGCCTCCAGTGAGCGTCATGCAATTCAGGCGACTAAATATGCAAATTATTTCCTTTGCGCAGATGCCAATTACTTCCTATTGCGATTAATTTAGAATTCAGTAAAAAATTGATCGAGAGTTGTAAATATGTAACGCACAAATGTCACAAAAGGGGATTTTTTACATTCGGTACTTCAAGACATTGTGCCACAAAATTTAGTAAATGTTAAATTAGCTAAAAGTATTATTTAGCGTCCACGAAAGATGAGAACTAAGTTTGTATATACTTCTTAAACCAGCACTTGCTGGTTTGACGTGCTTTTCTTATTTACGTAAATTAGGAATACCACACTTCAATAAAATATTCTTACAAATTTATTATGTCTATATACTAGACGACAAAGGAATGAATTAAACTGTGTTCTCTGCAAACGTAATCCAATTGAAATATTTTTGTCTATTTTTTATGTTAATTATGGAAATCATTCTTCAAGCATTATGTGCTTGTGTCGGGGTTCACTAGGAAACTAACACATATATTACTAAGAAATATTCATTTTTACTTTATCACGTTACAACGATTACGTAATAAAGATAAAGTATTGTAATGCTATGTATAAAATCGGTGAAATTCAAACAGAAAAAATATTATTGTGCCCTGAAAAAGTCAATAATAGTATATTATGCCATTAGTTTGCAATGTTGTTCTTATGAGTACAAAAAGTAACATTATAAACGAATTGATTACACTATTTTTTGTATAACATAATTATATTAGAATTATATACAAGGGTAAAATGGTTACTGAACCTGGAAGTAGAATACGTTGCGTACATAATGTAGGTCCACTGTAATAGGGGCGGCCGTGGTTTGCCGAGGTTAAGTTGTGAAATGGACATACCAGAGGAATTATCAGAATCTGGATTTTCTTTTACGAATGTTTCGAACTACGCATTTCATTTTCATTATTTATGAGCTTTTTTTTGGAATGACTAGTTAAATTTGTTTTGTAGTGCTGCTTTTGTCGATTTGTAATTCTAGTTTTCTGTGTTACGAGTAAATAAAAACCCCGTATTCCCGGAAATCGTTTGATGACATGTTATTTTATTGAACTAATTTCAGAATTCTGTAGTTTCTGTTCGATTTGCGTTGCCATAAGATTGTGTATAATGTTGATATACAAAAAATCTTATTTTCATACGTGAAGTAAATTACTTACAATGGGTAGAAAATCCAATTTTTGTATGTCATAGATTTTGGAACTTTGTCTCTATTTCAGAGGTCAAAGCTAGGACATCAATACGGGCTTGAATTTTTAATTTTGCACCCTTACATCATATGACGAGAAAGTTTTGTAATTCTACGCTGGAAAACTGCAAATTTTCGACAGGAAAAATTCTTATTGCTGAGCCCTGGTATCGAAAAGATAGATACATTGTGTTCCTATATATAGTAAATTACTTTTTCGTTGAAGAGTCGGATTCCATGTTTTATTTCAAGCCCATCCGTAATAACAGAAACTCGATTGAAGGTAAATCTGTGTCGTGTGCCGGATTGTGGTCAACGCTAGCGCTTAAACTGATCAGCGCATTGTCTCGACAATCAATATTCACCGATCGGTCTACACGAACTCGGTACCCTGAAAATTTGAAACAGGTGTTCTATTTTTTCGGGTACTGTGCATAAAACTTCAACATTTTCAATATTTCCTCAAAAATGACTACAATTTTTGCTTTATTTTCTTTCTCGTATGTAGCAAAGAAAGGCAAGAAATGTTGGATTGCCCCCATTTTCGGCTGTATTTTTAAACAACAATAAAAATATTAAAACAATAATAAAAAGTAATGTTCAAAGTACAATTTTTATGATATTTTGGGTGAAATCAAAGTCGAATTTGCAAATTTGAATTTCCCACGCTCCACTGATTTGAGGAAATGTTAAATTTGAATGCGGCAATGGCATTTCGCGCCGCGTGACGGCAGCTAAATCTTCTGTAAACCCCTTCTGTCGAACTGTCGACTTGAATGAAAAAAAAATAGTTTTAAAAGGGTTTTTCACTAACACTAAAAAGATAATGAATAATGTAGCTCAGAACCCACGTACACAGGTGTCTTGAAGGCGTGTTTGTACTCGGACAGCGCAATTCGGCAATTCGTTTGTGTCAGAGTTCCTGGTAGCCTCTCGGGGCAACTCGCACAGAATACCTGCCAAAATAAATTTTCTCTTATACTTCTAGTTTGATATCTTGAAGTTTCTGAACAGTTTGTGTTTGCAAAACTTCACAAAAACTGTATCTTTTAAAAAATGTTTGAAAAATCGTCATTTTTGCGTAATACGAGTGTCTTGTTGCAATTTTTTAAAAAATATCTCAAAACGTCTTCATATATTTCATTTAAGTTTCTTCCCGAGATAGAGTAAAATATGCTTATGAATTGATCAGATTACCTGTTTTTTAACTTTCTGAATTTTTGAAAATTACAAAGTTACAAATAATGCGAGAATGTATGTGCTGTTGCAGAACCACAAGGGTAGTTAGGAGCAGAAACTTAAGAAAAAATTTTTAAATAAAATATTTATAAATATAATATAATATAATATAATATAATATAATATAATATAATATAATATAATATAATATAATATAGTATAATATAATATAATATAATATAATATGATGAACATAGTATATATAATGCCTGTCTTGGCATAGTATACATAATACAGTGTCTTCGGTGGCAAATAAACGAAATCGCTGGGATAAAATCTTTCTCCCGCAACATTTCTATTGAGATGTGACACTTTTCTTATGCAGCAAAGTTTTCTCTAACTTAATTTGAAATCAATAACGTTTATTTTTTACTATTTTGATAAATTATATTATTATATTTTTTGATTTATTTTCCTTAAAAATGATTGTAGATCTCAGACAGAATAGTGAAAATGGTGCTCAGCACTTGGTATTGCTGTGTCCGCACTTGATATTTAAAGAACACATCGACGCAGAGCGCCTGTAGCGAGAGGAAACGGCTGACGCGAGAGGCCGAGCGAGTGATCACAAACAGTTGCGTCTTCTCTTCCGCGTGGTGAACTTCTCGAGGCTTCTACGCGGTGACAAGGAAGCAGGGCGACGGCCGTGCTGGCGGTTACCCACGAGAAATTTCCGCCCCACCACCCCATCGGGTGGCACCGCTTGCTCGTGGGCCTTCCTGTCAAGTGCTCTTCGCGGCAACATTTCACGATTACACAGCGGTCATTATTGATTACCAGTGCTCCGTGTATTAGGCTCTGACAAAACCTGTTTTAAATTACTCAAATGGACTCTTGGACTAATGGACAACTAGGCAAATGATACAAAATAATATAGTAAATCTATAACATAAATTGGCAAAAAAATTATATTTTCACTTCTTTTTCTCTTTGTTTTTAAGATTAAGAATACAGAAGTGTAGCAAAACGTCTGAAAAAAATGTGAAATTAACTCTTAAACTCGCGCTGGCGTACTTTGTACGCCTCTACAACTGTTATCGCCGTAGGTGTCTGATAACCAGCGCGCTATCTGACATTTGACCTAACCTCGCAGAGGCCAAAAGGGAGTTTGTGCACGGTAGAGCGGACAGCACTATCGATCTTACGCGCATGCACATAAGCACTGGTGATGCAAAAGTTGAACTGCGCATGCGCAGAAGATCGATAGTACTCGTTCGATTAACGTTCGAGGGTGCACAAACTCTCTATTAAACCGAATCTTCCTCGATACTCATTTGCGTAAGATTTACTGCAGTGGATATAAGATTGTATTTCCGTTGGATAGTGTTCGTTAGCGTACTTTCTACGCCTTGTGGGTACGAATGTAAATTTTAATTTCCTTTTAATTATTACAGAATGTTTTATTTATTGATGTAATGAAACTCATTTAGTTTTACATTAATAACAATACAGAGATGAATAATCTATCAGAAAAGCAGGTATGTGAATTATTACATGAGAAATCGTCATAACACGAACTTTGCGATGCTGCAAGTGATTCTGAGGAAGAAGTTGTAGTGGCCGACAGTGAAAATGACACGTGTTCTGAGCTTCATTATTCTAGTAATTATTGAAGCAGCGATTTAGAGTGTAGAGATGTTTTCACTGACTGAGACGATATTACGAAGTGGAATAATACACCGCTTGTCAGCAAACTTACAAAAACTGGAAGTCGTGATGTTCAAGAATAACCGCAAACAAAATTAAGAAATTAGTCACATTTGCAGAAGAGCAAAAACCCGCACTACTACAATTATTTCTACACTTACTACTAACTTGTGCAATAATTTGCAATATTGTCAAATCGATCGCGCGGGTACGTCTGTGACAAAACATAGCACGAATTACCAAGGGTTAAAATTAATAAAATGAAGTTGTTCAGGCATCACTTTTGATATAAATTCACTTTGAAATTTGGATTTTGACACCTTCGCCTTCCAACTAGTCTCAGTGCAATGGAGAGGCAATAATGAGTGATTGTTTTGGCAATATTCTTTATTTTACTTTACGTTCATTTGCACTGTTTAATCATGCATTTACACTTTATGATTGATTTACAAAATGAAGCAGATTTTGTAAGATATTATGATCAAATATTGGGGAATATTATTTGACAAGCTTTCTAAATTATCATTGTTCACTAAGGAACATTGAGCAGCCCGCTTGAGAAGACATGATGTTAATAACTAAGTTACCTAAATTATTATGCAATGTTAGGCTGTACTTACTAAATTGAGAGATTAAACGCCATCGTTAAAATTCTATAGACGGAACTACAAAAATATATCGGTTCTTTAAGATTGAACATTTATGTAACTTTTTATATTTATTCTATAGAGTTTTTGGTTACAAGAGAAAAATGTATAATTTAGCCTATTCAAATTGGTCTAAAAAGTGCTGATTTAAGCAAAAAAAACATATTTTGAATCGTGGCATGATTGTTCCTTGGTACCCAACACACATCATAATGAAACTTCTGAAGGGTGAGCTGGAGGCAGCGGGGGAACGTTTAACAGGTTTTTCTAGTTTTTCCTATATATATATCCATATATCAATCCTACAGAAAATAACTCTCTATACAAAATTAAAGTGAATACAATTTCTTAAAAAAGTTTTTATAACGTTTTGCTGTAAAATAAAGATTATAGATGCGATAAATATGAATGTTCGAAAAGTTCTTGTTTTTATTTACAAGGCTCTTTTCTACATATCTCCTTTATATAGCCGACCGCTCTTACCTGTGGTACCGTATCCGTGGATTCCACGATCACTATTCACAATCCGTTATTTCACTAATCGATTTCGCTCCAGGTTAACGTTTACGTATTTGAGACATGCATTCACTGTGTGAGTCTGAGACATGACAGTTGATCCCCCTGGACGTGTAGTTTTGTTGGAATGCGCTCATTGTGGAAGATGGTGTCTGGCTCCAACACTCTAGAGGAGAAAATGCACTCTTCCTCTGTGATAGACGGTTATTTCGAGCTCGGTCGTGATGAAGGTTCACACGGAGACGCGTACTCAGCCTCATAGAGACACCCATTCACGGGTTTGCGTCTGAGATAGAATAGTTGATCACACTGGGCGTGGAATTTTGTAATTGAATTGGGAATGCGCTCACCGTGAGATATGGTGCCTGGCTCGAGGACGCTGGAGGAGAAAATGCACGCTGAGTCTGTGATAAGGAATCTGTCGAGCTCGTTCATTATGAACGTTCTCATGTTGAGGCACGCATTCATCGTATTATAGATATACACTTCACTGTGTGTCCGAGACAAGTTGAGTAAAGACGTGGAATTTTTTCATTGGCTTTGGTGAGGGAGCACTCGCCGTGGGAGGTAGTGTCTTGCTCAAGAATGCTGCAGGAGAAAATGTGAGTTCGTGATGGAGCGTATTTCGAGCTCGCTCGAGGTGCACCTTCACATGATTGGGATAGGCAACGTGTGCGTTCGAGGCCAGGGAGTTGAGCCCAACGGACGTGGAATTTGTTGGGGGTTGCGCTCACCGTGGGAGATAGTGTCTGGCTCAAGAATGCTGCGGAAGAAAATGTGAGTCTGTGATAGAGCGTATTTCGAGCTCGCTTGGAGGTGCACGTTCACATGATTGGAAAAGGCAACGTGTGCTTTCAGGCTAGGGAGTTGAGCACAACGGACGTGGGATTTGTTGGGGGTTGCGCTCACCGTGGGAGATGGTGTCTGGCTCGAGGACGCTGGACGTCTGCGGCGCGGAGGCGTTGCCCTGCAGGTACTCTCGTTCCTCGTGCAGGGCGCGCCCCATCAGCACCGCCATCAGCGAGAAGTAGCTCTGAAACAACGTGAACGAATCTTCAGACATCTGTATGTTAGTAAAATGCCACTTGTTGAATCAGTTCAACATCGGTAAGTGGTTAATGCAACTGATTTTAGTTTTCTTTGATAATTAGATATTTTGTTTAAAAGGAAAACACTTTTTTAGCAAACGGAATACCTGTGCTACGCTAGTATACAAAATTATGCGGGTAACGCAAATAGCATTCAATTTTTTTGACAATTATATTTTGTTTTAAAGGAAAACACTTTTTTACTAGCGCAACACACTGTGTTACGCTAGTAAACAAAATTATGCGAGTAACACAAAGAGCAATCAATACGTGCATAAGCTTATGAGAGAAATCCTTTATGTAGTGTCCTCATGTACGAGCGGGTAAAGAGCGCCCAACAAGTGCGCGTGGAGACTATTAAGTCACTGCTCTTGTCAAATGATTCTACTCGTAATCTGCTGTCAAATGTCTTATTTCCCGTTGCTTCCATTCCTTCCGCTTCAGAACCATTGCCGATCACAACAAAAATTCTCCAATAGGCTCCTCTCGTCGTGATTCACAACGATTTACTTATTTATTTATTAAAGGCTAGTTGACACTTCACTTCTTATTTCCAAGTAAAGGAGGAGGCTGGGTTCTTCAGCCTTCGAGTCACATGACATAAAGCATCCGTTATTCTGAACAACGATAATTTCTGATGTTTTTTACACCAAAAATTTAAAAAAAGTCACGCAGAAGAACACAAATTCGCCAACATTAATCTAATAAGCTAGCAAGAGCACTATCAGTTATGTTACGAGGTGATATCGCATTTCCACCTCGAAAAAGAATAAAATCTATAAACCCTAATGCCGCTTTGCTTCACTGGGATGAAAATTCGGCAGCAACTTAGAAATATGCGTCCCCTGCGAATCGATGGTAGCGAGCTTGGAACAGCCGCGCTAAGCGGAACGGAATGCAAACGCACGTTCTTACGTTGTCAGGTTGGCACCACTTAGCGCAGACCGCCCCGCTGCACCCCCACACAAGTGGAATGCTCCCCTGAGGGCGTCGTCAGCTGAAGGGACAGTTCAAAACAAATCTTTTTTTCAAAAGAAAAGCATTTTTCACGAAGTTTGTGTTACAAGATAAGGTAATAATTATTGGTACGTATGTAGCCAAATTAATTCAAATTTGGCGCCACGCTTGGAGCTAATGCATTTCGACAATTCTTCAAAGTTATTTAAGAAGAAAAGATTATACATATCAAACGTCGCGCCTTTGAGATGGTATTAATTTGCCCCCAAAACCTTCGAATTCTCTCTCACAAGGAGCAAGAATTCATTTGAAATGAAACAAACCTTCAACTGCTTCCAAAAGTGACCGGCAAATCGCATTGCTTCCTGGCCTTGCCGGCGAAGAAGCTTTGCACATTTCGGTAATTTCCCGGAATCCGACTTTTTCCACATAAGACGCAACGAGATCGCATAGTTTGAGAATCGGGAGCCACGAGCAGTTTCATAGCGGTCCGCCTTGCTAGTAAAAAAGGTGACTGTTTGGCTGCATCAAAAAATATTTTGGGTTGTTTTGTTACGTTAAGTTGGCTATACGTTTTCAAAGCGTTTGCGCACGTCATAGTGTGTGCGAATCGCACTAAAATTACTAACGATAAAGAGAATGATTGCCGTTCGTCAGAACCAGGTAATACTGACAATATATTCAATAATAATGGTTCCTACGCCAGGGTGTTTATTGTCTCGATTGCCTGTCTTTTCACAATCTACACTTTTGACGAGAACACAAAAAAACGATGAGCAGGAATTCTTGGTGCAGTTCCTGCAAACGCTCTCGTTATCATCTAAGTAGTATTTCGCAGCCTCAACATTTAATAAAATGGAAGAAATCTCTAATGCTTTCGTTTAACGTTTTCCCTGAAAGGAGCACTTAAAAGTTCAGGTCCATTTTCGGAAACCTTCAGTATTTAAAAAACAACACCAAAAATTACCATTGAAAAAGTACAATGTAGATGATTGAAAAGTTTTTCGTAGGATCGGTTAAAAAAATAGAATTTTAAATAAGATCACTGCAATTGTTCACTGTCTGGAGAAGAATTCTTGCGACTCAGTGCTCTAATCGGCAGTTTTTCACGATTTATCCGATAAATACCAGGCGAATGCATGAGGAGTTCACTAACAAACGTACAACGCTCCGCGCGCGATGTTTCCTTTGTTTTCTCTTTCATATCCTCACTCCTTACACACACGTACACTTTCATGCACTATACTACCATGTATGGGAGACGAGATGAAGCTTAGAGCTTCTCCCGGTTGGGATGATGCCTTGCTGGTGGAAGATACCTGAATAAGGAAACTCGCACAAGTCGGCGTGTAGTTCAGCTCCAGACCTTATCATCCGACAGGGAAAGGACACAGTCTCCTTCCGCCATAAAAATATGCACTAGCCTTGTGGAACCAATGACCATGCGAGTTGACGGGCCCGGAAACACCAAATAATCAGTATATCCTTGGATGTCAACATGACAATGTTCGTCATCATTAACCTAAAATTTTGATAACGTTTCTTTTACTAATTCAAACACGACGCCTATCTGCTCTCGACTATATCTCTTTATTTTTCTTCTGGTTCTAAAACTCGTATCTTCCTCTTCTTTAAGACCCTGATACAAATTCCTCAGCTATGAATGAGCTAATATGTTCCATTGACAGAAACTAATGTTTTTTGTAAGGAAGAAAATATATTTACATAAACGCAATGCATTGCAGAGAAAAATCCGAGAAAGTCTGAGGCGTGACCGACGCCGTCGCAAGTCCCTCCCCGCGATTATGATGCTGCGATGGTTGAGTTAGAAACTCACTGCCACGGTAGCATTGCTGATTGGGAGTCCAGAGTACGCTGGATTTTTCATAGCTAGATCTAATTCGGTCATTCTCTGGAGGTGAATAACACCAGCCGATTGTATTGATGTCTTCTTTTACGTGACGAGACTCGGACCATTAGACCTGCTTTTTCGTCTGACCACGGTTCCTATCAGTAATTAGCGGAGAAAGGAGATATTTCTTGGGCGACGACGATTAGAATTTAGTTCAGAGACTTAATTAGGTTTGAGGATCTTTTACATGCAGTTAATCTACTAACACGGGACAGCCGGCTTTACTTCCCCTCCGAAGGAAGGGAAGGGTACGAAGGATTTTTTCGCCCTTAAAAATCAACGGCTTCGATCAGGTTTGTATTCGCCAACTTGGGTATAACCGTCCGATACGCTAACTGTTATATCATCGCCGCCGCAAATGGCTCTTAATTGGATTTCTCCTTTCAATACAAGGAGAATACTAGTGTGGTACCCTAATAAATGGGCCACGGCCTACGTACGAATATCTCTTCCTCCTCATCCTTACCCTCTCTTCTCCCTTACAGAAGTACACCTAAATTCAACATACTATTACACATATCGAGAGACCGATTGGGAGCTTAGTTCTAGACCCATCTGAAGTGGTGTACCACTGGGAGTGATACCTTTTGGGAAAATAAATACGACTGACGTATTGTAACCTTTACCTATCAAAGGGTTGACAAATACCCTAACGCTACATTCAAATCGCGCGGGCAGAACCCTCTGACAGAGGTAGGGATCTCCGACTAGTATAATACTCTTAGGGAGTTGAATTGTACTGTCTGTGCCAACCTGCGTGGTTGGACTGAGACGAAAGGAGAGGTGAACTTGGCAGCTCGCCATCAATATCGGATGGTCAAATGGTAGATGCTTAATATTTTATCGTACCAGCAAGGTAAAAATTTGGATATAACCCAAAAATAGAGTTTTTCTTCCTCCATTCCTTAATAACTTTGAAGTATTAATTTACTTTCAAAAGTTTGATATTTTTAACAAAACAGTTCTGATCTATCTGAATTGGTGGATTTGGTAAAATGGTGTCGCCATACCCAGGACGAAGAACAGAAACGACACCAGAGAACGCACTGTCAAAGTAAAGGTTGGAGACAAAATTTACTTGTGACAAAATAAATATTTAATTATGTGTGTTTGTGCAGATTGTGTTTTTGTATTTTTATTTGTTAATTTATTTTTTTTTCGCGAAAAGAAAAAAAGCCAAACTTTATTCTCGATTGACGTTGTTATTGTAAAAAGGGTACATTTTGTTTTGTTGTTTAAGAATATATTTATTTTGGTTTGAAAAATTTCTGGATATACACAATTAATTCTTTAAGACAAAAAAGAAATATACCCTGTATATATCTTTAATTTTTTTACTGTTGATTATGAACGGGTCACAGTTGTGTACTTCTTAACATTCACAAGAAAAGCGAGAGAATTTTCGGTATGAACCTCACGCTCTAAAAGAAGAGAAACATTGCGATGTCTGGAAATATAATTAGTGATACACGTACGAGACCAAAATTCTAAGTAGCTGAAAAGTCTGGAAACAATACACATTCGCGTTTAATGGAAGTAGAAAGAAGTCTTACTCGCTTCTCTACCCAGAAACGCCATGGCAAGGCAGGCGCCAAGCCTTTTGAGATTTAATGTCTGAGAAATATACCATAGCTAGCACACAGAAGTCCTGTATCTTTTGCAATAGTATAACATTATGTATTAATTTTTTTAAATTTATTATTTTTATTTATTTAACATCAAAAAGTGTTTAAAAATGTTAGTGACGTGCTACGGGAAATATTGTATTCTTTAAACGTTTTCTGAAATTCTGGAACCATTATCGAAACCGATAAACAAGTTTAATTCTGAATAAAGACGAAATGAGCATTTTTGACATGAATTGATAAGAAAAATTCACTTCAGTGTAACAAAAACTATTTGCGAACGCAAATCAGCTATACAGTTTTGGCTATTATCCCTCTTCGTGCCGTTTATGAAGAATCGTGAAGGACTTCCTGCCCTGAGAACATGGAGAATGATCTTTTGAATAACTACATTACCCACAGATCTCTAAAAGACGTGCACAGATAGTGAAGTTACATTTAAGTGTAAGTAAGGAAATTCCAAAATGGAGTGTGTCACTTGTATGCTGATCGATCCACTTTTTCAAGAATTTGAATTGTAGATTTCTTACCAATATTTGTAATTCACTAATAAAATGTTACATTTGCTACTGAATGCAGCACACTGATGAGAGGAAATAAATTAGTTTTTCTTAAAAAAAATATTTTTGAGGAAGCGCAGATTAACATTTTACGCTCGAAAATTAGAAATTACATTAGTCTTAAATTGCTGTATGTACTAGACTTTTTGAGTTATTTCCCTTCAAAATAATTCATAGAAACAACAAACTTGGTAGTTCTGTTTTTCAATTTTTTTTATCTGAAAGTGAAAACGTACTTTATGCTTTTTAAAAGCTTTTTAATTATTCTGTGCAATTTTCATCAGCAATGTACTACACCCTCATTGTAACCTTCCTGTAACCATTTCCACCACAATTACCCAAAAGTCACCCATTTTCACAATTATGAACTGCTTGTAGAAGCCCAATTTTATTAATATCAATGGAGAATTTTTACAATAAATGATATGTACGTTTGTGTATTTCCTGTAACCTACATATGCATAATGCCTTAGCGGTAAAATTAAAAATTCATTATGTATTTGTATCATAAATGCAACTGTTGATCTACGTACAATAATGCAATTTCACCCGTAAGTATTCTATTCATCAAAAAGCACACGACATAGATAACATTATTTTCTGGAATTTCCTCTTCGTGGCCTTTCACTTAAAAAAGAGACCAAACTCAGAGTCTTGTCAGTACTCCCAGACTTTTATTTTTTCCCCTTTTTCTTTTCTCCGCCTCCCTGAAGACTAATTTAACACTTCGTTTGTTTCCAATGAAATGTGAGAGTTGGTGCTTCTTCAAACTGACTGCACCTTCTTTTTAGTTCACGATTTCTGAGATAAAAGCAAAAAAAGGTTTAACCTGTATCAAATTTCAAGTAACGTTTTGCCTATATTGATTTCCTTAGCAAAGAAGGAAACACGACAAATTATTTTGATAATTGATGAATCTTGAAAGTTCACTTCCAGGATTACTTGCTTGAATTCCCTCATAATTGAAAATCTGAGCGGTATTAACAATACTGGTGTCGCCACACTACACTTCAATGCAATCATTAATAACAAATGTAAGAGAGGAATAAAGTACCACATAAAGATCGAAAATCTATTTTTATAGATTGGTTTTGTGAAATGGGTTTACATTAGTAGCTTAGGCAACTAATCTTTATTGCACGTGTACATGTTTTGAAAACGAGCGTGTTTTTAAATTTGAACGATGTAATAGAGCAATATTATTAATGAGTTCATACTTAATATTTTTCTACAACGTTATAAATTTGTAAGGGAACCAACGTTAATTTGGGAAAGAACTTCATTGCGACGTTACGCATATTTGGTATCAAATTGATATCAAAAGAGATAGCCATCCGCTCGGTTTACCGATACCACCCCACGATTCTCTGGCTGTGAGGGTGTGGTGAGGCAATTATTCGTGACATAAATGGCAAAAATGGCATGTGTGACGTAAGATGGCTTTTTATAAACTATTTCTTGTAATCATCGTTTATAATGCTAGAATACAAAATTTATTTATAATTGCACTTATTTAATTATGTGTGTATTGATATCTTTAATATTAAGTGGAACAGATAATTTCTATCTTTAACATTTCAAAGTCATTTTCCTTTCTTTTACAGGACAAATCCCTTGAAATCGCTTTGAATTTGATTGTCTCATCAAAACAAGGTTTGTGTTAATAGTATCTCAAACTTGTCAAACCAATAATTTATTGGAATCAGTTGCAGTATTAGGCAATACATTGTGTTTTCCCTTACCTAGGTCATTTATAGTTTTAGTGAATGAGAATGATATACATGAGGAATGGATATATGCTGTCATTGCTAGCTTAAAATGGTAAGAAAGGTTAAACCAATTCTCTTTTCAAAACGTTTGAAATAGTATCTGATTGTTTAGAGAGCGGGATGAAATTTTATTTAGTTGAAAATATAATTTGCCAAATTTAATTATTGTATTGATTTTTTTAGATAATAAAATCAACCTTAAACATGTATTTGGAAAAGAAAGCAAAGATGCATATTTAAAATTCATTCTTAAATGTTAAAATTAACATGTATAACATGTTTTCACTTTGATTGATTAAGCTTTAATAAATGTAATACTGGTCGATAAGATTTTCTTCACTAGAAAGCTGCGCTAAATCAGCAACAAGTATATCTTTGTAGGTATCGTACGCTGTAAAATTCGATCTCACAACAGTTTAAGAGCTAATGAAATATTATGCCTTTGGTTAAAACTGTTGCAATTATTTTGGGATCATGAAAGTAATTCCCTTCGGCTTGTCAGCTAAACATCATGCATCTATTTTCGTGCTAATGCTATTATTACTCGTTTATTTTCACTAATGGTCCCAAATAGAGCTGATCAGATTAGAACAGATAATTAAACAGACGGTGGATTTATGGAAACTGACGTGGTTTTACATATGATTTTGAGTTGAACTCATCGCGTTTGCTATTCTCGCAGATTACAAAAGCAGCTATACATTTTAATTACGCTATTGTCTCCTTTAGACATGAATCAATATTGAGCGGAAAACCTCCAAAATAATTAATTTGAATCTTCTTTTAAGTGCGCGAGATATATATTGCGGTGAACGGACATTTGAAAAACAATTTCTGCAAGGTGGTTATTACTCTTTTACTTCGAGGTTCTGCTTCGTAGAAACATTTCTTATAATGACATTGCTCTTTAAAAATTATCTTTGAATTCTGCAGAGTTGTAGGATTATTCCTGCCAGCAGAATTTTTCCAAAATATGATTAATTCTCCCTAATTTTGAGTGAAATCTTGATTTCAAAAATACATAAAGTATATTTTATCAAAACCGGGTTCATATTTTAACTTAGTTT
This sequence comes from Gryllus bimaculatus, assembly GCA_017312745.1. Taxonomy (NCBI): domain Eukaryota; kingdom Metazoa; phylum Arthropoda; class Insecta; order Orthoptera; family Gryllidae; genus Gryllus; species Gryllus bimaculatus. The sequence continues at coordinate 5,351,375 of BOPP01000041.1, forward strand.
TTCCTCGAACTGAATAATGTTCACCTTTTAAAAAACACAAGAGTTAATTTTTTGGGACCTGTTCTACCCTTTTAATATTGAAACAAATATTTTTCCTTTCTACAATATATTTCAAAATGTTAGTTGTTTAAAAAAATTCAGGTAATTTTTATAGTCATTTGTAGTTTAGGAGAAATTTAAAGTGAAATCTAGAAAATTGTTTTTAATTTCCTATTTAGTATCGTTCATTATCAGCGTATTATTTTACATTACATATTAACACGTGACGTACGTTCATCCGGTTTCATTTTTCTTTTTCGTCCTTACGAAGGTACTTCATAAGAAGAGAGTTATGCAATAGTGCACCGGAAAATGGCAAAGTTTCGGCATGAAAACTCTTATTGTCGGCTCCTGATAACGAAAAAGTGTTGCTGCAAATAAAAAGTGTAAATCCTGTCCCTACAAATAATAACCGACTTTCTCTAACACGTAGATTATATTTTTAATGTTTTGTTGCTGTTTACACAGTTCAGCATTATTTACTTCTTCATATGTATTTTGTTGACTTATAACCATTCTTAGTCTAACTTAACATTTAACTCTACTAACTACAAATTGATGTAAGGGACTCATCACCTACTATTTTAGTTATTGCGAGAAAAAATATTTATGAGTGCTTCTAATGGAAATCTGTTTTAATATGGGTAGGGAAATAGTTGATGTTAGATTATAGGGGGTGGCTTCGGCAATTGAGTGTATATTTGAATAGAAGTTATTAGAGGTAGTCTGTGTGGAGGAAGATAGGTAGTAGGTTTAGTTCTTTGCGGAGTTGCCTGTTCGAAATGAACCATGGTGCGTTTGTTGCTATTCGGTGGAATTTGTTTTACATCAATTGAATTCGGTTTACGTTTGTTTGCGAGGCATTGATCCATATTGGGCACGCGTAGAGCATCAGCGGTCTAATTATTATTTGATATTAGACTATTGCACTTTTTAAATGATAGTTTTCTTTTTTGTTGAGTAAGGGCTTTAGTTGGGTTCACTTTATTTTAGTGAGTTGTAGCTTTTCAGTTATGAGTATTCCAATTTAACCTGATGTTGAAATTCATTCCAAGATTTTTGATAGTTTGGTTTATTGGGATCCATAGGACTGTGTTATTATTTATATGAAATGTGGTGGGGTGGAAAATAATGTGAGTGTTCAGTCAACCTCATTGGAAACAAAATCCAACAGTATTGAAATAAAAGAGAAGACTGGTCCATTAAATGGAAAATAAAACTTAACAGAACGAGTCAGCCACAAAAATCTTCTCAGCTGGACATATAGATGACTGTGTCGTCAGCGAATGGTGTTGTGTGTGGGTCTGACGTAGATAGTATATCTACTGTATAAAGATTGAAAAGATTAGGCGATAGGGGTAATCCTTCAGGCAGTACTACTATTATTTTTCGCGGGTTGGAGATACGGTTTTAAACTGTTATTGAGAATATTCTATCTGTGATAAAACGTGGTGTAGTTAGAATGCAAAATGTGTCTGCGCGTCCGTGTGTAGTCAGCGCTATCTACTAAACCATTCAGCCGATTTTCTCCAAAATTGATATTCCCCGATCGATCTGAATGAACAGGAGGCTTTGGGTATTTCAAACAGATTTTTTTATTTTTGAAGGTAGGCTACTTTACATGAAGTGTGAAAATCATTTTTAAAATTTCCTCAAAAATAGCTTTGATTTTTTAATTGAAACTTATCCTTGGATATCGAAAAGGATGTTTAAGAAAATAATGCATATCTCATGTTCATTAAAATTTTTTGATCGTCAATTTTTCGAAAAGTTAAAAAGTGGAATTTTTTCGACGTCATCCTACAACTACAATATTGAAGATAGAAATAATTCCTTAAAGACAGATATTCAAATAACTTCACACTCAATTTTTCGAAAATATTTGTAGTTTGTGTGTAATTTTTAGCGAATTATAGGCAATTAAAAGTACGGTTTGTTTTCTCAAAAACCGCTCGAAATATTCCTTTACATTTCATACTTATTTGAAATAAACGACGGTAAAACATAAAGTTCTAGTCCCATCTTTAGTGACTTTTTTTTCAAAAAATGAAAAAAAGGTAACATTTAAAAACTACAAAATTGAGGAGAGACATTTTTGCCTGAGAAAAAGACTGATATAAAATATCTTTTCTTTAAAAAAGAGCTTGTTTAATGTTTTGAAAAAATGTCTTGTTACCATTGATACTAAATAAAGAGGAAACACATACAGTTTTACTAAACATTGTACTAATAAATCGAAAAAAATATGAAATCTGGTTTCACTGTACTGTAAATTATCTCAGAAAGTTTTCCAAATATTCATAATACATTAGGGGTTTCCAGGATTTTTACAACAAAATAATTATATGTAATGTATTAAATACCTATATTTTTTGCGAATTGATTACTTACAAAGTATAATGTGTTATTCCCTAAGATCCAAATTTAAATGAATGAAGAAAGAGCGAAAAAAAATTACCAATCCGGGAGAGAAATTCCTTCTGATCATCCGCCCCTTTGAATATCGCGGGTCGGGTTGAAATCCTTCGGTTCAGAAGTTGGCAATACTGGCAGATAACCGTCAACGTCACCATATTGGGAATTTTGTGCTGTCTGTTAGGCTGCCCCAAGTGTCGAAAATCCTGCCGCCGTCGGAACTTGAACCCTAGGACCTTGCGGGCAGAGACACCGCAGTGACATCATTTGACATCCTGACGCGCACCTTCCCTCCGAGGCAGATGGTTCTCTTCAGGTAAGGCGAAACCAACTCCTCTATGAGGAAACAACTTTCAATAAATTGAATGCGATCCGAGCTAGAAAGGAGGCAGCCCTTCTACCGAAGTCAACCTTTGCCGCGCCCGACAGAGAATATACTATTACCGCCTGCTTTTGTTAATCGCCAAGCAGGTAATAAGAAATTCTGTAGTTTGTTCGTTGGATGTTGTGTAAGTTGTAAGAAGCGCGACTAAGTAATAACTATCAGAACGTTCGAATTGACTCATGAGCTTCGAGGCCCAAGTTGTTTTCACATTCAGCCAGTAGATGGAACTACTCTTCAATTCTGTTTGGAGGTAGAGTGCAGCACTTTGAATGAGACGGACCGCTAGAAGAACGTCTTGAACTAAATACCCGAGGAGACACAAACGAGAGACAAAGTTTTGACGTACCAAAAAACTTCGGAAAGTATTTAATTTTATTGCATATCTTTGTATTTAAATTTGTAATTTGTGCAGAATAAAAGTATGATGTATAAAGCGACTTCATATGAGACACGTTTTGATTACAAAATATATTGTTTCAGGTTTTGTCCTCTGATTGTTATTTGATATTGGTGACTTTTTTAGAATAAGCCATCTAAAGTAGTACCTACCGAGTGGATTGAGTAGGACGAGTGGAAAAGGAAAGAATGTTATTGCACATTTGCCTTACATACAGTACCATGACCAAAGAAATCTTTACAAAGAGAATTCGCCGAAAGTATCTGAAAAGAGAAAAGTTAGACCAAACATGTTCTCTACGTCCATTTGCGTCGTAAAGAATAGCAAATCAGCTTGAATCATATTTTCACGTAGAAGATATAAATATGATCCCAAAATTCTGTGAAGCGACGAATCTAATGGATATATACGTTCCATGATCAATCCACGTATTACGATAGTGGAAGCCGTCGAGCTACGGGAGTTACAGAAGCTAAAGCGTAATCTCCAACAGAAACGTATAGAAAAAATAAATGCCTATAAAATACAAATTTGTGAGTCAGAAATATTTGAATTAATAATTATTTGTTATGTGTAAACAGCTTTAGAAGATCATTTGAAGTTAAAGATTTGTAAATATATTAGTTTGAACTTGTCATGATTAGAAAATTTGTTACACGACAAAGAAGAATTTATGAGAAAATAACCTCTGTGAATTTCACGTGTATATCAATTGTTCTGTTCTAAGTACGAGGGGACAGTACTGGATTGATATTATTTTTTTTATTCGAAAAAAATAAAAAATGTCCATAATGTGTTTTTTTACACTTTGATAAAACCAGTAAAAGTTAAATTTACTTAATTTATTACATGTGCACAGATTAAAAAGCTCCCTGAGACTTTCTATGCACGGGTTTCATACAGGAGAGAGGATACTTATCAATTAGTCTCTGTGACGTCCCTCTTGTCCCAGCATGTGCGTGCGTGCGTGCGTGCGTGCGTGGGTGGTCAGGCCTTCATGGTAGTTCGGCCTCAGATCCCATTTCGCGAGCTCAAAATTAACAAAGAGCGACGCCCATTCCCTCATCTTGGACCGTAATGAAATGAAACCCGAGCAGTTAAACAACTCTGATCCCCAAGTCCACTTGAGTTAGTAATTCGTCAGCTCACTCAAATTAACAGCCAGTTCAAAGCGTTTGACATGCGTATCGTGTATTCTCTGGTGTGGGCCTAATCCGTATGTGTTTCATGGTAAATACAGGTACTAATGAACTTCACGCTGAATCCGGGAACACGATACAACTGTTGAAGTCTTAGTATACGGTGCAACTTACGGAAGTATTTTTCAACCGCACTTCCCGCCGCTCCGGCGGCAACTGCCCAGTTTGAATTCTGGAGACGTTCTTGAAAAGTTTTTTTGTGCATTCCTGTGCATTCTTGAAAAGTGAATAGGTAATTATGAAGTGGGTAGGCTCAAGGATGTTTATAGTGAACGCGAGGGTCGAAGGCCCGAGCCTCGCCGTGACTTGGAAAACCCGACGAGCGTAGTGAGAAAACTTGCCTTTGAAAGTAAATTGGCATTACAATGTGACGGCGACAAAGTGTACAAAGGGCGAGTCATGAAAATCTTCTTTTCGTAAGTTCTATTCATTTCTATCAGGGAGCGTAGCGTAATTTAAGGAAGGTCTTAAGGGACCCCTCCCCACCGCCACACTTCCGAGAATGTACCGTGTACCTTACTTTAATCGATACAACTTACGGAAGTTGTTTAAGCCGAGACTTTGCACGCCCTGACGAGGCAAAAATCTACGGTGGAGAGCACCACAGATAGTCAAGGGGTTTTGAAAATAATTTTTCAGTAGACAAATTAGTGAGCTGATCTTCGTACATGAGAGTTCGTGAAGCGCTTCGTATATTTAAACACATACATTATTAGTGAAAATCTGATAATGTAGATTATATAAATTATAATTTATATAGATAAATATATAGGTACAATTTATAGCTGATATAGATTTAAAAAAGTTGTACAAGCCTTTATTTAAAGAGCTAAATTTTTTTAGAACAAATGTTTGTTTTTTTTTGATATTTTTATCTTAACTTCTGTTGTTTTGAAATTTTTTTCTTTTTAGAATTTTCGAAAATATGTAGATCTTGCCGGAATGGTACTTGCACATTATTTTTATACCTCCCTTGCCTAAATTTTGCCAATTTATGCACATGATTACAATACTTTCCCTTGTAACGAAGTAAGAGGAAAAGTTCTGAACATCTTAAACACAGCCTAAACCGCTCACGTCTGAAATACCAATAAATGTCTTAATGAAGGCCAGTAATAACTTCTTCTGACTTATTAATAATTTCTAATACGAGAGAACCGGATTACCGGACAACACAAACAATTTATTAGAAGGAATAGGAAAAGTTTGTCGTTATAAAAAGAGCCCTGAATTTCATTTGAGAACATTTATATTGGGCAATTATTTAGAAAAATACGATTGTAGTAAAAACTTAATAATTGAATAATAGATCACGAATGTAAAACATTAGAACTTGTCAAAAATGGAAAATATGAGTTATGTTCAATTCATGGTGTATGTATAAATTTGGAATAACCGATAATATTGCTAAACAATATAAAATACAACATTATGGAATATTAAAATTAAAATTAAATTATAAACCACTGTAAAATTGTGAAATGTAATAATGTAGTTAATAACCGAATCGTTGATGTGACCATAAGCAAATACAAAAAACCCTCGAGAAAAAAATGAAAATGAGTGCTTACATTATTTTGAAAGAAACATCTTTAGTTCTTGAAAGAACTTCGGTCGAATAGAAAATCCCAGAGAAGTTTTCTGTAATATTTTTTTACTGTTAAAATAATTTTTCTATACAACATAATGATTCAACCTCAAACAATTTCAGTTAAAACATATTCAGAGGATTTAAACATTGTTATTATTTTATAAGTTCTCTAATTTTTCACGAAAATAGACGTTTGTGAAACGTTTGTAGAAAGTTGTTACGGTGTACTACGTTATAACCTGTATATATTTGCTGTCGATAGTATGGAGTAATGTGTGAAATGTGCCACAACATATTTAACAGTTGAATAAATTTGAAAAGTGCATCCCTCAACTGACTAGAATACGAATAGTACAGCCGGTTTGTACTACACGTTTCCTAGAAACGCTTTTATTTGTGAGTAAATAGCATGGTGACGTTTGAACGAAGCCTCTGAAAACAAATTTAAAAACAGACCGGCTGTTTATCGCCGCAGTCTGGAGCGAAGTGAAAATAAACGCCTGTTTTCCTGAGATAAAATTTGTCCCTTCGCAAAATGCGCAGTCAGGTTTTCACGTACGGCTGTCGCACGCAGTTATTAACTAACGTTGGGGAGGTTAAAATAGGAAGGGGTTGATTGTAAGAGGTTAAAATAAGAAGGGAGGAAGGATTGACACAGAACCGAAACGTAATGCCTCAGCCACAAATTCGCCCTTGAGTCGTACGTTCAACCTCTTGAATGGTAAGGCTGAGTTGACCCAAGCCAGTCCCTGGGGTGTTTTGTGTTCCAGCTTCTTATAACCTCCGATAACTTGTTGGTCCTCAGTTGATGAGAGGCTTAGTGCCTGCTATTCAGGTTTGAAGGACAAGGAAAATTCATGATGGTTAATCGACAATTTAACTGGAAGTTAATCAGCTGTTGCCTCTCAAGTTTGATTGCAAAAGTTTCTTTTCAAAGATTAAAATAGAATTTGAGTTCTATCATTAAAGAGGCAATCCAATTCATTTGATAAATACATTCCAAGCCGACGTAGTGGAAAAGAGTGATAGGTATAAATTATTTGTGAAAGATCAACTGGAATTCAATTCTATTCCAAATTCAACTGGAAACCTCATAAGGAGGGGAGGCTCGGGAATGGATATTTCTTAGTTTCCTTTCCTTGTCATTTTCTATCATTTTCACCATTTCTCACCATTTTCTATCATCATTCACCTCAACATCTTTATCGGCATCATATTTTCATTAAATTGCTCACAAGAGTTGAAGGGTCCATCAACAACAAAAAATATCGATAAATAAATAAAATTAAAACGGGTCAAACGTGAAAATTTGTAGATGATTTACGAATATAAAAAATGGATCTATAATATTGATTACGCTCTTGATTTCTGCTCATTGTTATATCTTAAATGTTCATCCTTTCGTATACTATTAAATGCTCAAGACACGAGCAAACATTATCTTCAGGATTTATGTGCATTCAGTGACACCATTCAGTGGAACGTTTATATCCGGTGTGAGTCCTGTTTGGCAGTCTGAAATTACGTAAATGTTTCTTCGAAAGCTAGTGGATGACAGTGAACTTTCACACTATTTTTTACCTCCTCAACCGCCAAACAAAGTAAACATTAATTCATAAGTACTAATATTTTATTGCAATTAACATCATAATAGTAATAATAATCGAACATTTTAATTTACTTTATCTACGATCAAAACATATCTATAAAAAAGAAGTTGACATGTACGACAATCATTATAATATTACTTTTAGAAAACTCTACTTTTGTATCCATTTAATGTAACCAAACAGAGAAATGAAAACTCACGTTTAACGGTGGCGACTAAGGGAAGAAAATTACGACCCTTTGAGAGCAATCGAGCGAACACGTTGCAGTTCATCCGATGGCGAGTGAGTAGATACAGAATTTAATTTTTATCTACGAAGGTAGATTACGACAGGTACTATACGAAACGAAATAACGACGAAGACAGGTACGAAACGTATAAAGGTAGATACGAAAAGTAATAAAAGAACACGCATCCGATACCACAAATAACGGACTTTTGGTTACAAACATCAAACATGAAACACATTTGCTCCACAATGGCCTAAAGACATTAATAACTATACCAGTTTAATTATAATTTTTAAAAATATTAAATTATTTTCCAGATATTAGATTTTATAAACATTTCATTTAACTTAAATATTTTTAATGTTGCTTTTTAAGGATTATTCTACTCGTGGAATATAAACCAGTATTATTTAATGACACATACAAAATGCTCCAATCAGGACTGTGTATCTCAAAAACAGTGTCGCTTTTTGTGCGATTTTTCTTACCATTTCTACCTACTGGTCAATCATAAACTGTGACTCATCAATCTTGGGAGACGATATACATCGATCGCAATGTTGATGTCCAATAAACAACGTATATACTCTTACATAACCTCTGATTTTAATACAATCATTCAGTCATTTTCAATATCTGGAGCATTTTGGAACTCTGTTGGGCATACTTTCACTCGTGGAATAGTTCTATTAAATACCACTCGTGCTTTGGAAACTTTTAGATAAACTACATCCTCGCTTTGCGATTCGAGAATTAATCGAAAATTTCAAAAAACACCCGTGGTATTTCCTATGATAAAGACAAACACATAAATAGTATCAGTAGTGGTCAATAAAATGTCTTGAAGGTATCATTCCGTGTGAAAATTATATGGTATGTAGAAAGGCTAGTCACCAGTTTGATTTATCCCGAATATTCCTGCGCGCAAGAATACTATAGATGCTGAGCGCTTTAACTGCAGAACTATCCCACAAGTGGGGTGGAATTGAAAACCTCGATTTAACAAATAAAATAACAACAGGCATTTGATTATATTATTTACACATTAAATGTAATTTAAAGGATTTTCGTAGCACATCCCATCACCATTCATACTTGTGCAAATTAATTTTTTGAAATATTTATACACAATATGCATAGCTAGAGGAGAGCCAATTTAAAAGCTTATTTACAGAGACATTTCACAACATGTTTGTTTTCTTGTTTTTTGTATCAATATATTCTCATACGCTTCTTCAACATGCTGTCAAATACTCTTTGAACTAAAAGTGCTACAAGAGCAGAGGTTTTCGAAATATTATGTTATCGTTATGTTATGTCATTATTTCTGCTTTTCTTACACTTTAAATATCATTTAATTTTGTAAATAAACGACACGTGAAAAATATACACATTTTTTAAAGTTAAATATTTAAATGAAAATATGTTTCTGCCATTGAATTTAGGTATTCAGTGAGTTTACGAACATATCCGGTGTGTATTTTAGCCTTGAAATATGCTACGTGTGCGAGAATGTTAAAAAATAGAAGATATAATACGGCCCAGCGGCGGTAGCTGTGGTGGCGTCTGTCACTACTACCCGTTGTTGCCAGAGCGGCGGCGTTATAGCATTAATGAACGACTCGTTTGGCATGTATATTTCACAGCTCAGTAACACTGATAACTCTGCGAAGCTAATGCAAATGGTTCGGAAAATGTATACGATGTATAATTATTAAATATTATAATATTGTAATATTCTTCAAATATGCTCGTTTAAACACGAATTGAACGTTGCTCTCCTTGTCAATCAATGCTAATTTCCTCGAACTTTTTAAATCTTCAAATTATGTGAAAAATCCCGAGAACTACTCATATTTCAAGCCGTGACAGAATATTATACTACCGTAAATTTCAGTCCATATTAACATATGAGTTATTTCTTGTAAAACTCATTACAAATCAAAAAACAAACGCTCGTTTACATCTGTATTCGAAATTCAACTTGTACGATTACATACTTGTATAAATGAACTAGCTTAGGGATCTCAGATTTTAATAAAACGTACACAAAATTCATTTCTCCCCATTGTGTGTCATACACAGTTGTTAACTGTTTTTGAAGTTAAATAAAAGAACATAAAACCTCGTAAATCCATGTCGTCCCACCAACAATGAGAAGAATTCTAAGAACTACAAACTGGCAGCTCGTCAAACAAAAAATTTGAATTTGCAACTTCAAAAATTGTAAAATTATACTACAATTATTTTTTTTACTTGTACATGACATTTTTAAGCAATGATTTTTGAATAGATTTCATGTAACAAAAAATCACTACCATCAGTATTTTATTTTGTAATAATTTTGATTTTGCAACTTTCGAAAATACAGATAGTGCGACCAGCACCAGGTGCTTTACCGTTCTTTGGAGTACAAAAATCTTGAATGGAAGAAATGGAAACGTGTAAAATGTTAAAGAAAATTTTGCAACCGTTCATGAGAAAATAATTATTTAAATTGTTTGAAAATTGCCTGTTTTAGACTAAATTAGGCAAAAACTACTGATATTTTTGGAAAAGTGAGAGTGATCTAATTTGATGATCTTTTTGAATTTTTATGAAAAGATTTCATTAAAGAAAACATTTGTTTTCATTATTGTCATTATTTTGGAAATCCCTTTAGTTTTCTTCGTTCGTGATTCAGTACTGTGACAACACTGCTCCACAAATATGGGTGATAAGGAAATGTAAACAAAACATGTCTGACAGGTTCGAGACCTAAAACAGGCAATCTTACATCCTCATTCTCTATTTGAAGGCTAGTCACATGCAATACCACTGTCATTTGTGTGAAATTAGGGTATTGCTCGTATAAACCAATGTACGGTATAAATCAGTTTTTTGCCTCGCAGCTTACAATGTACTACAATGTTTGGTTTTGAGGGTAACATAGTTCACCAATGTGTCCAAAATTGAAAGCTGTTACTATCATTTACAACGTGTTGGTGAGTTAGTAATTGCACTTCTTCTAGAGTCAAGGACAGATCTGATACTTCGATAGTGTATAATAACCACAAAAAGGGTAATGTAACTCAAAGGATATTCTCAAATTCACTAATTTATTTCCAATATTAACAAACACCTGAGTATTTCTCTTTTATTAGATAAACTAAATACTTCAACATGGGAATTTACTAACGCGGACGATCGAATGGGGACACGACTATCACTTCCATGCAATTGCATCAAAATAATCGACTCGCTGGCGACGGAATCTGCAGTTGACCCCTATACTAACTTGCGGTATTCCTAATTCATCCCTATAAAGCTGGACGTAGTTTAAAGAATCTATTATTGTCATAATTTGTAATACAAAGTATTGAAATCGAAGGTCAGCGTGGCTCACCTATCGACTATTAACCGAGCGTTAATAACCAACCCGAAGTTCTGCTTTTTCCCGCCGAAATCCCTCATTTATGTCATTTCGTCGAAATAACCACCGGATGAGATGGCTCAGTGCAGCAACTGTTCGCACCGCTGTGTGTGACCGGGAGGTTTTGGATTAGAGTCTGGAATATGGTGGGTAGATAGCTAGATAGAATGCAACCGCGCTCTGGTTAATCCAAGCAGCCGGTTTCTGATTCGGTTGTCTTCCGTTGTTTCTCCAAAAGGCAAAAGCTGGACAAATACCCTAACAACCGGACCAAAGTCCGTGTGCGATCTCTACTTCCAAAAACTTTCTCTCTCCTCTTACGAGTTACACACTCACTGAACTACCCCACCAGACGTATCACGAGATCAGTTAGCAACACAGATCCTATAGAAGAAGATATCTGAAGGGAGTCGGAATGCAACGTGTACGTCAACGCTGGATATCACATTCCCAAAAAAGAGAGAGAGATTGAAGTTTGTAGAAGCGCGACTAAGTAATAACTATCAAACGGTTCGATATGATCATGAGCTTCGAGGCCCCCAATTGTTTTCCATTCAGCCAGTAGATATGGAACTACTCTCATTCTGTTTGGAGGTAGCAGTGCACACTTTGAATGAGACCGAACCGCTAGAAGAACGTCTTAACTAAATACCGAAGGAGACACGAACGAAGAGCACAAAGTTTTGACGTAACCAAACAACTTAGGAAAGTATTTAATTTTATTGCATATCTTCGTATTTCAAATTTGTGCAGAAATAAAAGTATGATGTATAAGCGATTTCCATTATGAGAGAACACCGTTTTGGATTCAAAAATATATTGTTTACGGTTTTGTCCTTGATTTGTTATTTGAATATTTGGTGACTTTTTAGAATAAGCCCATCGTAAAGTAGTACTACCGAGTGGATTGAGTAGAACAGTGGAAAAGGAAAGAAATGTTATTGCCACACTTTGCCTTACATACAGCTACCATGACCAAAGAAAAATCTTTACAAAAGAGAATTCGCGAAGGTATCTGAAAAGGAAAGTTTAGACAAACATGTTTTCTTACGCATTTGGTCGTAAAGATGAGCAAAATCAGCTTGAATCATATTTCACGTAGAAGATATAATATTGATTCCCAAAAATTCTGTGAAGCGACGTCTAATGGATTATACGTTCCATGATCAATCTCACGTTATCTAACATAGTGGAAGCCGTTCGAGCTAACGGGAGTTAGAAGCTAAAGCGTAATCTCCACAGAAACGTAATGAAAAATAATGCCTATAAAATACAAAATTGTGAGTCCAAAATATTTGATTAATAATATTTGTTATGTTAAACAGCTTTAGAAGATCATTTGAAGTTACAGATTTGTAAATATATTTAGTTTGAATCTGTCAATGATTAAGAAAATTTGTTTTACACGACAAAGAAGAATTTATGAGAAATAACCTCTGTGAATTTCCACGTGTATATCAATTGTTCTGTTTTTAAGTACGAGGGACAGTACTGGATTGATATTATTTTTTTATTCGAAAAAAATAAAAAATGTCCCATATTGGGTTTTTTTTACACTTCTTGATAAACCAGTAAAAGTTAAATTTACTTAATTTTATTACATGTGCACAGATTAAAAAAAGCTCCCTGAGACTTCTATGCCGGTTTTCTACAGGGAGAGATACTTATCAAATTATGTCCTGTGACGTCCTTTGTCCCAGATGTGCGTGCGTGCGTGCGTGCGTGCGTGGGTGGTCAGGCTTCATGTAGTTCGGCCTCAGATCCCATTTCGCGAGCTTGGCAAAATTAACCAAGGCGAGCGACCCATTCCTCATTGGACCGTAAATGAACATTGAACCCGAGCAGTTTAAACAACTCTGATCCCCAAGTCCACATGAGTAGTAATTCGCAGCTCACTCAAAATCAAGCCGTTCAAAGCGTTTGACATCGTATCCGTGTATCTCTTCGTGGTTGCCTTAATCCGTAATTGTGTTTCTGGTAAATCAAGGTAACTAATGACTTTCACAGCTGAATCCGGAACACGATAACACTGTTGAGTTTTAGTATTACGGTGGAACTTCAAGGAGTCTTTTCAACGCACTTCCCGCGCTCGGGGCAACTGCCCAGTTTTGAAATACTGGAGACGTTCTTGAAAAGCAGTTTTTTTGTGATTCCTATGCATTTCTTGAAAAGTGAATAGTAATTAGGTAGCTCAGGATGTTATAGTGAACGCGAGGGTCGAGAGGCCCGAGCAAACGGCCGTGACTCTGAAAACGCCGGCGAGCGTAGTGAGAAAACTTGCTTTGAAAGTAATGGCATTACAATGGACGGCGACAAATCTACGAAAGGCGAGTCATCGAAAAATCTTCTTTCCGTATAGTTTTATTCATTTCTATCAGGAGAGCTAGCGAATTTAAGGAATGGTCTAAGGGACCCTCCCACCGCCACACTCCGAGAATGTTACCGGTGTACCCTTACTTTAATCGGATTCAACTTACGGAATTGTTTAAGCCGAGACTTTGCACGCCCTGACGAGCAAAAATCTACGGTGGATGAGCACCACAGATAGTTAAGGGTTTTGAAATAATTTTAGTAGCAATTAGTGAGGCTGATCTTCGTACAAGAGAGTCGTGAGCCGCTTCGTATATTTAAACCATACATTTTAGTGAAAATTGATCGTAGTTTAACAATTAATAGTTTTATAGATGTTATATGGTACAATTGTATAGCTGATATACGATTTAAAAAAGTTTGTACGCCTTTATTTTAAAGGAGCTGATTTTTTTAATCAAAATGTTTGTTTTTTGGAATAACTTATTTTATTCCTGTTGTTTTGAAAATTTTTTTCTTTTTAGAATTTTCGAAATATGTCGATTTGCCGGAAAATGGTATAGTGCAAATTTTTTGATACCTCCCATTGCGAAATTTTGGCCATTATCACATCGATTACACATACTTTCCCTTGTAACGAAGTAAGGAGAAAAGTTTGAACGTCTTAAACACATCCTATAACACGGTCACGTTGAATATCCAATAAATGTCTTAATAAGGCCAAGTAATAAACTTCTTTCAACTTATTAATAGTTTCTAATACGAATAACGGATACGAAACCACACAAACAATTTATTAGATGAATAGGAAAGTTTGTCGTTATAAAAGAGCCCAAATTCATTGAGAATTTATATTGGGCATTTATTTAGAAAATACAATTGTAGTAAAAACTTAATATTGAATAATAGACACGAATGTAAACATTAGAACTTTCAAAAATGAAAATATAGTATGTTCAATCATGGTGTATGTATAATATTGGAATAACCGATAATATTGCTAAACAAATAAATAAACTTAATGGAATATTAAATTAAAATTAAATTATAAAACCACACTGTAAAATTGTGAAATGTAAGATAATGTAGTTAATAACCGAATCGTTGATGTGACCATAGCCAAATACAAAAAACTCGAGAAAAATGAAATGAGTGCTTACATTATTTGAAAAGAAACATCTTTAGTCTTGAAAGACTTCGGTTCGAATAGAAAATCCAGAGGAAGTTTTTCTGTAATATTTTTTTACTGTAAAAGAATGTTCTTCTATTCAATAGATGCATCACATGACAACTCAACCATTCAGTTAAAACTATTCAGGATTAACATTGTTATTACTTTTATAAGTTCTCTAATTTTCACGAAAATAGACGTTTGTGAAAACGTTGTAGAAAGTTTGTTACGGTGTACTTTACGTTATAACCTGTTATATTTGCCCTGTCGATAGTTGAGTAATGTGTTGGAAATGTCGCACAAATATTTAACAGTTGAATAAATTTGAAAAGTGCATCCCTCAACGACAGAATACGAATTAGTACAGCCGGTTGTAACTAACGTTTCCTAGACACTGCTTTATGTGAGGTAAATAGCAGGTGACGTTTGACAAGCCTCTGAAAACAATTTAAAACAGACCCCGCGTTTTATCGCCGCAGTTCTGGCGAAGTAAAAATACACCTGTCTTTCGCTCAGATAAAATCTGTCCCTTCGCAAAATGCCAGTCGGGGGCAGGGATTTCCACAGTACGGCTGTCGCACGCAGCTATTTAACTAACGTTGGGGAGTTAAAATAAGAAGGGGTGATGTAAGAGGTAAAAAAAGAAGAGAGGAAGGATTGACCAGACCGAAACGAATGCCTCAGCACAAATTCGCCCTGATCTACGTTTCAACCTTGAATGTTAAGGCTGAGTTGACCCAAGCAGTCCCTGGGTGTTTTGTGTTCTCAGCTTCTTATAACCTCGATAACTTGTTGGTCCTCAGTTGATGAAGAAGGCTTAGGCCTGCTATTCAGGTTTGAAGACAGGAAAAATATGATGGTTTAATCGACAATTTAACTGGAAGTTAATAGTCTGTTGCCTCTCAAGTTGATTGCAAGATTTTTTTCAAAAGATTAAAAGTAATTGAGTTCCTATCATGAAAGAGGCAATCCAATTCATTTGATAAATAATCCAAAGCCGACGTAGTGGAAAAGAGTGATAGTAATAATATTTTGGTAGAAGATCAAACTGGAATTCAATTCTAATCCAAATTCACTGAAACCTATAAGGAGGGAGGGCTCGGGAAATGGATATTTCCTTAGTTTTCCTTCCTTCATTTTCTATCATTTTCACCATTTTCACATTTTTCTATCATTTCACCTCAACATCTTTTCGGCATCATATTTTCATTAATATGCTCACAAGAGTTGAAGGGCCATCAACAACAAAAAATATCGATAAATAAATAATAATTAAAAACGGGTCAAACGTGAAAATTTGTAATGAATTTACGAATATAAAAAATGGATCTATAATATTGATTACGCTCTTGATTTCTGCTCATTGTTATATCTTTAAATGTTCATCCTTTCGTATACTATAAATGCTAAAGACACGAGACAAACATTATTTCAGGGATTTTATGTCATTCAGTGACACCTATTCAGTGGAACGTTATACTCCGTGCTGAGTCCTGTTGGCAGTCTGAAATTACGTAATGTTTCTTCGAAAGCTAGTTGCGAGACGTGAACTTTCACACTATTTTTTACCTCTCCACCGCCAAACAAAGTTAAATTATTCATAAGTATAATATTTTAATTGCATTTAACATTCATAATATGTAATAATAATCGAAATTTAATCTTACTTTATCTACGATCAAAACTATCTATAAAAGAAAAGTTGACATGTACGACATCATTATAATACTACTTTTAGAAACTCTAATTATTAATTTTGTATCCATTTAATTAACAACGAGAAGAAACCACGTTAACGGTGGCGACGTAAGGAAAGAAAATAGACCTTGAGAGCATCGAGGCGAAACGTTGCAGTTCATTCCATGGCGAGTGAGTAAATACAGAAATTTAATTTTATCTACGAAGGTAGGATTACGACAGTGCTATACGAAACGAAATAATGCGAAGACAGGTACGAAACGTATAAAGGTAGAACGAAAAGTAATAAAGAACAACGCATCCGATACCACAAATAAGGACTTGTTTTGGTTAGATACATCAAACATGAAGAACATTCCTCCACATGGCCTAATACTTAATAAACTATCCAGTTAATTATTATTTTTAAATATTAAATTATTTTTCCCACATTATTAGATTTATAAACATTTCATTTAAACTTAATATTTTATGTTCTTTTAAGGAATTATTCTACTCGTGAATATAAACAGTTTATTTAACTGACACATACAAAAATGCTCAATCAGGACTGTTATTCTTAAAAACGTGATCGCTTTTGTGCTGATTTATTCTTACCATTTTCTACCTTACTTGGTCAATCAAAACGTGACTCATCAATTTTGGAGACTATATACATCACGCAATGTTGATGTCAATAAACAACGTATATACTCTACATTAACCTCTGATTTTAATACAATCATTTCCGAATTTTTCTATCTGGAGCCATTTTGGAACTCTGTTGGGCAATACTTCACTGTGGAATAGTCTATTAAATACACTCGTGCTTTGGGAAACTTTTAAGATAACTACATCTCGCTTTGCCCGATTCCGAAATTATCGAAATTTCAAAAAAACCCGTGGTATTTCTATGTAAAGACAAAACACTAAATAGTATCAGTAGTGGTCAATAAAATGGTCCTTGAGGTTCTCCATGGAAAATTATATGGTATGTAGAAGGCTGTCACCAGTTGATGTTGGCTAGTCTCAAGGCAAGCTCGTCAATAAAAAATTGAAATTTGCATCTTCAAAAATTTGTAAATTATGGCTCATATTAATTTTTTTTACTTGGTACATGGACATTTTAAGCATCTGATTTTTGAATATAGTTTCATGTAACAAAAATCACTACCATCAGTATTTATTTCTGTAAATAATTTGGTTGATTTTGCAACTTTCGAAAATACCAGGTAGTGCGACCAGACCAAGTGCTTAACGTTCTTTGAGTTAAACAATCTTAAATGAAGAAAATGTAAACGTGGAAAATATTAGAGAAATATATGCAATTGTTCATGAGAAAGAATATTTTATACATGTTTGAAAATGCGTTTTAGCTAATTAGCAAAAACATACTGATATATTTGGCAAAAGTGAAAATGACCATTATTGATAATCTTGTTGATTTTATAAATAAGTTCTTTAAGGAAAACATTTGTGTTTTCATTATTGTCCATTATTTCAGAATTAACGTTAGTTTCTATTGTTCGTATTCAATACTGTGAAATGCTGCCTGCGGAAGTATGGTGATAAGCAAATGTAAAACAAAACATGTCTGACAGCTTTCGAGACCTGAAACAAGGCAATCTTACACCCTCGATTCTTGTTTGAAAGGCTAGCCATATTGAATACCACTGTCATTTGTGTGATAGGGTATTGCTACGTATAAACCATGTACTGTATAATAATTTTGCCTCGCAGCTACCAATTACTACAATGTTTAGTTTTCAGGGTAACATAGTTTCACCAATGTGTCAAAACTGAAAAGTGTTAGTATCATTTACAACGTGTAATGAGTTAGTAATTGCACTTCTTCTAGAGATCAGGACAGATCTGATACTTGGAAGTGTATAATAACCACAAAAGGACAATGTAACTCAAAGGTATATTTCTCAATTTCACTAATTTATTTCTCATATAACAATCACCTGAGTAATTTTCTTTTTAGATACTAAATACTGCAACATAGGAATTTACTACGCGGACGATCGAATGTGAACGACTATGCACTTCCATGCAATTGCAATCAAATCCATCGACTCGCTGCGCGTCGGAACTGCAGTGACCCATAATACCCTAAAAACCTTTGGCCGGTGCCACGTTTATCCCCTAATTACTCACTGAAACTAACTAAAGACGTCTTTACTCTCGACTATTAAGAATATTACAACGTACGGTTTCAGAAGTCTGGAGATCGATAAAAGAACAAAAGGAAGCTGCGGCTCCTTGAAATGACTACTGGCGTAGAAGCTGCTGTTATAGGCAGGACGTGACAGAATCAGGAACGCGAGATTAGAATAAATGTGATGTCAAGAAACTACTTGACGAATAGAGAAAAAATAATCGTCTGGTACGGTTCATGGTTATGCGAGTGAACAGACGTAAAGATGGCCAAAACGAGTCTGAAATGGGTGCCGACAGAAAACAGAAGAGAGGTGCAAGACGCCAGACGTTGCATGGCAGCAGGGAGGCAAGAGGCTATACGGCCAGAGAAATGCCAGATGACTATTGTCAATAAGAGGCATGGAGACTGAGAGCGGAGAACAGGCGACAGCTGTAGAGCAACTCCGTACTATATTATATTCTTAATACTCCTATAAGCAGGAGTAGTTTAAATAATCTATTATTGTCATAATTTGTAAATACAAAGTATTGAAATCAGTATTGAAGGTCAGCGTGGCTCACTATCGACTATTAAACGAGCGTTAATACCAACCCGAGTTCTTGCGTTTTCCCGCCGAAATCCTCATCTATGTCATTTTCGTCGAAAATAATTACCGTAATGAGATGGCTCAGTGCAGGCAATGTTCGCACCGCGTGTGTGACGAGAGGTTTTGGATTAGAGTCTAGGAAATGGCGGTAGATAGCAAAAGAATGAACGCGCTTTGTTTAATCCAAGCAGCCGGTTTCTTTCTGATCGGTTGTTTTCCGTTGTTTCTCCAAAGGCGAAAGCTGGACACTACCCTAAACACCGCGCCAAAGTCCGTATGCGATCTCTACTGTCCCAGAAACTTTGTTTAATTCTCTCTCTTACGAAGTTACACAACTCACTGAAACTTACTCTTAACCAGACGTATCACGAAATCAGTTATTCAAAGCCAGATCCTACAGGAGAAGATTTTGGGGGAGCGGAATAAACGTGTACGTCAACGCTGGATGTCACATTCCATAGAAAAATAGGAACTCCCGCTATAGCGAACTCTACACTAGTTGGATCAAGTGCACAATCTCTCTCGCACTCGACCCCCAAATAAATCCCTCTTCACTAAAGAGTATAGTGAAAAATCTGGAGCTATCATTCCCCGTCGTGCAGTTCGAGCGATGGACTGACCTCTGAACTGCCTCTGACTGCTCTGGATGCCTCTGTGACTGCCTCTGGACTGCCTTGCTGACGCCTCTGACTGCCTCTGGACTGCCTGGCTCTGGACATGCCTCGATGCCTCTGGACTGACTCTAGACTGCTCTGGACTGCCTCTGGACTGCGCTTGCCTTTGGACTGCTCTGAACTGCCTCTGGAATGCTCTACTGCCTCTGGCTGCCTCTGGTCGCCTCTGACGCCCTCTGGACTGGCTCTGGACTGCTTGGACTGCCCTGGCTTCGGACGCTGGACGCTCTGGACTGCTCTGAACTGCCTTCTGGGCTTGCCTCTGAGCTGCCTCTGGGCTGCCTCATTGGGCTGGCTCTGGGCTGCCTCTGGGCACTGCCTTGGCTGCCTTGGCTTGCCTCTGGCTGCTCTGGGCTGCCTCTGGGGTGCCTTGGTGCTGCGCGCATCTTCGCGTGTCAGCCTCTGCTTGCTCGTTCCTGCTCCTTCAATCTGCTGGAGCGCAGTCAGTGGGTGCGGGGCTCCTCCGATGCGGCGAGTGGTGCTGTTTGTGCACTCAATTTACACGTCTTCCACTCGAGGCTTTCTGAAAGGTAGGCGGTAACGAAGTGCA
>BOPP01000041.1:5371808-5399347 GCA_017312745.1 Gryllus bimaculatus
TGCTAATCGGATTGCACGTTCTCTCACGCGTCCGTAGCTTGGGAAAGCGCGGAAGGGGAGCGGGGAGAGACTGTTGACGTCAAGAGGCCTCATCCTGCAACTTGCACACTCGAGCGGCGTCTGTTCCTACTGTGAGAGCCGAAGCTAATGAGTGAACGCATTCGATGCATTTTCGTTTTTGCTGTTTCTTTTTGTGGTTTCTTCTGTTTTTTCCCATTCATAAAGACATACAGTTAAGTCAAAAATAAGAAAGTGTTTATAGCGAAGATATAGTAGAGGAGCCAGCAAGAAAATCCACGTATGATGTACTAAAAACTAGTATGATGTACTAATAAACTTTTGAGAAGTTAGCCAATGAGGAATAGGAAAACGCAAGTATGGTCGCCTTCTAGGTATCGGCATAGGGGGCACAATTTTTTTGAATGTGTCGAAAAAAGGTACGCTATTGGGAATGACTACACAGCTAATTCTTGTATGATATTCTTAGATAGCCTGTGCGTGAACGATTGGTATGCGATACATATTCGGCATCTCAAACTGTACGCCATAATAAATTGAAAGTATCATTTTAATTCTCTCATGTATTTCAAGCTCTAAGCTAATTTTTGATCTAATGGAAGAAATTATTTTTCTTTGCAGATTATGAACACGCCATATTTAAAACAGTCACATACAAGGTTTTGAAAAGTAGTGACTTGTGATTGAAGTTAATGCAGTTTATATAAAACTATTTTTCTAAAACACTTTAATTTTTCCTTCGAAAAAGTCAGTCAGTTTGTGAGAAAACTGAACATTAAAAAATACGAGAAAGTATGTGCTGCTTGAGATCAACTATTTTCTGAAGAAGCTTGTGATAGACAACTTTAAATGGATTGAACCATAAATATTAATCTGCTTATGGCACATAAAAATCTCGCATAATTTATTTCCTTTCCTTCCGTGATTTTGCTTTTGTGAATGGATGTCTTTTTGATACCTAATGGTGTTGGTTACAATCAAAGTTTCCTTTACTCGTGGTCGTTCTCTTAACGGAAGAAATAGAGAAGGGGGAAAAAGAGAGGGAAGGGAGAGAGACAGTCAGAGAGGAGGGAGAGAGATAGAATACTGCTTTGAATACTCCTGCGAAAATTGCTTTAGACACATCGTCACATGTGTGGTCAGAGTAGGTCCAAAATAACAAATACTGGTCAGAAAGAAAATTGTCATACGATACGCCTGTGAAAAAGTACAATCGAGCAGGAACCCTGACAAAGATTTTACAACACACACACACACATAATCAAACAGACATATCACATTTTATAGAAGAGAAATTCTATCTCACTGGAATGAAAATGAAATTATGAATTGCGATTCAGATAAACAAGATACCATCTGAAAGAACATCTTTGGACGTGAAGCAAGAGAAATTACCAAGCCTTATTGCTAAGTGGAGAGGTAATTGTTGGGGAAATGTGGCTTGTCAGCATGCTGATCTAAGCCCTTGCCTTTGTGTTATGAATCCTCTGATGATGCCATGATACCCGGTCGAGGTTTCGTTCTACCCGAGTGCAATTACGCCGTGGTTCTCCCCCTCCCCCGCTCGCCCGTGTCCCGCACCGCCCTGCGCCGCCCGCTGTCGCTGCCGTGAAGCCCTTGCGCCGCCCCACAAAAGCGCCCCATTTACGCCATGTTTTATGCATGAGACAGCTCCCTTGCCAAGGCGCCAGGCATTTTCGGGGTTTCTCCCCATTTCATTCTCGCGTCGCCACTTACCTCCTCAGATCACCATTGCCTGTTTCAGCGAATGAGGAGGGAAGGAGTACTGAAGTGATTGTTACTGGACTGAGGTTTCGAAGGATTTTAGTATATGAGTTGATTGAATATGTATGGTATGAATACATTCAATGTCCGGCTTAGGTAGTTCAGGGCATCAACTGATGTCACTGCAGTGCCTCTGTCCGAGAGTTCTAGGGTACAAGTCCCGACGTTGGCAAGATTTTCGACACTTGTTTCATGGCTATTTCAAGTTCAGCTGCTGTCCGAAGGAGAACTCTAGCGGTCGGCTGCTCTGATCAGCAGTTTCCCGTCATTTCTCCGATAAACACAGGCCAATGCAAGACAAGTACCTTAACAAGCCATGGACAGCACGCGATCTTTCTTTCCTCGTCGTTCAATTATCTTGCCCTTTACGTACACACACTTACTCGTACTACACTACATCACATGGGGAGACCAGTGAGCTTAGAGCTTGACTCGGCTGAGGCGGTACCCCGCTGGTGGGAGACACCTGGTTGGGGAAAAACCCTCTAGCCGACATGTAAGACGGCGTCAGATCTCGCCATTCAGCTGGGGAAGATCACCACCACCTTCAAAAGAAAAAAACGTGCACTACTCTCACTCTGATTCATTCGCTGACGAGTCGCTGACGGAGTCGCTGACGGAGTCGCTGACGCTTTTGCATGATCGTTAATTTATTAGGATTTTTTCGATCAATAACAGGCGAATAACGGAGATATATCCTATCAAACGGGCCAAAGACTGCGCGCAAACTTTATTTATCATCGTTGTTCCCTTCTCTTCCCTTATACACATTTTCACTTCTCTGCACTATACTACCACACAATTCGGGAAACCACTCAAAGTTTTAGAGCTTGGTCCAGCTGGGGCGGTGCCCTTCTGAGTGAGATATTTGTGGCGGAAAACCCTGCAAGCCAAGGTCTAGGTCAGCGCCAGATCTCACTGTTCAGCAGACGGGAAACACCGCCACCTGCTTGGATGAATTTTACATTACACCAACGTTACTAATTAACATATTAGTTCACGCACCCAAAACCCTAATACTCGTTCAATTTACGTTGTATTCGACGTCATTCGATGTTACTCTCTCTTAGTTCACTGGCTGTCCAGGTGCGTCTTTTTGTGAACCCCTACAAACCCTTCGCAGTCATCCCTTTACTACACGACGCAACTCCAACAGTTACGATACTACATTTAATTTGAAAATAACAAAACGACTCATTATCACATATTATTCTACCAAGTGTCGTAAGGTCGACATTAAGGGTACATTTTCGCCGATTATATTCCATACTACCTGCCTTCATTTCCGTGTGTATATTCGTTGCTTCGCCCCTTCCATTAGCGTGCATTAAACTTGTATACACCCCCTTGTGCCCCCACGCCCCCCTCTGGGAGGGGGTGGAGGAAGCCTGGCTGCGAGAGACCAGCGAGTGCTCTTTGGGTTCCCGTTTGCGCATCGCTCGGCAGCGACGCAGTCCTCGTGTAAGCAAGCTGGAGTCTGCACGTGCTCACTGCCGTAGCGACGTAATTCTGCTATTGTATTCCCCGCGAGAGAAGTGCCGAGAGCTGTCAGAGGGAATGAATGTTTCATATTTCGGTTATGTAATACAGTTTCAATTCAAGGGTTGATGGTGTGTTTTCCAAGCATGCTTTGTTTTCTCTTGTGATCGTAAGATCTCATGTACTTTGAAATGTCATTTAACTCAATAATTCATTTTGGAAGAGAGAAATATGTGAGGAAATCTGTCATTGATCTTATTTTCTTTGTTAAATACACAATGGAGGCTGATATTCCCTTGTAAGAAATCATTAATAATTTTGCATTTTGTTTCAAATTACTAGTTGCCTGAATCTTATTATTAGTATATTTCATATTTATGCTTCTAAAGTATGAATGCTGAGAAATACTTACTTCAGGTTTTTCTTTGTTTTGTCTTTGCAGAAGCCGTTCTTTTACTCGCCCATTTACATTAACCTTAACAATTTAATTTTTGAGACGTATTGACTGTAGTGACATAATAATTATAATCATAGCAAGCTTTTGTCTCTTTACTTTTTCGTTCAAGTCGTTGTGTTTCAAAGAGTCGATTTCAAGACAAACAACTGAGGCACAATAAACACACAAACGGCTGACTTAATGCACGTTTGTTAAGTCTCTAACCCTACAAATATAATTTTAATCT
The DNA here is from genome assembly GCA_017312745.1 of Gryllus bimaculatus. Classification (NCBI taxonomy): domain Eukaryota; kingdom Metazoa; phylum Arthropoda; class Insecta; order Orthoptera; family Gryllidae; genus Gryllus; species Gryllus bimaculatus. The sequence goes on from BOPP01000041.1 coordinate 5,375,774, forward strand.
TCTCATTCTTGCAGAATAGAGATCGTATTGTAATGTTCAAATCAAACCAATGTTGAAATGTTGACAGAAAAATACATTTTGGGGATCCGGTAACCATTGAATCGTTGATAATGAACTTGTTTTTCCGACACTAAATTATTTTAAGCTCCCTGTCATCAATTTCCTGTTGAATTATATTTTTTTAATCATTATTTTATCCTGGAAAATTAGTAAGATAGTATAACAGAACTATATTTTAATGTGGTGCATATTAATTGAAAACTAGTGGTGCTATAAAGTTGTAGAGATTTTCTTGTAATACTATAACCATTACCTTACGTTGTAATAAAAATCAGTAGATTGCAATTTGTACTACTAGTATTTCAACCACTTCTTACAAATATTATTGCAGTGCCCTTCTATAACATACACATCTCCGAATATATAAAACCATTTCAAAACGAGAACAAACCTTTTTGCCAAATATGAGAACAACGATTCCTTTATCAAAGCTTTACTTACCAGTGACGAGTCCGGTTCAATTTGTTGTTATTTATGCAGTACCAAATAATATTCCGAAATTTCTTACAACTTTCTCCACTCGATTTTTACAACTGCGCCTCGTTTGCTCAATTTCCCTACTTCATTTATCATTAGACCAATAAACTTTGGAGAAATAATATATTAAAAAATTAATTAAGATAACAATTTCAATAACACAAGTATATGTATGCGCGTTCACGCCTCAGTACGTTCTGTCTGGCAAGTTATAATCTTTCTTTCAATTCTTCTATGTCCGATGGCGTTCCAAATTCGTTCCTTCATGACAGTTTTTGCACATCCTCTTCAACTGTCTAATGACTGTGTTCGTTCAGATTGGCTAACTACTTGTTTAACTATCAATGTAATTGCTTTCACTCTTTGACATCCGGGCTCGTTTTATATTATTCGCATTGTTACTCAAGGAAATTCCTCCGGTGTGCATAACTAAAATTAACACTTTATCTTTCGTCGTTTTATCACCTTAGTCACTTACTAGTCTCCTTCTTTATTTACATTATATTTTATTTTCAATATTTACCACTATTTTTGCTTATCTGTGTGTTCCTTATAAAATTTTGTGATATTTTTTATATAACTCAGGATAATCCATCGCAATCTCTTAATAACTAAATCTGAATTCAGTCTCTCGTACACATACCAGATATGCCATTTTTCCCGGAAACACAACTCACTGAACGTTGCTCAAATCTCAAATAAATTGACACATACGTCACATTAAAAGTACCTCAAAATTTTTTAAAAAATCCGACAATGAAGATCCCTGTCCCTAAGTCTTTATGGGGAGAGTATACACGATTTTTGTGGCAACTGTAAAGCACAATTCATTGTCTAGGCCGAAAGGTCCTTCAAACAAAGTGTTAAAAAATACTTGCTGATCCTCACAAGACATCACACATTGATAGCCATCTCTTTAAACAAAAACATTCATTCACCGTAGATAGTAACTTCAAAGATTTGTAAATTGAAAATAGATTCCAACACAGACTTCAATCAGAAGCCATACATATTAACCATTTATTAAACAATCAATTTCTTTCCCTCTCACCTCCTTTTGAAGTTCCACGAACAATAGCCCCTTCTCCAGTCTGTCTTGCGCCATCTGAGAGACCCTTTCTCTTCCCTTCCCTCTAATAGCAATTTCTTAGAAACCTTCTTTCTTCTTTTCTTTCCATTGTCAGCTTACCTTTAAACAGCAGAGCCATTTTCTTGGGCCATGTTGTTTTGTCTTTTCCGGGGCCTGCAGTCGCCACAGAATCGGTATGTCAGTGTGCTCATTAGCGTTTGTTTATTAATTTTTTCATCTTTAATATTTATTATAATTTATTTCATATTAGGAAAATAATTTACTTTATCTTATGATATAATTTTTTATCCTCATTATTATCATATAAACTTTATACCCAATATGTCATTTGTCTCTTTTATCATTTATTTCACTTTGAACTTGGTTTATTTCAAATATTGTTCTCTCATATATTTGTATTTAAAAAAACACCAATTTTCCTTAGTAGTAGAAAACTCTCTATCATCGTTTCGCAACCTGACACCAAAAGCTTATATGTATTAGTCTATGGAACGTTGATTGCTTTTAATGGATCAATTGCAACTTGCACAAGAAAATTCCACTATCAAGAAATGATTTAAATAATTAGTCATTGTATATTCTGATTTATAATTATATAATTTACCACTGTATTTGCTTTATCTATTTAATTTCTATTAAAATAACACACTCCTCAAACACGTATTTTGAATTCATCTCTGTAGCTGTGACTTACTGCGAGCTTCAAACAATTAGGCCTCGGGACACTACTCGCCCGGAAATGCCAATCTGCCCTCGCCGGCGTTCTCTTCAGTAACCAGTTTTTCCCTTTCTGCTAAGTGTGCGTGTTGTTGTTTACTCATATAAGATCGCTTGTCAACTACTGAGGACATAAATTTACAGCGACTACTATAAGTAACATTGAGGGTAACGGTAACGATATATGAACACAAACATCCATGCCCCGAGCGGGATTCTATCGAGTGACCCTCCAGGCACGAGGCAGCTACAACCCTCGTCTACCCAGGTCAACTCTGCTTAGTGTATTGAAGGCAAAAATGCTGTTTTAGGGACACCCCTAACACCAATTGACGCTAGCACAAATTGGTTATGTCAGCGTGTCTTCCTAGGTCAGCTTCTTTACAGTCCGTTTATTGGCGCACTCACAACACTACTTAAATAACTACGAGAATACGCAATAGGCAGCTCGAATTGGCTTGAATTCATACCTGCCAACTTACTGCCAATTGCTAATTTTCATGCCTCGTAATATAACTCGCCGAGAAATAGTTTAGTCTAATAAATATGCTGAAACCAAGTAAAAAATATTACTCTTACTCAACATTATCTTGAAGCTGGGATTTGCTTAATACCTTCTTCGTAAGACAGGCAATACCAATTTTGTAAAAAAAAGTATTGCCTCTAGATGCTCTCTTTTAACCGTCACAGCGTTCACTTCTGTTGTGGTTGGGTTGAGAGACAGATGCCAGAATGTCACCTCGCTTGCACTGGCTATTGTTTAAGAGATATTATAACTTTAATTAATTTGCAATGACTCATCTACAAACATTGAAGGGATTTTAATTATAAGTGTTAATTTATGTTCAGTTTATTCATCTCAGTTTCTATACTCCACGTGCGATAATTTTTAACTTTGCTTCATTCATTATATATTTGCCACTGCATTGTAAATAAACTGAGCTCTCGTCGCATGAACAAAATAACTATGTATGCCACAAGCAGAATCAATTGATTTATTAATTGATCACATATATTTTAAAATCTCTAATTTTATACATTACTCTCTTGCAAGATGCAAGGTGTTAATATCTTACATGATGTCAATTACAGTGATGGATTTGTTACATTCACCTGTATGTTGACTTAACCTTTATGTTATCATTTCATATTTGTTTTTTTTTGTTTGTTATTTTTTAAGGTCGCATCAGCTTCTAAGTCATTAGCGACCACTATTGTTTGTAATGGTATTGTAACTTTGAGGATGACACGATATTATGATAGAGGGTGAAGGGACGAACACAATACAACCATGCCCTAGGCGGGACTCGATCTCCCGATCCTTCGGTCCGAGGTCTCTTACGGCATTACTGCCTTAGTGATTCCGGCCACCGGATCGTCTCATTTCACATTTGTTGTTAAATGTTAATTTCATATTTATTACGTGATCATGATAGTAATACATCATCAAAAGTTTTCCAGCTTCTTTGTGTTTATTTTCAATGCAGTTGCGAATACTGAATTCCAACCTCATTTACAAGCAAATTTATTTACTTTATCGTGTAATCTGCGTCCAGTATTTGCCTACAGTTAATTTGACAGTTATTGTGATTTTTCAATGTTCACGTAATTAAAGTATTCTTAACCGCGTAGCAACAGAAGGCCTCGATATTGACTCATTGTAACTCAACACTTGTGTTCTCCATTTAATGTCTGAGAATTTCTTACAAGGTATTTCATCATTGATAATTATAAACGTGTTGACGATGAGACAATGATTTCATTATTTTCCACACTTGTGGGTTTTGTATTATTGAACTTCAGATATACTAGTGTTGAACTGAATTCTATTCAATGGCTGATATTAATTTCAATAACCTTTCTTTTCAATAACTTTATTTACTCGTTGCTACCTGAAGCAACAATTTATATTACTCTGAATTTATACTGCTGGTTCCCTACCCTATCCTGTCATTAACCTCCATTCCGCTAAGGAGCTATGGATCACAGTCGCGCCTAGGCGATAACCTAAAACTAGGTGAGAAGGGCTGCGGATACATCGGCGGGTTATCGAGAGGGGTCCTGGCCTGGAGAACTAGAGAGAGGGGGAAATGGTGAGGGAGTGGGGGACGCCCCCCTCCGAAGACCCAAGATACCGCGTGTTGAGGGTGAATGTAATACAAGGTGGGACGATGGGCACAACTTGAAGCTAGTCCCTGAGACAAAAAAACCGATTAGTTTAGTTTTTTCGTTACTTCTGGTTAAAACATATTTACTTCCTTTATTTTCCGTTATTAAATATTGTTTATACTAAGCAATGTGTTATTTGCCCTGATGTACAGTAGGAATTTTCTTGAACGTATGATCCTATTTCATTTTCAGCTTTATGAATGACTTCCTGTGCATCTACATGGAAAAATATTACTTAAACTATCGAAAAAATGTCTATGAGTGAGACATATTTACATATCCACTGCTCGTTCTCAGTGATCACTAAAATACTATTTTTCACACTCACTCTTCTCCTTGTACTGGCTAGAAATGAGTTTTGTAGACGCTTTGTAAATCGCGTCTGCCCCTGTTTAGAGGGACAAAGAGACGCTAACAAAGTTGGATGCTCACGCACGAACAATTAATGAACCTTCAAGTGACAGCTCGGTTTGCAGAAACTAGGTCTGGTGTATTTGCATCTGAACATTAACAACATTTTTTCGTATCGTAACAACGCATTTTGTCCTATCCAGGCTGAATCGACAGACAGGAAATAACGAATGTGGGGCAAGATTTAGCGATAGAGCGAAGAGAGAAAACTGAAGATCTATCACAACGCAAAAGTTGATTTCCGTTTGCGAAGAAAGGTACCCGAATAATAGTGTGTAATGGGGAGTAGTCCAAAGGCGTAGAATGCCACGGAACGTCAATAATGACAAAACGATTATCATGAAGCTCATATGAGTTAAATTGTATGAGCTAATGTTTTCTCTGAAAGTGAAGTAATTGAAGCTCTTTAAAAGAGATTATAATTCAAGAGGAAATTATTAAAACCAATCTTAGCTCTTGATTATAGTGTTCTCTCTCAACCCTTCTTTTAAAAAAAATCGAAACCATTACCTTCCATGGTCGCTTGGGGAATCCTCCTGTGTATTCTGACATTCAGTCCTGAGAATAAACATTTTGCGATTTCTTTGTAGTTTCTGTAGATGTGGATAATATTGTTGTGCAATTCTAAGAACATTGTGAAACAGGCATGTTGAAATCGCAAGCAGGCTTGTTAGTTATTGAGCACTGCAACCAGAGCAACTGGCGAAAAATTTAAAAGTAAAGGTTGTACAAATTGCTCCGGAGTATAGATAGATCACTGGATACCTGGTCGAGAGACTGTTGCGACGGACTCTTGGTTTGTTTGCTTGTTAGTTGTTTGATTGTCAGTTGAGTTTTTTCCCCCAAATGTACATACATTCACTCCCATTTTCTCTACTAAAGCAAAGCAATGATCCACTACAATGAAATAATACACCATTCATATTTCAAGTTGTCAATTGAAAGTAAAATAAAATATTTTGAATCGAAAGTACCTTTATTACGAAACCTGTATACTTAAAAGGGCCATTAGTATATTCACTTCTTACGTACTAGTTAGGTTTAACACATATTGAAACGTTTCTTGTAGCAAATTAAAACAGATATTATACCAAAGTTTTTAGCATATTTCTAAAATATAAACTACAAATACTAGATCTATTCACTGATAGGTTGCACAGTCCTTGTGTTCTTCACTTGGCTTCACTTGGTTTTTCACACGACTCACTTCGCTAGATTATTTATTTACACTGCTCACTTTTTCTGCACTATCGCACAGTCCGATGCACCGTCCACAGTCCTCTGCGCCGCCGATCTCCTACTGCACCACTGTTCACCGCAATGTGCACTTCACAGCTCAGCTTCCACTTCAGACTGAAAGATTGCATACTCACACTGGCTGACTGCTTAGTCACTGACTGACCCACGGCTACCGGCAGCGGCGAATTTATACCTAGCCGGCGCCCGCTTCGAGCCATCCGGTACTTGCACCATATTTCTACGCGACTTGCGAATAACCCGTAATCGTCCAGTGCAGGGGGGAATCGGCAGATGACGCAATCCGCGCAGCGAATCCCGGCAGATGATGCAATATTCGTTACAATATTCTTGACATTTGCTCATAAGTGAGTGTTAGTTTATAGAAACTAGCACACTGATTTTACATTATTGGAATATACAAGAAGAAACTGAAGAATTTAATAAAAATAACACAAAATTAAAACAATAGAAAAAATTACCATTCAAACTTATTCCTGTCACTTGGCACAAACGTTTATGGAATGAAAAATTTGAATTAGAATGAACAAGCTACAGTAATAAATAGTGAAGACTACTATAAATTCAAATCTCTAATGTTTGTCAAAACAAATCCGGCAAACATTTTTTCGTGTGAAAACATTGTTCAGCGCCTCTCTCCGCTTTAAGTCTGCGCGTGTACATCCCTTTCTAGATTTTGAGGGGAAATGAGAGCGGAGACAGGGAAAGTTTACGATCTCAACGTTGAGCTCGGTCTTCGAAAAGAGTATACTGTAATCTGTTTCCACTTGGAAAATATTTCAAAACATGGACCAGAGTGCTTTTTCCGTACCTTCACTTTTCTGAAAATAATTGTAAGAATTTGCTAAATACATGTGCGATTACTTCTTCAATGTAAGATTTTCTTTAAATTAGTTTGCAATTTATTCTATGTCCCACTGTTAATCCCTTTTAGTGGTGTTCTCCATGTATCGGAATGAGACTTCAAAACCGCAGTAGTCCATTTAATGAGAGTACTGAATGTGGTCACAGATTGTTTAGTTTGAATTCAAAATCGAGCAAAGCACAAGTGTATATTGTTCAAATATTAACGTATGAGAGTTTGTATTTAAAGGATGACTGTTATTTGTGTTACATTAGGCTTGTCTATTTGAGTTGGTCTATTTGCTTCTCATATGTGTGTATACAAAACGTTACAAAAGCAAGTTTTACCCTTCAAAAATACTTTCAGCTAGGTACGCATCTACAAATGAATGTATACTCTCAATCCAAAATTATTTGAATTTTGTATATTTTGGGGTCGAAAGAATTTCACATAAAAATTCTCTCATTATTAGCTCGTGCTACAAAACTTTGGTTAATTGAGTTTAAGGGAACTTAACCGTGAGAAGCTCCATTTGCAAAATTGAAATGCAGGTACGCACTAAATTCACGAGATACTTCAGAACATAAGGAACCATTTAATTAACATGATGGACTGTCTTTAATCAAAAAACACTCATATCGTTGTTAGAAGTTTTAATCATCAAACAAAAAACTAATTGTATTTAACAATTTTCAAGGAAAAAAAATAAAGCAAAAAGAAACATAATTGGAACGTTTAATAAAATGCGTACGTTTCCGTTCTTTTATATTTAAATCTTTTAAAATTTTGGTAACTCCATTAGAAATAATTTGAAGCATTTGTTTGCATTACAACACGAAAAACATTTATAATATGAAAGCACAGGAGGTTCCACACAAATTCCACAAACGAAGCGTCTCGTTGAGGAGGACTCGTCGCTCGGCCACCCAGCGCCTGCAAGGTCCCGTTGCTTTCCGGTGTCGGTCCTCCGCGAGCAGATTTCAATTAATTGTGGAGGGCGTCGCGCCGCGCAGAAATTCCGCGGTCCCTTTGCGAATCGCTGCGGCGCCGCCCACAACCGCCCGCACAACCGCCGCCACAACGCGCCACAACCGCCGGCACCACGCCGCCCCACGCCCCCCCCGCGCCCCGCGCCCCCGCCGCCCCCGCCGTCCCGCCGCCGCCCCCGCCCCCACGCGCCCCGCCCCCCCGCCGCCCGCCGCCGCCGCCGCCCCGCCGCGCCCCGCGCGCCCCCGCCGCCCCCGCCGCCCCCCGCCGCCCCCGCCGCCCCCCACCGCCCCCCCGCCTACCTCCGCCGCCCCCCGCCGCCCCGCCGCCGTCGCCTACCCCGCCGCCCCGCCGCCCTCTCCGCCGCCCCGCCGCCTCGTACTCCCCGCCACCGCCCGCCGCCGCCCCGCCGCCCCGCCGCCCCGCCGCCGCCCGCCGCCTCCTCCACCGCCGCGCCGCGGGGCTTTCACCGGCGCGGTGCTCATCGCGGCCGCCCTTGTTCATTACGCGCCTATCGCCCGCGCGGCGCTGCTCGGCGCCGCGCTCCGGCTTTGTGCTTCGCAAAAACAATAGCGCGAGCTCGCTCCCCCCTCTCGGCCCTCTTCCACCGCTACCTTGCCGGTTTCAGCCCTCGCTGCCCTTTCCAGCGCACTCCCCACGCTACGCACCGCCTGCTCATACCTAACCCCTCCACTCGCCTCTTGGATGCCCCTCCTCGCCACCTCCCACCACTGAACAGTTTTTGCCGCCCTCCCACATCGCCGCCACCACCCACCCACGCCCCTTCATCTCCCACACCACCAGGCCCGACTGTGGCATTTCCCACCTATCCCCTTCTACTGCCCATCCCTCACCGCTCCACGCCTCGGCCCGTCTCGGTCCGTCTCGTCCTTTCTCCGCCTCCACACATTCTCCACATCCGACACTATCCTTTCTATCTATCTATCTATCTATCTATCTATCTATCTCTCTATCTATCTTTCTCTCTATCTATCTTTCTCTCTCTCTATCTTTCTCTCTATCTCTCGTCACGAGAGTCCCTTTACCCGCCGAATCTTCTTCAATTACATGCCCCCTACATACCCTTATTCTCCTCCTCCTCAACACTACGTCTCAAACCTTACTCCACAACCTTTTTCCCATAGACTCCCGCACCCCAACATCCACCATCCCTCCATTCTCATCAGCCTGCACATCCTCGTTCTACAACTTGACATGCCCGCCCCATCGCTACGCAGCAAACGAAAACGCCTAATAGCCTTCCGCTGTCGCTCTGGGTTGAAAACGAGGTTTGTCCTCCGTGTAGCGATTCCTGCGATTTCTTTAGGGAATTGTAGTTCCATATATATAGTTCACCAATGTGGTTTATTTTGTATTTTCTTTTTACAGAGTTTTGAAAGGGTGAGTAGTAGAGTTTGAAGTATTGTGTGAAGTGACACGTTTGCTACTTTTGATTTATAATTAATTTGACGTGTTTGCAATTTGATTTATTGGTAATTTAACATGTTTGTTAAAATTTATAATATTTAGTAGTACAGAAAAATATCAACATCCATGCTTCATATTAGCAAAAATAAATATTTTAATTAAAAGAGCGTAGCATGTACTAATGTGCACGTTTACAATCCAGAGGTTTCCAAGTTATACATCCCTGATGTATTCATGAATGGACATTAGATACTGTATTAATAACTTCAACGTTATATCTAGTTTTGAAATAATGAATATTGTTTAATGATTTAAGCTTAAGAAGGAATATTTTTTGAAGTAATAGTAAAGATATTATTTTTTAAAATTTTAATGTAGTTTCAATTGTTAAAGCTACTACTCAGCCGGTGTTTGGAGGCGAGTTCCTGCGACCGCTTGCTTTTATTGTCTATAGTGTCTTAGATCGATACCTGGCATATAGGATCAGCGTCTTAGCAAACTGTCCATGGACCGAGCGCGCGATTTTCCTTTCCTCTGCTTGGATCCCTCTCTCTCTCTCCCTTCTCTTAAGCACGCACTACATGCATTATAATCCAACACATGATGGAAGGATTAGACCTTATCCAGCTTAGAAAAGAGAGAAAAATCTCAGGTGCATGTAGGCATTGGCTTCAACGCTCCGGCAGAGATACCGGGAGAGGTGGCTAAGAGCATCAACTGATGTCACTGCAGTTCCTCTGATCGGTATGTCCTACGTCCGAGTCCCGACGGTGGCAAGACGTTAGGCACTAGCTTGTTAGCTTGGTCGAATTCAGTCGCTGTCTGGAGGAGAATTCTAGTGGCCGGCTGCACTGATAGGAAGTTTCCCGTGGCTTCTCCGATCAACACCAGGCGAATGCCGGAGCAGTACCCTAACAAACGGGCAACAAACCGTGCATGATCATTCCTTCCTCCTCCTTGCCTTATATTTTTCGCATACTTTCTACGTAAATTAAATACAGTTTTAAATATTGTTTCTAAACTAATTTTTCCAATCCAAAATTTTCTTTAAATTTTTCCACGTAGAAAGCAAATGGCACTTATAAATGACGTACAATTTTTGTTAAACTCCCTGAATTATCTAAAATATATCATTTAAAAATAATAGTAAAATGTGTGTGCTATTGCATTAGTTGTAACTGTGCTGTTGCTTCTAGTTTTCAGTTTTAAGATATATTGGATAAATGGTTGATTGAAACAAATTTTAAATTCTGATTTTCGTTTATTTACTTCGGATCTTTGTCTAAAATATGGGCGGGCGGTGGGCGACGGATGTTTTATTTTGATTTTTCCGTATCGAGTACCAACAAAACATGGAATCTGATTACACAACATGTTAGAGGAAGTAATTTACATAGGAACAAGATTTACTCGCTTATTTCTTACTATGGCCCGGCACTAAGGGTTTTTCTGTTGGAAATTCGTCGTTTTCCGACACACAACTATAATCCTTTCTCTTCTTATGAAGTAAGGGGAGAAAGTAAAAATTGGAGCCGTTCTGCAGAAAATTTGAAGATATTGCAAAGGTCTTCGTGTAAAGTTCTCCCAAAATTCAATGGATTCTTTTCAAAATATGTCGGATTTGATCGACCGGTTGATATTATTTTGCCAAACAATCTTAGTATTAGAAGGGGCGCTAATGCTGTTCACAAATAAACGGGGTCAGATGGACGGAAGTTTTGAAAAAATGCATTTTTGATATTAAGAATCCACAAAATGTACTCTGACTATACTATTCTGTTGAGAAATTCATTAAGTATGGGTAAAAGCACAAAAAATCCTCTTTTTGGATATAAGGGAGCTACAAGAGATGTTCTGTTAAAAACGTCACATTTTGCTCCAGCAATACATTACTTTCCTCATAAAATTAATATTACTCCGTATATACAAACGTACGAGAAACTAAAAAGAAAACACACAGATGTATTGTAGCAGGGTATCAGCGTGGGATCTTTTTAACTCAAGTCTCTTTTTATATTTATCAAAAAGAAAGTCACCCATGATTCAACAGTAAGTGTTATTGTTTTCTGTTTTTATTCGTATCGAATCAACTGTATTATTATTTTATTGAACTTAGGATTTGGTCTTGAATGGTTCAACCCTTTCGTCCGTTACAATGTTCTTGATATTAATTATTATTCAACCTCAGTTCCGTTACATTTAAATTTTCTTTTCTTTTTCTCTCGGTTCTGATTCTGCCAGCCTGCAAACTACGCGGTCGGGTTATAAAAAGCCTAAATGAAGATTGTTTTCATAACACGCCGCTGTGGTTCCCGGAATGCATGTGACAATTCTACTCATGCGGATATGACCGCACGTCGCTAGCGGTTAATTACTGGAGCGAAGTGGCAATTACTGTAGGGAGGGGGAGTTTCATCGGACTGCTGCAGGCTGACGCTTGCAGGTGAGGTTTTAAAACGGCTTAAGGGCCACTGATTAATATTTTTAGAATTTTTTAACTTGAAATTCTATTCTCAATTGCGTACCCATACAACACGTCATATTACACGATACTTGTTACCGTCAATAATGGTGTCAGTAAATTTATATTTATGCATATTGCTATAAAGTGAATCAATTCAACAAATTACAAATTATTATTCAAATGACTAAGTAATGTACACCATTACCTACATTTTAAAATCAATAAGAATTTTCGATTTGAAAGTCGCTTGAGCTTTGACTTTACCTTATTTCGTAATATTTTCCTTTTAAATCAAAGATAGAGGCCACTAGATGTGTTATCTTTTGATCTTATTTACCAATTTTATAGTAACAATCGTAAATAAAATATTAAAATTAAAAGAAACTCTTTCTTCCATCATTTGTTTATTATTTCATTTTGTTGTACGATTTGCAAAGCGTTGTGCATCCATCTATCAAAAGCTCTCGTCTGGAGCCTGACAGCATATATGTGAGGTTATAGCTATCAAAGCAAGCATAGGGAAAATTTCAAATGGAAACATGAATTAGGGTTTTCAATACTCCATTTCCAATGGGAGATGTCAAGGACGGTTCCCTGCGTAGTTATATATCTAACTTTATTTAGATAAGAAGTAACTGTTTCTTCAGTTTTATTTCATTGTATATTCTGGGAATCCCCATTGCTCATCTTCCCATTGCTTTCTGGAGATAGGAATTACTATGGTATGCCACTATTAAATGCAAAGTAATCATATAAACCGACAAATTTTGTCAGTTTCAATCAGTTCATTTTATGTAACACTACTCAAAGTATATTTAGAGTTTCCAAGAAGGACATGGATGCATATATGGTGATATGCTGTGCATGGATATTTTGTTCTGGCTAATTTTAACAAGGATTTGTGTGAAAGCATTCATAATGTCAGTGATATTTGCATTGCAGCAGATAATGATGTAAACTAACTCCAAGAGGGAATGATGATACATTTTCGAAGCGTGTAACAAGGAAATCACCTAGAAGACTTATGTTTCCAGTGTTAATGAGGGGGGGAGTAGTGGTCTTTTTGGAAAGTTAGGGAATACGCATGAATGCCAATTATCTTTCGTCGCGTTTCCTTTCATTCGATATAACGTTTGTGGTAGTGTTTTCATTGCTAACGAGATAGTGTGTGTTCTGAAATAGAATAAAGTAAGATAAAAATACTTATCCTTATACAGTATTCGAATAACTTGTGAGTGTGCATATGTGCATATGAGTGGAATTTCGTCACTAGCCGCTATATCACTTCCCGAGCATCAATAAACACGTAGGAGAGATCATTCAACGCGTCTCGGCGCGGTGTGAAAATTTACGAACAATATTGCCTTGGAACTTACTAAACTTGAAGAATTTTTAGTGAATATGGACAAACCAAAACTGTGAGTAATGCTAGATAATTAATGAATGTTCTTTGTTCGACCTGTGTCTTTTACGTTCTTAAATAAGTGTGCAAATACTGATTTTCAAATGAATATGGCCCACAACGTATTCTTATTTAAGTTAACTAACACCTTATTCACATAAACATAGAAAACAGTCACTTTTTAGTGTTTGATTTGCATGCAATTCAAGAATCTCATATAAAACAATTAATGGAACAATTTAAAAAGTAGAAGTAAATGCAAATTAGACTTGAGTTTGTGAAGTTTTCACCTCTTCAAAATTTCGGGCAGAAAACTATGGAAGTGTTAAGGTAATTTGGGGAAGAATCAAACGTAGTTGTAAAAGATGTTGGGACAGAATTTTCGGAAATAATTGGGAACTATCTGCATTTTTGCATTTAGTATTTGTGCAAATTCAAATATGCTTTGTGCAGTTTTGTGCATATTGCCAAAAACATAGCTGTACTAACATTTAACTATTCACATCAATACGAGAAGATTTGTTACGGCGATTATAATTTTGAAATTGCAATAAGACCAGTTCGTATCACGCATGGAGGTAAAATACAAGGCCATTGGGAATTGAGAACTTTTGAACGTGAGTATAACATTACCAGCCACTACGATTCATTGGTAAGTCCAATTCCAGATACTGAAAGAACACATTTGAACAAAGCTGGGAATGAAAGAAATGAAGTATGAAAGAAAGTTTCAACTCTTGAAACGTCTTTAAATCAGTTTACAGCGCCAACGACGCCACATTTGCTAGTTGATATCCTATGACAAGGAGAAATAATTTAATTGTAATCGTATAAATAAGATTAAATCAATAAAAAGGGCTATGAAACATTTTTAGGCACGAAGGAAGCTCATGTATACTACCAACAAGCCACATAATTACATATACATATTTCCATTGACGCTTTATTTTTATTAGTTTTATGTCGAATGTCCAATATCAAATTTCTGTTGATATCCACGGCAGTTTTCATGCATACACGTGATGGTTTTTCTTTCCAAATTGTGTGTGACGTAGACGCTTCCATCTGGCGACCGGACAGAGATACGTTGGTAAACAACTAAACCCAAGTTGCTAATATGAGGCAGATGCTAATATGAGATTAAAGTAGTACACATTCTGCACTGCATTATTTGAAAAATCCTTTTAAATATTTCATTGATACCTCAATTAGTTTTTCGTAAGAAACGTTGGCTTGTTTTGTCGCATATTGAAGGTCATGGAGTTTTTCATTCGTTACTATGCTTCTTCAGATTTCACGTGGTTTGCGACAAGCTGTTATATGAATTGTTACGAGGATTCCTTGTACTGTTGAGAGGTGCTTCTCTTCCAGAAATGTTTGTTGCTGTCGGCGCCTCGAACAATGACAGGGCTCGCTACTTGGCGCCACCACCTTTGGAATCCGCCGCCGTCGCCGCGAGGGCCGGCACGAGGGTGGCACGCGCCTCCGTTAAAGCGACACCGCTCCTCCTCTTCACTCTCCCTCCGGCGGCGACTAATTGCAAGGGAAGAACGCCCGTCTAACCCTCGGCTCGTTCCATCCCACACCCACGCCGCGCCCACACCACCCCACTCTCAATCGCCGCCCGCCCCTGACGCCCGCCCCTTCACGCCCCGCCCCGCGCGCCGCCCCGCCTCTCCCGCGCCTCGCGGCCTCCCCTCCCCCGGCGCTCCCGTCCCGCACGTTCCCGTCCCTGCGCCTCCCCACCCCCAAACCCGTGGGCCTACCCGCCTCCCCGCATGTTCACCGTTTCCCCCTCTCTTTCCCTCGTTCTCACCCCCTTTCACAGGCGGCGCAAATTCACCGGCGTTAAAAAGACAAACGACAACAGGCTCTGAGAGTACGAGAGAAAGAGAAACACCCTCACATCCCGCAGATTACACTGCGACAAACTGGTAAATGAGTGTTCCTGAGCCAGGAATTCAAACATAGATACTGAAAGAGAGAGACTCTTAAAAAGAGAAAAAATTCATAAGAGAGAGGCCAGGCGAGAAGAAAGAAGCTGGAAAGTAAATGGCGTCTTCTAAGAATAAAGTTCTCAGTAAAACAAAAATTGACGACGAGCTAAAGTCTGAGCCGACCGCACGGCTGTCTGCGTGTTCTGAGCTCTTGGGGTTTGCCGTTTTCTATGGGTCTTTCGAGGTCGATCTCGGTTTAGTTGTATACCGCATGTTCACGAAGTATCTCAAAAGAAAGATAACGCTGGTATAACTGTGACGATTGCATTGACTTCGAATGTTGTCAACAGATATGCTTAACATAAAAAATCTAATGATAGTGGAATAAGGTAATAGAAAACAATTGCGACTAACAAAACTTCAAAAACCTCTGAAATTTTACATAAAAAATACGCAATTTGTATGACTGCAACAGCTTCGGCTCAGTCAAATAAATAGAAAAGAACAATTACATCTAAAGAAGAGAGTAAAAGTTCATAAATCTTACAAAAGTACGCAATTTATACAAATACAATAGCTTCATATGACAGCAATGGAATTCAATGGATAAAAGCGATATTATAACGAAATCGACAATTGCTGTAAAAATAGCTCACAACCTAGTTCTCATACACATACACAAATATATTATATATTCGCATTTTATCATCACAAACATTATTTTGCTTCTACATATATGCAATATGAGATTTCTAAATACACGATTACTTCACTACGAAATGTTTTAATGCATGTAAAAATGTATAAATATTAGAGCTAATGCAGACACGCCCCAAAATAGGTCACAGAAGTGATTCGCCATTAAATTGGTTCATTGCCCAGACTCAAACCGAGTATACCGGAAAAATAGTAACAACGTTCCATTTTAAAAATAAAATCATTTTTCTTTCAGATTTTTTATCATTAATTTAATAGTTTCGTTTCACACTCAATAGTAACAGAAACGTTTTGAAATAGAAATTCCAGAAATTTTTAACATATTTTTTACTACACAAGTTCAATGTATTTTACATGACCTGTAGCTTCAAATTTTCAGTTGCTGTTTTTTTAAGCGAAAAATTGTGAGATTTAGTTGCTTTACAAACCATAGCAAAATTCTGGATAAATTGTGAATTTTTGCCTTTAAGTTTTGGAAAACTCTTGAAAATTACTTTCTCTCATGTTTCATCACTTTACCCACGTTCCAATGATGGCTATCGAGCACAAATATATTCAGAGATCAGAATTTACCTTCAATAGATCACACTTGAATGTCATTTTATATCCACCAATACTGCTGGCATGCGGTAAGAAAAATCTAACAGATATCCAAAGAATTTGAAGTTTCCCATTATCATTTTATTGTTTTACCCTCTCAGCAAATTTTTAAATAAACACAAAATATCTTTCTCTTCACGTCACAACATAACAGATTTGCCTCTCACGAAAACAATTACTCACGCAATGCTCAGCTTAAAAACGATGTATAAAAGTAATCCTCGCTGTGACACTCAAATACTTTTTTTTAAATCCTCAATTTCACAAAACAGTAGTTCTAAATGTTTACACCATTATTTGCTGAAGCTTTTATAATAAAAGCCTTTTATTTATTTATTGACTAATCTTTCAGAAAAATTAACTTTTTTAAAAGGATAGTTTCACACATTTCGACAACAGTATAAAATTCGGAAAATGGAATGGCCCGGCATCTCCAAAATGTGGTGTATATTGGTTTTAAAACACCCTCTGATATTAGTTTCCAAGTTGGAAATAATTCATGTGAAACACTTTATAAACAATGGTGGCTGACACTTATATAGCAGATTAATGATGTGTAGTAGAACCAGACACAGCCTATTCCTGAAAATACGCAGACATTTTGAAAGAAATCAAGAGTGGATTCAACTTCTTTGTAATTCAATATTTATTTTAAATAAATATATTATTATTATTATTATTATTATTATGATTATTACAAGAGCGCACGAGAATGCAAAAATTATCAGTGAGATTGCACGAAAGAAATTCACCGTTGCGACTGCATGGAAGGCAAATTAATAGAACACGTTTTCCTCATTGTTTTGTTTTAACAGGGTTCAGATCTTACGCTGCAACCCGACGTACATGTTGGTTGTGCTTTGCTGCATCCTGAGGCAAGCCGAAATAGATAGTACTTGAATATAGAAACGAAAGAAATGAAACGAAATATTATTTTAGATTACTATAAAATCTTCCGTTTTACATAGGTTTAAACAATTCCCGATTTAAATTCACGTTCATAACAATTGATTATTCAAGTGGAACGGGAAATGAAACGTGTTATAGTGATTAGTACAATCATTTCGTTTTATCATAAAATACCATCACTTGACACAACAGGAAGAATTTCCGGCATTTACTTGGTATTGATCGGAAGAACAAGAAAAATGTACTGATTATGCCTACCAGTCACTAGAATTTTCCTCCAGATATCTTCTCTATTCGACCTAACTCTACAGCTAGTATCGAAATTCAGCCTTCGTCGAGCCTCTGTAGATAATGACAACGTAGGATCAGAAACTGGATCAGAAGAATACCATTCTTTATGAAGATTATTCTGCTTCCCCACGTTCGTGTGTTGCACCGGACGTAACCTCTGACCTCGGAGATATGCGGATGCGCCGTATTGTTAGTTGGATTAGTGGAATTTGCGACATTGTCACTTCTCAGTTACAATTGAGACCAAGAATTTCTCGCCATCGATTTTGTAGCACTCAAAGAATTTGTGTGCCGCTTCAACCCCTTGTTGCTTGTGATCTTCGGTGAGAATTGAAATGAATCGCAATATTCTTCTTCAGCGCCATCTAGTGAAGTTACAACAAAATTAACTGTACATAACACATTTTTGGGTGAAAAAAAACACGTAGATGTTTGAACTGTCATGGAGATCTGCCTCACGGTGTCGATCTTTAGCTTTTACGTTTACCAACATCCATTTATATAATTATATAGATAAAATCATACCAATATAAAGAAAATCCCGAAACAGGAAGCCAAACATTACGTAAAGGCTGCAGTCATTGATCCTTGACGACGTTTATTTATTGATAGTGACAATAAAGACTAAAGTAAATCATTCATCTCTCAAAAAGTACGAGAAACGTCATGAAGACCTAGAAAATGTCTATATTGTGTAGAAGGATGAGACTGCAGCCATAATATGCCAGTTAATGCTCGAAGTTCAACTACATAAAGAATATAGGAGTCAGATATAAGTATCGGATTACGACAGCAAAAGAACCGAAGTAAAATAGAATTAAGTGATAGTGAGATGAAGGGGAAATTATTAATTCAGTGTAATATCGTGTGCTTGTTATGTAAGTTCATGCCATGCAATTTTTTTATCCTAATTAGCTGGATGGATTGAACTCAACTCCTGTTACAATAAATGGCGGTTTTTGTTTCAAGTGGAAAAAATGAAGATTGGGCAACTTGAGAGAGGCAATCAATACGGTTCTTGTAATTTTCTTGCTCACAGTTACTTTCAACTTTTCAACATTGGATTGCAACATTTTAAGGCCAATGTTTATTTTAATTTTTAACTTACAACAAAATGACGCAAACTTTCTCGTACTAATTGTTTCTCATTTCTATTCGGTCGAGGCTATCTTTTGGGTTTTTTCCTCGGCTCCAATCCACTCCACTCCAGCTGCCATATATTGGTGCCTGAAGGAACTACCACTACTCCTGCGAAAGTCACTGCTCTCCTGGGGACAATTCTCAGAGAAGAGGTCCCACACGCTCTTAAATGTCACGTCGAGATAGAACTTAGGCCTATTTCATTCCTGCAGCATTAGTTCATATATATATGCTCATGGAGTTCTATGGCCTTATTCCGGTACTTGAAGAGTTTCCTTGGTCTATGAACTCATGTCCAGTTTACATGAGCTTAAAAGATATAACTTATTATTATTATTATTATTATTATTATTATTATTATTATTATTATTATTATTATTACGTCTCTTTCTAGAATCTGTATAAGTTACATACAAATACAGTTTCCAAAAAAATGCTAAATATATGCATATCCACCAATAGTGTGCTATTTCAATGACATTCAGCATTAGTCGTTGCAATAATTGCAGTGTTACCGAAGTTCCTTTATCTCCAACAATTTTCAACCATTAGTCAATTAATAAACAATTTTCTCAAAATTAAATAAGTTAATAAATATGACACAGAATATAATAGGGGGACTTGGAATCATTGACTCAAGTTTCCATTATTTTGATTTCTGGATTTGTGGTTGGAAATTGTATCTGCAAAATCCACCATTTGATTCTCAACCATTATTATAACATACAAGTGATTCCTTCGCGAAAGAGATCCATGGCACAATATTATTACTCCTAACTTGCGGGTAAATAATGTGTCAACACAGTGGAAAATAAGATAAATGTATGAAAGGTATTTTGATTAAATATGTAAATTCTTAGTTCCACTCATAAGTTGAATTGTAGCGATGTAACCGGCGTTTGACACCAGTGAGAACGGTCACGAAAGATCCGAGTGGTCCGCAAGGCGTCGAGGTGTGCGCGCGGTGGAATTCGCGTTGGCGCCGCGGGGGCCGCGTCTGTTGCAGACGGCGCCGGCGGGCGCGTGCCTCGGACGCGAGGCTTGGAATGCTGCAGGGGCGCCAAGGACAGCCACGCGCTTGCAAGTTGGCCTTTGCCCACACAGGAGTGTCCAACGGCTGGCCAGAAGGTGTTCCGATGACTTAGTTTCGTTTGGGGATAACAATGTATTCGTGAATGTACGTATATTCCGTGTTTCAGTATGTTATAAATATATATATATATATATATATATATATATATATATAATATGGGTATACGCGTATATATGGGTATATGGGTATGTATGGGTATACGCGTATATATGGGTATATGGGTATATGCGTATATATGGGTATGTGCTTATGTTTTTTACGAGAAAGGTGGAAATCTTCAAAAGACACTGTTTAGCCCGTACTGGGTAGCAGCTTATATTTTTTTACCCACTAAATCCGAACCTGCCTTATCCTATATTATCTTCGCGGATATGCCTATAGACGTGACATCACGCAGAGTGACCCAGTCACTTGAAGTTATCCAAGTCAGGTGTCATGAGATATCTTTCCTTTCTTTCTCTAGGCGTCTCAGTTCCAGCATTATGTCGTATGCAAATTTACACACCCACCTCCAATTGCTTTCAGAAAAAAAACATACATACAACTACGTTTTCTGGAGTCTTCTGGCATATACCAAGAATGTCGGAAGTGACTTGTCTTTGAGGTACGAAACGTGGGAACTAAAAATATACGGGTCCGTCGTTTTCGACACCAGGTTCGCGCGCGCGTGTGTATAAATATACTTACGAGTTTTGTTTGCAGAGAAAAATCCTCTTTACTTTTGTGAATTATACCTTTGCGGTGCGACTTTTTATACAACATATTTTTTTTACACTTGCTACAGCGTGATATCGCTCAGTGATAACAGTTTCTGCTGCAGCGTTTCTGATTGGAATCGTCTAGTCTTCGAGTTACGACGGTGTCGGATTTTTTATCCTCTTACGTCGAAATAAGCAGGTGTCGAAAGGATAATTCTAAAGGGCGGTTACTCTCATCGAGAGATTCAAGTCGTTTCTCCAGTAAACAACAGGCGAGTGCCGGAGCAATGTCTCTAAAAAAGAGGATTGCTGGCCACTCAACTCACGGCCTATCTTTATTGTCCCCTGATCTCGGTTTACACACGTGACAAGTGAACTTACATATACCACAAATGTCAAGGGGCTACTCGAGGACATGGAGATTATGACAAGGAGATTATCCTGACGAGCGGCACCTCGCTGGATGAGATAACTGGAGGGGGAAACACCACAAACCGATTTGTAGGTTGGCGCCTTATGCCTCATGGGCCACGTACTGGTCATAAATTTTGTCAACACTTGTCGCATAATTGAAAAGGTGATTATTTCAATTGTGAGTTAGATTGCCTCCATTGACGGAAAATAATATTTCACAAAATGTGAGATTTTTTACTCTGATCTTGAGATTTTTTTCAAATTACAGGTCTGCTAATAAAGAAGTAATTAATGAATGATAACTACAGCAATATTTGAAAGAAGATGCGTAATTGTAAGAATAAGTGAAAAAGCGATACGGAAGGCTTTTAAAACCCCTGCTTTAGCCTTAAGCACGATCAATGCCGTTCGCGCTCTAGCGCTCCTGAGGTTTCGTACCTCGCTCTTATCTTCATTTCGACGCCCGCACGTCCGTCTTTTATACCTCATGCTCCTCCACACGGAGTTTCATCTGCTCTTCGAGACACTTCCTGCTCTGCTCTCGTCATTCACCGTCCCAGCGGCATTGCCTCGCCAGTCACGTGTCGCGTCGGAAATTTTCTCCTCCGCAAACGTGTCTAGTTACAACTCTAATTCCGTTCTCGTAAATGTCTACAATATAGATAATTGAGAGACTGAAATAATATAAAATATATTAGATCTCAAAGGAGTCACTTGAACAGTGATTATATAACGTAATGACGTTTTTCAATAGTTGTAAAACTTAAATGTCAATAATCGTGAGAACTTTTAAGACAACATCATCTTGCTGAAATGTAAAACAAAGGTATGCGATACAATATTTAACGAAACAATCATTTTTAAAAGTCTAACATGTCAATGTAATTTATATAAATTATCAAAACTATATTAATATGTCTAGCGACTAGCTGTTAGATAACATCTTACGATTCGAGCGAACCAATGATTGCAAGATCGTAGGTTCGATCGCGAAAAAGCTATCAGAAATTTACTAGATGTGATTAACATCTCTGAGAGTTTGTGGTACCTGCCGGATTGGATTTAATTAATCAACTGTTCTGAGAAATGGTTTCTGTGGCTTCTCAGATCGTTTCCAGGCCAATGCCAGAGCAACACCTGAAAACTTGAGCCACGAACTACATGCGATCCTTATTTTCCTATCAAGCCCTCATTTCCAATTATATGGTGGAGCAATAGGTACATAACCCATCCTCAAGTGGTTCATTTAATTGATTCAGAAAATTTCTGATGAACATCGGAGATCAAGAAAGGAACACGTTGCAAATCTCTCAAGACACTAAATGTTAAATATTAGAAATGAGTGGTCTTTTGTTTTGACGGCTGCATACTCCGACACATCTGTGAATTTTTCATTAACTTCTTTATATTATCGGGTGCCTCACAATGAGACTAGTGGCTCCTCCGGAATCCTCATTTTATGTTTTCACAAATCTTTGACACTTTTGTCGTTTTTCTCTTTGCCACTGTAACGCTCCTGACTGGGAGGTCCTGAGGTTTAAGTCCAAACGGTGACACGATTTTTGACACTAGCTAGATAGCTAGGTCAAGTTCTGTTGCTGTCTGGAGGAGAATTTTAGCGGCCAGCTCCGTGTTTTTTCGATCAACACCAGGAGAATGCCGGAGCAGTATCCTAACAAATGGGACACGGACTGGGCGCGATCTTTCCTTCCCATCTTTGTCCCAATCTTGCTCTTACATATACTTAAATGCACTACACTACTGCACATGCCGAGCGACTGGTTGAGAGCCTAGAGCTTGTTACGGTTGGGAGATAATTGGTTGGAGGAAACGCCGTTAGCCGATGGTAGGACAGTTAGTGGACTAATGACCTTAGTCGTTTACTCACCCGGAAACACTAGTAATCAATCAATACATTTTCTATGTCAATGGAGAAGTATTTGGTGATGGGAGATCATTAGTACATCGTTCACTGGCATCCCCGATTTACACGCCTCCTTTAGATGGACGGTAACGACGTTTTTGCAAACACGGACATGCGCATTATCCTTCTGGGATTCCAAGAGTCCTACTACGCATGCGTGCTTTGAATAAAACTCCAGAATTGTTCGACAAAAGGAATCATGTAAACCTCGTCTTACTGTGAGTGGAGATAGGGTGGTAAGGGTAGTTTCATGACTCGTTAGAATTGCAGTCGCTAGTATTTTCCTCCAAACAAGGGCAGAATTCGTCATAGTTGTCTAGCTAGTGTGGAAAATCATGCCACGTAAGGACTCAAACCTACCTATGTATGTAGCTAGAGCCTAAAATCCTGCCACCGTCTGGACCCGAATCCTAGGGGTCAGAAAACCTGCAGATACATCAATTGATCCCTTGTGCCACCTACGTCGGTACGCGGCTTGAGCAATCGAGAACCTTTCAATCTCTCACGTGACAACGCGACGACCAGACGGTCACAATCTGTGGCTC
>BOPP01000041.1:5399372-5419708 GCA_017312745.1 Gryllus bimaculatus
ATCCCTCACAGCCTTTTATCTCCCCAACTTTTCTCCCGTGCCCACATCTTTCTCGCTTTGCACGTCGCTCAGGCGCCTTTTCAGCAGCGTTAATACCGCCCTCTTGCTCTTGGCTTGCTTATTCCATTGCTCTCGCTAAGAACATTATGCACTTCCTCATCGCTTCAACCACAATCTCCCTTCTTCGCTAGACTACAATTTACTTCGCTCCTCTCCTCCCTTATGCACTCAGCTTCTCATCCTGTCCTCCTCTACTCACCATAGACAATTCCCCATATCTCATTTCCCTCTCTCTCTTCACATCTACTCTTTCCTTTTTACATTCCTGGCTCCAAGACCAGCCACCCTGTTCCTCTTCACAACAACGACGCTTACACACTCCCTATATACACTCTTCATTCCTCTCCTTCTGCTCACTCTATTTTCTGCTTACAATATACTGCTCAAGAGACCCGTTGCCTCTATAATCGCTTTCATACACACCCCACATATACATATATCCTCTTTCACATCCTGCTTATATGCATAATTTCCTTAATCTCGCTCTCTGGTCTACTATGAGTTCTGCATTTCGCGCCATAATCCTTCTTATTCTCTCAACGCCCCTAACCTCCATAGTACTCTCTGCTTTCCCACTCCCGTGCTCTGTCCCCTCTCATTACTTCACGCTTCTTAAATCCCCTGCACGGGCCTTTATTATCCTGCTTGGCTCTCCCGCCCACTTCATAATAATCTCTTCTCTTTATTTCGCCAGCCCTAGGGCCTCGCTTCCCTCCATCTCTGTTATTCTTCGGGCTCACTGCTTTGTTTCCACGCTTCCCGCTCCTCGAACTCTCTTGACAACCACTGTTTCTATCCTTCTCATTTATTGCTCTTTTTCCGCCATATCTCGCTCCTATATATAATTGTCTTTTGCCGCTTTGTTTCTCCCCGTACGCTACTAGCGTTCTTCCTTTCACACCACCGCATTGTTGTCCTTCGCCTCATTCGCTTTTTCCGTGCCTCCTAGTCTTAATTAATTCTTCTCTCTCCCTCCTACGTTTCTTCTCCTATCTCCTGTCTTGTGGGCCTCTCCTAGTCCTCACTCCGCAGATTTGTACCGTTCTAGCTGACCCTGATTTTTGCCCGCCTAAGTTCTATTATATACATATCTCATCCTAATATGGGGCCCTTACTCTTTCTCTGCCGGCGTACCCAGCCCTATCTCCTCTACATGCCATTAATTCATTCTCCCGCCGCTCCTACTGATCTATACTCCGTCCTGCCCTCATCTCCGTATATTATAATATCTTTTCATTCTGCCCAAAACCTAAATCTCATTTCTCTCCGTTCCCATGCGCCCCTGACGCTCCCCTGACTCCGGCCTCACAGACCTCACCTCCTTAAACTCTGCTATGCTTCTTCTGCTGGCCCCGTCCTGAAATCGTCGTTTCCGTCTTTCTCTGCCGTCTCTTCCCGTATTTATCTACAATACTGCCCTATCTTCCAGACCCCACCTATCCTTGCTCCTTTTCCTCTCGCCCATGCTCACCGTTCCCCACTCTCCCGGTGTCACGCCGGCCAAACACGACTTTCCCTGTGCTTCGCTTACTCTTCCGCGTCTCCCACTTGCCTCTCCTCGCTTCTGCTTTGCTGGCCCCTTTGGGCCACCACTGCCATCTCGGTATTCGTTGATTCTGCCTTCCGGCGTCTACGCCCTCTTCTTTATTTGGCTCTCTCACTGGCGTGCGCAGTCTCAGCCCGCGGCCGCCTCGTGCCCCCTTTCTTCCGCCGCCATCGCTCTCGTTCGCCCTTTCTTCTCTTGTGCGCACTTTCTCCGGGTGCACGCCCTTCCCTCGGTACCAGGGGCCTTCTCTCTGGTGTAGCACGGTCCTTTCATGCGTCGGCGCGTTCTCGGTCCGGCTCGGCTTCGCCTCTCTCCGTCTCCTCTCTCTCTCTTTCCTCTGCTTCCAACCACTTGCCTCTTCTTCGGCCCTCCTCCCATCTCTCGGCACGCCCTATGTCTGTCACCTTCCCCTTCCGCGCCCGCTTGGCCTCCTCTCGGCGCGCCCTCTCCAATTACGTCTCGCCTCCTTCTCGTCGCCTCCTCTCGCTACCATCTGCTCCTCGCTCCTGTCCTTCCGCCTCCTCGTCGCCCCACCATTCTCGTCGCCCCTTCGTGGAACATCGCCACCGGTGTGACCGCCTTCTCCCTCTCCTCCTTTCACGGGGCTCTCTTCTTCGCCTCGCCTTCTCCATTCTCTTAACTATCACCATTCCTCCCTTTCCTCTGTTCTCCGTGTCTTCGCCTGGTGTCTCCTCTTACCCGAACCTTCCGCACATCCCTGCCTTCGGGTCGCCTCGGTCGCCTCTCTGCGGCTCGGGCTAGGCAGGCGGCGCAGCATCCGCGCCCGCGCTCGCTTTCGGCTCCGCCGGTGCTGGCGTCCTCTCTCTATGCTCGCATCGGTGTGGGAGATACCTCTTTCTAGTCACCGCGCGGCCCACTAGTATTATTTGCAGGAGACAGAAAGCGCCGAAAATTAAAAAACGCTCGGTGGGGCCTCCCCCTCGCTAAAGTTGGCCGTCCCCGGGTCTGCGGCCGCTCTGCGCGCCGCGCTCGATGCCCGTAACTTTCTTTCATCCTAACGCCCGTGCTGCCGCCTTCAGGGCGGCGGGCTGGCGTAGCGCGCCTCACGCTCCTATTTATTAGCGCCGAGAGGCCCGCAGATCAGGACCCTGAAGCGCCCATGACTCGGGGAGAATACACCAACTCGCCTTTTCGGCTTGGCCAGGCGCGCCGTGCGGCGCCTACCGCGTATTTTATTTCCTAACAGCGTTAAGCGGGCCATATCAAACGCGTCCAAGGGGAACACACGCGTGGTTAAGGTGGCTCCTTTCAACGGATTTCCAGGACGGCAGATGTGCGTGCCCGAACATGACCCTGCCGTTGAAGTTTGTCTCTCTTTTGGGGAATATACCTGCTCGGGGCCACGCTGTGAAGGGGTCTGGCGTTTGGGTCGAGGATGTAAAAGCAGGCGCATATTTACGCTAAAAAAAGCGGGGCACCAAAGCTCAAATACAATAAGCACAGATGTGTTAGGGAGGTTTTCAGAATGGTAGACTCCAATAGTTATGTCATGGATCTTAATAGCACATTTTCATGCTTAATGGGTATGAAATAGATCGTTGCTCTCTAGTTGTGTGTTTGCGTGGTAGATATACAAACACATAAATATACGTCTGCCTTAAGACGACGGAGACTCAAAATCACCAACATTTTAACGAACTTTTGTTTAATGATGACTATTTATCATATTATAGACACAATTTGTGAACTTTGTCTAGATAGAAATTATTGACTTGTCTATAAATAAAATTATATATACTATAGGAGTATAAATAAACAAACCCCTATATTTTTAAAAATATTCTGGGTACAGCCTGCAAGGACACTAAATAACTCATTCGGATGGGGTAACTAATCTTGGTTAGATCCCATAATATAACACAGGTTGGGAACTTCTCTATAACTTGGATTACTGGAGCTAACCATTGTTAATATAAAAATAAATCATGAAAGAAACATAATTATAAAGCAGTATAATTCTCTTTATAAGCGCTTACACTGAGCTCTGCTAAAGACTTAGGAAACTTGAAGTGAGAAGCTGTATACAAAGGTTCAGTCGCACATCATTCAGTGTCGCGGTTTTGTGGACTCGAATTGGGCGTTAGAAGTAAAAAATGGGTAAAACAACTATTTTTCTCTATCAAGCAGAAACCATTACTACGTCAATTATATTTTGTTATCTAGAAAACACTTCTTCAAATAATAATGTATATAAAATTTTGCTATTCAGGAACATTCTATTGTGTTGGGTTTAGTATTTTTTTATTTTTTTGTAGACGTGCCAGTGAGTGGGCTGGTTGGGTCCACCTAGATATTAACATAATATATAGTATTTTTTCTTCAGAGCGTAAGGTTCTGCCGAATTTATTAAGAACTTATTTTTGTCGGAAACCGCATAATTTTATTTGGTTTTTAGTACGATTAAGGTGTAACTTGTGGTATTACTGATTCTCTATTTTTAAGTATTTTACCGTTTCTTCGGAAGCGTGCGTTTCTCAGGCATACATGTGGTACTTAATTGTTAAAATTAGTTCAAGAATTAGTGTGAAGGTGGCGATACCAATTAGAATATATAAAAGTCTAACTCAAGAAGCAATAAGTATATATTATGTATTGTTTAATAGTTATGTTTGTTACAAAAAGATTGCAAGGATGTTCAAAATGAAGTGAGGTAATATAAAACAAAAAGGCAAAACAAAACATATATGATTGTATGTATTTGACTTTCTTACAGAATGAAGAACTGCTTTTCACACAGTATTGTTTGTTGTTATAACTGCACAATAACAAAACACCATATCGACTATAAAATTTGATACTTTATCCATCAATACGTAACTATTCAGTTATGAAGCTCTCTCAGTTTTTTATTTATTATAAATGGGCAAGAGCACGTATGCACGAACATAATATTGTATTTATTACATTATTATATTCAATTGTCAGTTATAGGGTGTAATGTCATAATTTGTTTGGCACAGATCAATCAGACTAGATACTATATAATTTGTATACCACCTTTATGTGTTTTGAGGTAAAGGGGTTATTGTGCCGGAAAAAACTGCGCTGGGCATCCATTTAACTCAATCGGATATTCTAAATTTGTACGATATTCTTTGGAGAATGTTCAGCCGGGCATTCGCCCTCGGTCATCTACTTTTACATCGGGTCAGTTTGAAACTTCGCCACCCTATCAGAATTGCGTTAGTTCTTCATTGTGATAGACTGCATCACTAACTTTATGGTATACTTCTTATCAAGATAAGAACTGTGACTTTCTATCATGACTGATATGAAGCCTTGTAGAATTATAATGGATGTCTTTTTTCAAACATCAGAAATTCGCGTAATTTTCTGATTCTATAAATGGAAAAACTAGTATTTTATATTAATTATTGTTATTATTAATTGTTATTAATTATTGTTATTATTATTATTGTTATTATTATTATTGTTATTAATTATTATTATTATTTTATTATTATTATTATTATTATTATTATTATTATTATTATTATTGTTATATTATTGTTATTATTATTATTGTTATTATTATTGTCATATTGTTATTGTTTGTTGTTATTATTATTGTCATTATTGTTTATTGTTTGTTTATTTATTATTATTATTATTGCGTGATCGTGAAAGGGTTAGGAAAAAATGATGGTGGTGGGTGTTATCCTGGGGGCACTGTGAGGTGTTCCCTGGGGCTTTTGAAAACCACGCCGTCACTATTCGCCTTATGAACCGAGGGAAACACGAAAACCCCGGGTCAGAATGCTGGCGGCGGGGATCTAACCCGCACTTCCCGATTGCGAAATCCAGTGCGGCTACGCTACTGAGCCCATAGCTTGGTTTTATAATATATTTTATATTTATAAACCACAATTAATAATAATAAAATAATACTAATACTAATAATAATTATTATTATTATTATTATTATTATTATTATTATTATAATGATCAATTCTGACATAATTTTTTATCTTTAAACATTTTTCGAAAGCTAACTTTAGTATCGACATTTTTTTTTTTACCATGAAGCAACCTTATGGTTGTCAGGTTTGCGACGAAGTCCAAAGTGAAGGTGATTAGTATTGGTGGAACTGATCACAGTGATCTCGAGGGGTCCACAACTGCGCCAGCAAAGCGAGAGGCTCTACATAGGCGACTCGGTGGCAGATTATGGGCAAGAAATTTCTGCATGCCCCCCCTTCCATACACGGGCAGGCGCGGCAAGAAAACAGTCGGCGCGTAGAACGGGTGGATTTACGCTTATGAACAGCCGCTTAGCTGGGACTACGATCCCATGCAAATGTGTTCTTACACTCAATCCTTCGTAAGCACTGAATTTTTTTATCATTTTTGATAAAAAAGTAGTCAACGCGCTGTAGAATTTATAATTAATGAAAAACGAACAATGTTTGTTCAAAGGATTAGTTTAAGTTGAAAGGTAATCTGAGCTGCGGAATTTCTGATTTGGTTTTTATTTAAATCACGATGTTTCTGTCATATTTTTGCATGTTCACGTTTTTATCTTTAATTTGATCATAAATGCTTCTGATTAAGTATCGTAAGTAAATTTGAGGGACTTACAACATTTATCATACTATGAATATTGGAGCTACTGATATGGAAGGACGTATTTAACCATTCACTCTGAAACTCTTTTCAAGAAACAGAACAGACCATGCGAAAAATATGCTGACTCTTTAGTGATTTTACGTAAAATTGGAAAGTCTCTTTGTTAAAAGTATTCACATACATATTTCCAGCTGGATGAAACAAATGGTATTAACAATCCACAAATGTTCCAACCTTATTATTCATTAACATCCCATTGATTTAGCAATTCGCTACATTTTAACAAAAGCAGGAAAGGAAATGTTTTCTTTCAGAATTTGGTAGCCTGAAGTAATAAGAATGAAAAATATAAACGTATAAAAGTGTTTTAAGAGATAAACTGGAGGGTAGCTTGTTTTGTGTGTTGTTTCAGGCGGTACTCGTATCTACATGAAATAGGATACGGGCATGTGATTCGGTAGAATTCCCTAAAAACGACCCAACTTTAATGTATTAGCAACAAATTTTTAACTGACAGAGATTTTTTGCCAATGAATATTACTATAATGTTAGGGATGATTAATCATACTACTTAAAATAAGTGTTCATCACTAAAACAGTTTAACTAAAATACTACGTGAAATATGTGTATTCGACACAATATGCCTTTGCCAAAGTTGCATGTGGTTTGGTTCTTTACAACTTTTATATACAGTGATGACTGTTGTAAAAATAAAAAATTAACTCAAAACTCGCGAATGACTGAGAAAATCAGCGAGGAGGCATTAGGAAAAATGCAGAAAATTAGCTAGCTGCTAGGTTTTAGGAGGGGAATAAGGTCAAACCTAACAAGATGCTAGATGCATACATGAAGTGGGCAAGTATAAAATGAATAAACCACGAAAGATTTGAAAAATTAGATTACCGAACATGTAAAGCATCAAGAACTATGTAAGGACTAGGCGTAACGAGGGAATAATTAATTCATTCAAATTTTTATGCAGTGCTTATTATGAAGCTTTTTATTGGAAATTCTTTTTTTTCATAATTCATACTGGGCAGAATTGAATTCAATTGCCAGCTAACAATAAATTGGTGAATTCATTCATATCAAAGTGAAAATATTGTAGATGGAGAGCTAAAGAGGGTCGCGATCAAAGGATAGTAGCACACAAACGCCGCAACTACAACTGGTCAGCAACGGGTGCGTTAGAGGACGTACGTTGTTTTTACCTAGCACACCTACGCCGCGACGCAGTCCCGCTTGCAAGAATTGCAGATGCTCGCGGGTTTAGTAGTAACATAACAAGGCGTGGCATGAAAACGCTATTGTAGCTTTGTGGCAATGAAGACTGTTGTGACTGAGAGAAAACGGAAGTAATAGGTTCAACTGCAATAAATAGTGAATGTTTTCATGATCGGTAATTTCCACACGTGTCGCTGAGTTGATTGCAGATATAATATTTTTATCGCCTGTTCAGGCGGCAAATAGTCCCGAAAAAAGGTAGGAGTAGCATTTTTGATGAATATCTTTTCATTTATGAAATCTTATCTTTTAATGACAGATTTTATGATAGATCTTTGAAATTATTTCCTGGTAAATTTTTCGAAATATTAGTATTTTTTGTAATTTTCATTTAAAATACGAAGACATACTCAAATTACTAAGTAATGAATTGGCAATTTGCTCTATGGAAAGAAGGAAACATTTTTTAGTTCATTTTTCTGGATGTCCAAACGTGTGCCTCCCTAGGACAGAACTTACACTGGTCTTTAAGTAATTATATTTACTACATACGAACCAATGGAGAAGCATCGCGGGAGGGGCGATTTGAAATTCTCAAAAAAAAAAAGAATAATTGGGCCCCTCGGTTTTTTTTTTTTTGGGGTTAGGCGGTGTTTCTGGGCGTATGGAAACGCAGTTTTGTTCGAATTTGTGTTGATAAATTAGCTTTAAATGAATGAAGTTTTTGTGCTTAATACTATATTGGTATGAGTTTTTTAACATCTCATGCCCTGACTTATGTTAGTTATGAACAGAAATTGCGGTTTTATTATATTAATGTAATATTGCGAGAGAGCACGTTCTATGTAGCACCATTAGTTTACCATTTTGTTTGTAGCATGTTTCATGTCCTCCTCTTTCTCTGCTTCAGAGCCCGTTCAGTACTTACTATTTCTCATTGAATCACTCTTAATATTCGTAATTGATTGTTTCTTTAAACTCGCGTTATTCTTCGCAGAGTGCCTAAATACTAATAAGGGGTAATAAGTATTTTTTTAATTAACGAGTAAACCCCTAATTATTAACAAATAGAAAACACAACCTTGTAAAAGAGCTTTTACAAAGCGTTTTCCGTAGGTTCTGACCTACGTTGCCAGCAGAGCCACTGAGAGTGGTCTGAACGCCTTCTTCCTCCCCCTCCCCCACCCCACCGCCACCCCATCCGGCTGCTGTTTTGGTCGCTGTGTCGCTGACCTCTCGCCCTGAGCTTCCTTCTCTTGTCGCGACCCAAACCATCTGCGTACAGAAAATTGAATTTGCAAAGCCCGCGTATCAATTAACCTTTTTGTGCTGGGCCTCCATTAAGGAGGCGCAGGCGAGATAATACGACAGCTTGCTTTCTTGATTCCTTTGAACTAGCTTGGGTTAAGAAGTGCTATCTACATTGAATAAAAGCGTCTTTGCAAGCTCGTACGTGTTCATGAATAGTATAACAATTTCGACTATGTGTAATGATTTATATATATTATTGAAAGAATAAATATTGAACAATTGAATGAAGCTTAAATATAGGCAATTCTAAAAGCATTTAACGTTCAGAAGGAGAGTGAATCAACAGTGTTGCAACTTTTCATATGACGTACCACTAAACTAGGCGAGGAGTGTAACTACGTTCTGCAAAATGTAAAGTTAGATTTTTAAAACGCTTACATGCGAATGTTTTACAAAAATCTCTTCTTGAAATACTTTCGTGTTAATTTAATCCAAGAAAACGAACTTTAAAGTAACACCATTTCTGAGATCTCTCAATAGATTGACGGCTAAGAAACAACAATCGTAGATTCAAACCGAAATTTTGACAGAAGGATAAATGTAGTAATGGTTTTCTCTTCACATATAGGTAAAAACATATACTAATGTTATTTTAATATTTAAATTTTCATTGCGATAAAAACAGTTTATAATTTTACTTATTTTAGGAACTACCACACTATCAATGAAAATAAGCTGAATTTTTGATAAAACAAAATTTGGGATTGAAGTTCATGTTTCTTTAGCGTCGATATGAGCGTTTTATCGTTAATTTTTAAGAAGTATATCTATAATAACTATTATCTTCGTGTATGTTGACATCAGTACAGGTTAATAGATTAAAAACATTTCTAATGCTCTAAGTGCAGAAATTAATCTAAATAGGGTGTCATTACCTAATGTGTTATAACGCCATGTAGGAAACTGGACATATCACAACCAGTTTGGTAGTTACGTTTGATTTTATTGTCTGTTCTCTCCCATTCACAGCCATTAAGTGAATGCAATAGCGAGAGACTCCGGTAAATTTACCATGAATGTTCCTGCATCATGCATTTTCGCTGATGGGGTTTGATGGATTTATTCTAGTTTTATTTTTACCCCTACTGTCTATCCACGATCATAGGAGTTCATTAGGAAACATTCAGGTATCTCTCATAATCTCTCATAATCTCTCATAATCTCTCATAATCTCTCATAATTCTCTCATAATCTCTCATAATCCTCTCATAATCTCTCATAATCTCTCATATCTCTGCATAATTCTCATAATCTCTCATAATCTCTCATAATCTCTCATTAATCTCTCATAGATCTCCCCTAATTCTTCATAATCTCTCATAAATCTCTGCATATCTCTCATAAATGCTCTCAAGAATGCTCTCAGAATCTCTCAGAATGCTCTCAGAATCTCTCAGAACTCTCAGAATCTTCTGCAGAATCTCTCATAATCTCTCATAATCCTGCTCATATCTCTCAATAATCTTCATAAATCTGCTCAATAATTCTCAGATCCTCTAGAATCTCTCAGAATCTCTCAGAATCTCTCAGAATCCTGGCTCAGAATTCTCAGATCTCTCAGAAATCTCTCAGATCTCTCAGAATCTCTGCAGAATTTCTCAAGAATCTCTCAGAATCTCTCAGAATCTCTCAGAATCTCTCAAGAATCTCTGCAAGAATCTGCTACAGAATCTCTTGTTGTAGACACAAATTGGTGTTTTGAATTCAATTAACGGCAGAAAGTTTTATTTAACGTTGTTTTTAAAATATAATTTAATATTCGCGTGATTGATCAACGAAACACACAATGCGGTATTCTTATGTTTGTAACAGTTTTCATAAAGTTTCATTGGAAAACAATGCTTCAATCAAAAAATTTCGAAGAAACGCTAGAGTAGTTTTCTAAGAAGGCACTTTTATTTAAAAGTTTTTGAAATGCAGCCAATATTTTCCTTTGCATTTTATTTTAGGATTTTGAAAAATCTTGTTTAAAAGTAATTTGAAAAAGCTTTTGAGGACAAAACAAAAGCAATTAATTTCATCGAAAATTCCATCTCTAATGTAAACACTAATAAAAGCGTGATGAATTTTTTGATATTTCTCAATGTTAGTTTTGGGTTGGCCAGATTTTTCATAAACTTATATTCAAAATAAAAATTCCATTTACAACTTTTCGGGTGGTTCGCGGTTTTATGCATTTATGTCACATTTGTTAATCACATAATTGGAATAACAGTTTGCACGGGGGTTTAAGAATTTTTTGCAAATCTTAGCCCGATTTGAGGAGTCCACTTAATTTTAATTTGAGTTACTTCTTATGATCTTGATTGTTTTAGTTGTTTTTATTATACGTAATCATTTAATTAGAGGCAATCATTGGTTAATTAACCAGAAACATAAACTTATAATCACACAATATATAGGTGGGATTCCATTAAAAAGTCTATTTACTAACAAATTTACGTTTTCGGGCCATAGAGATTTTGGAGTCGGTGTTGTCTCAGGAACATTCTGGGGCATGAAAAGATTTATTTTATGTAAATTAAAATCTGTTGTTGAGCACATATAATTATGGTGAAATCAGAGCAGAAGGTTACAAAGTATACACGGGGAAGATTCCCCATATCAGTGTTTCATAGTTATTAACTTATGACAGCAAGGTTTAATGGGTGGATGTATTGAGAACTCATTGTTCTAAGGACGTCTTTTAAGTTAATGGGACCAAGTGTTTGAAGTCTACTGGCTCGTTGTGGGGGACGAGACGAACGGTGAATGACCAGAAGTAAAGGATGCAATATCAGGCATTTTGCCTGATGTGTTTCTGTTTTAATTTAGTTGTTTAAGAACTCCTACAAAATCATTGTGTAAAAGGTGAAAAAGTGTCATTGTCCGTAAAGTTTAACTGATTTTAATCACCTTTGCATTCGTGCATTGAAAATTGCAATGCTTGATTGCAATCGAATTGGAGGTCCCTTAACGATGCCTTCTGCAACTACAGGGTAATGTGTGACGATGCATCTTTTGAATGATTTAAACGATTGTAATGCAACACATAGAATGCACAGAGACGTATACTTGACTGGGATGGATTTTGAAAGCGTTTGGTTTTGATTCATGTTAGGTAAGTCATTTCTCGATAGCTGCATGAGCTCCTGTAAAGTATTTTGTTTTGATTATCTGGGGATTTGCACTTGCACATGAAGAGGTCTCACATATTTTTCCTGTAGCGAAGCATTGACCATGACCAATACCGTGGGGAGAATACCGTGCGAATTACAACCGTTAGAACCTAAATTAGTAATAATCTGTGGTGTAATGACTGAAAGACTATATTGATGGTTTTTGGCATATTGGGATTTACATGAGTAACGATAATCCATAGGTGTCTTAGGGATATATCAATAGGGGAGTGGTGTCATCGTTTCAATTCTTCATTTTAAGTGTATATTAAACAGAAAAATGAAACATAAATGAAAGCTTTACGGGGCGAATTCTGGAATTAATGATTAAAAATTCATCTTCGATACATTAATATGCATTTGGTAATTCAATCCCCATGAATTTTCCTTTACAAGATGCGCTACAAAATTTCAATTTTAATTCATTGTCTTTACATTTTCATTTAGTCCACGAGCTGAAAGTATTAGTGGATATAAAATGATTGCTTTGGCAAAATGAAGCAATATTCAGCGGATGTAAAATTTTACGCACGCCCCGCAGAAAGTATTTTTTGAAGGACTATAACGAAGCAGCGTTCTCTTTCAACATCAACAAAACACGCCAGTGCGAGAGCCTGGCAGCTTGAATTCTTAAAGCACAAGAGCTCTCCTAAGTGCATGCTGCCGGTCGCTGATACGGGGCCCACCCGGCAGTGGCTTTCGCCTTTTGACGTCGCAGGAAGACGTCTCTGGCAGCGCGTCTGGCCGGAAACTTCGGTTTCGGTGCTCGGGTCATTCCCGCCGCCCTCTCCCTCCGCCCTCTCCCCCCGCCCTCTCCCTCGCCCCTTCTCCATCCGCCCCTCCTCCGCTCTCGGCTCGCCCATCTCCTCCAGCCCTCTCCCCGCCCTCTCCTCCGCCCCTCTCCTCGCCCTCTCCCTCCGCCCCTCTCATCGGGTCTTTGCCACCATTCATTGATTATTTTCGGTGTGTCCGGGGTGCGTCAGCTAATTAGCAAAGCTATTCTGTAAGAGTAGTGTATGTCTTATCACGGGGAGGTGGCTGGAAGGGGCCTCAGCTGAAAACGTGAGATCTGGGGGCTGACGTGTCTTGCTTGCTTAGCTCGGTTAGCTTTGCACTTAGAGCTCCTTGTCAGAGGCATAATAACTGCAATAGCATTAAATGAATGACTTTAGAACACCTGAAGCGATCTTCGGCCCGAACTTCTTCATTCCCCATCGCCTCTTTCTTATTCTTCCCCTCCTTTTTACCCTCTCCAGCATCTCTCATACTCCTCCCTCTTCCTTACTTACCTCACACCCCGGTTCTCCATCGGTTCTCGAGTTATTATTATTATTATATCTTATTATTATTATTTATTATATTATTATAATATTATTATTTGTTATTAATTAATTAATTATTCAATTATTTAAATTATTATTTCTGTCTCTCCCGTCTCACTTCTCCCACACTATTCTTCCATCCGCTTTCCTCCACTTCCACCTCCTTCTCCCTCTTCAACCCACCCTGTACCGTCACTCCACCCTCTCTCCGCTTCCTCTCCTCTCACCTTCGGCTCATCCTCCCCTCCACTTCCCACCTCACTCGGCTTTCCTCCCCATCACACCCTTCCGTTCTACCAAC
The DNA here is from genome assembly GCA_017312745.1 of Gryllus bimaculatus. Classification (NCBI taxonomy): domain Eukaryota; kingdom Metazoa; phylum Arthropoda; class Insecta; order Orthoptera; family Gryllidae; genus Gryllus; species Gryllus bimaculatus. The sequence continues at coordinate 5,412,883 of BOPP01000041.1, forward strand.
CTTCCCACTCCTCTACCTCGCTCTACATCCCACCGGCCCCTCTCGTTCGTCTAGTCTGTGTTCCTACCGCCCCCGCGAGAACTGATCCGTCCGCGTGCCGGGAAGCAGCTAGGCGGGCCAGCTCCTCGCGGCGACGAGCTGCGGGCGCATGGGTATGTGACCAGAGGCCCATCACCGTCGTTCCGTCCACAACGAGCAGTAGACTTCAAACACTTGGGTCATTAACTAAAGACGTTCTTTGAACAATGAGTTTCGCATAATACATCTACACATTAAATACTGTCTGCATAAGTTATTAACTATGAAAAACTGATATGGTGAATCTTCCCGCGTATTACTTTGTACTTTTTTATGATTTTCAACAGAATTAAGTATGTTCAATAACAGATTTTAATTTAGATAAAATAATTTTATCATTTACAGAATTGTCCCTGAGGAACCGATAAACCTTATCGCGAAACGTAGAATATATAGCAAAACTTTTTAATGGAATCCAAATATTTGTGTGATAATACGTTATGTGACTCTGATTTAATTTAGCCAATGATTGCCTCTAATTAAATAATACGTATAATAAATAACAACTAAACAATCAATACTCATTAATAAGTAACTCAAATTAAAATTAAGTGGCCTCCTCAAATCGGCTTAGATTGCAAAAATCTTAACGGTGCAAACTTTTATTCAATTATTATGTGATTAAAAAGTTGTAATATTAAATGATAAAACGAACCAGCGAGAAGTTTAAATGGAATTCTGAGAGATTCTGAGAGATTCTGAGAGATTCTGAGAGATTCTGAGAGATTCTGAGAGATTCTGAGAGGTTCTGAGGGGTTCTGGGAGGTTCTGGGAGGTTCTGAGAGGTTCTGAGAGGTTCTGAGAGGTTCTGAGAGGTTCTGAGAGGTTCTGAGAGATTCTGAGAGATTCTGAGAGGTTCTGAGAGGTTCTGAGAGGTTCTGAATATTTCCTAATGACTTCCCATGATGTGGATAGACGGTAGGGGTAAAAATAAAACTAGAATAATCCATCAAACCTCATCAGCGAAAATGCATGATTTTCATCTCTGGAAAACATTTCATTGTAATTTACCGGAGTCTCTCGCTATTCATCACTTAATGGCTGTGAATGGGAGAGAACAGACAATAAATCAAACTTACTACCAAACTGGTTGTTGATATCTCCAGTTTCCTACATGGCGTTATACACATTATGGTAATGACATTATTGAGATGTAATTCTGCATAGAGCATTAGAAATATTTTTATTCTATTACTGTACTGATGTTACATATACGAAGATAAGTTATATAGATATACTTCCTTAATAATTAACGCCAAAACGCTCATATCAACGCTAAAGAAACATGAACCTCAATCCCAAATTTGTTTTATCAAAATTGAGCTTATTTTACGATATTGGAAGTTTTCCTAAAAGAAGTAAAATTATAAACTGTAGTTTTCGCATTGAAATTTTAAATATTAAATAACATTAGTATATATTTTTATTATGTGGAAGACCATGAAGAAACCATTACTATATTTAGCCTTCTGTCAAATTTCGGTTTTGAATCTACGGATTGTTGTTTTTTAGGTGTCAATCTATTGGAGAGATCTCAGTAATGGTGTTACTTAAATTTCGTTTTCTTGGATTAAATTAACACGAAAGTATTTCAAGAAGAGATTTTTGTAAAACATTCGCATGTAAGCGTAAAAATCTAACTACATTTTTGCAGACGTAGTTACACTCCTCGCCTAGTGTAGTGGTACGTCATATTAAAAGTTGCAACACTGTTGATTCACTCTCTTCTGACGTTAAATGCTTTTAGAATTGTATATTTAAGCTTCATTCAATTGTTAATATTATCTTTCAATAATATATATAAATCATACACATAGTCTGAAATTGTTATATATTTTGAACGTACGAGCTGAAAGACGTTTTATTCAATGTAGATAGCACTTCTTACCCAAGCTAGTCAAAGGAATCAGAAAGCGAAGTGTTATTAATCTCGCCTGCGCTCCTTAATGGAAGGCAGCACAAAAAGGTTATTGATCGGGGCTTTCAAATTCAATCTGACGCAGATGGTTTGGGTCGCGACAAGAGAAGGAAGCTCAAGGGCGAGAGGTCAGCGACACCAGCGACACAGCAGCCGGGGTGGGGGTGAGGGTGGGTAAGGGGGAGGAAAGAGCGTTCAGACACTCTCAGTGGCTGCTGGCAACGTAGGATCAGAACCTACGAAAAACGCTTTGTAATAGCTCTTTTACAAGGTTGTGTTTTCTATTTGTTAATAATTAGGGGTTTACTCGTTAATTAAAAAATACGTTTTTATATAGTATTTAGACTCTGGAAGAATAACGCGAGGTAAAGAGTCCATCAAAATGCGAATATAAGGGAGTGATCCGATGAGAGAAGTAAGTACTAAATGGGCTCTGAAGAGAGAAAGAGAGGACGGGAACATGCTACAAACAAAACGATAAACTAATGGTGCTACACGAGAACGTACTCTCTCGCAATATTACATAATATTATAAAACCGCAATTTATGTTCATACGAACACAACTCAGCAATCAGATGTAAAACTCATACCAATAGTAGTATTAAGCACAAAAACTTCATTCATTTAAAGCTAATATATCAACATAAATTCGAACATAACTGCGTTCCATACACCCAGAAACACCGCCAAACAACGAGCAATTATTCTGAGAATTTCAAATCGCCGTGCCGCGATGTTCTCATTGCCGTATGGTAGTAAATATAATTCCTTAAAGACATTGTAGTGTTGTCCTAGGAGGCGACACGTTTGGACATCCAGAAAATGAACTATAAAAACCCATCATAATTTGGTGCATAGAGGGCTATCGCCTATAGACGCCTATCTTCTTGTCTGTGACTGTCGTGAGCGCGACCAATTGAGCGGTTTCAAACATACACTTTATATCTTTAGTTGACAAAGGACTAGTCTGCGCTCCTCTCCCGATAGAAAATTCTGTCTTTAAAACCTTTTGGGTACTTTCACCACCCCTATTGGCCATACGCGTCGACACAAGGAAGGGGTGGTTCAATCTGCCCCGCCCTGCCCTGGCTTGCTTGCAATCTACATTTGGTGCATAAAAGAGAAATTTCACCATGAAAAGATATCATTCCTTCGTGCCCCACTTCGATTATCAACAGAGAGTGTCTTGTATATGGAATTTGGGAACCAAACAAAGCTGTGCACTATCCAATTCACTGTGACTGTGCTCAAAAGTTCTGAGGATTTACATTCTTGTCAAGATTTGTTCTCTGCACGGAGGTTAGTTTTAAACTTTAAGACGTAGAACTTTTTAGTGATACTTCATATAAATAATCACAATGTGTTTTAGCAAGATCGATAACATTTGTGGACGTCTTGTACCATTCTGTCCACTTAGCTGTTGTAGCTCGACCCCTCAGTTACACCTCGACGCTCTACATTTATGAACAACACTGTTAAAAATTTTTTTTTTATTAAATTTTGGCAAATGTTTAGAGGCTTAATTATTGTCTGAGGTTGGAATAAAATATTCAGCCCAAAAACATAGTTCAAGAAAACAGATTCCTCTGTTTGTCATTAAAGTTGACACTGAGTGGGTGAACGTGCTCACCCTTGGAAAGCATGATTTATGGCAGTTTTTCGCATGAGGCTCTCACCAGACGATAAGAGTTCATATAAAATTTTGGAGAATTAGGAACCCAAGCGGTTTTGCCTATTTCGCGTTTTTTTTACCACGGAGAATACAGTGACCTGGCCCGGACAGACATTCCTACGCATTGTCCAGAAGATATTTTTCGTCAGTTAAGTTGTAATAAATTGGTGGTAGATAAGGTTGTATCGAGTTTCAAGATGAAGGAGCGACACCATAGCAACGAAGGGATAAATATTCACTAGGTGCTGGTTGGTTCCTCGCCGTTCCATATTCAGCTGCTGTGGTATCACTGCCATTCGCCGTCCAGCCATATGTATCGGGATAGTAATGAATATTTGATACGAGAAGGAAGCTTTTTTTTTGGCCTAGTGTCCTGAGAGCATGTAGTGGAAGAGTGGTGTAATGCCAGGGGGAGAGAGTCTTGATTGGGCCCCATTTGTATCCTGTTTTAATTGATCTTCCGAACCAAGGTATGGCTTTTTTGATGTTAGTAGGGTAAGCGCTTTTTATAATTTGAGAAAGATATATTCAGGAATTGCAAATCATGTTACTGCCTTTCCTCAAAATTGTTCATCTCTTTCTAATATATCAAAACAGCCCTAACAAATTCATATGGGCAGAAAATTCAAATTGAGAGTGAAGCGATTTGGGTTACGTGGTTATTATAAAAATATGTATAAAAAAAAATCATTAAGATACATAATTGCAAGTTTCAGTGACATAATGATCCATTATATACAGATCTGTTCTATTTTTTATTTTATTTATAATTTTTTGTGTTTTCTTTCGTTTCCCTTTCGCATCCTGAAAGGGATAAAAATATATCATATTGAATCAACCCAGGAGAGTGTGGAATTCACCTACATGAAACATTCACTAATTTATTGGTTGCACCTATTATCCGTTTTCTCTCGTCACAAACAGTTTCATATGTCAACAAAGTCTAACAATAGCGTTTTCATGCACGCTTTGTTTTTTTTACTACTAAACCGCGGCATCTGAATTCTTTGCCAAGCGACGTTTGCGTCGGCGGCGTATAGTTTGGGGGTGGTTGCTTAGGGAAAAACACGTTACGTCTTAACGCACGTGCTGACCAGTTGTAGTGGGGCGTTGTGGTGCACTATCTTTGCATCGCCTCTTTAGCTGCTCCATCTACAATATTTTCACTTGAAACGAGAATCACTTTATATTGTAGCTGGAAGTTTAGGAATTCAATCTCCCAGATGATTATGAAAAAGAATTTTCAATATAAGCTTTCATCAATTAGCCTAACTTGATATTGTAATTGGATTAATTATTCCTCCTTCGTCTACGAGTCTTAAATAATGTTCTTTGATGCTTTAACATGTGGTATCTAATTTTCAGAATTTTTCGTGTGTTTTATTATTTTAGTAACTTGATCTTCATGTATCATCTAGCAGATCTTGTTAGGGTTTTGGACTTATTCCCCGGCTAAACCTAGAGTAGTAATTTCTGGATTTTTACTAATCTCCTCGTGATTTGTTTTTTATTTTTTTTTTTTTTTTTTTTTTTCTTTTTTTTTTTTTTTTTTTTTTTTTTTTTATTTTTTTTTGATTTTTTTTTTTTTTTTTTTTTTTTTTTTATTTTTTTTTTTTTTTTTTTTCTAGTTTCGGTTTGAGTTTAATTATTTTATTTTTACAACAGTCATCACTGCGTATATAAATGTTTGTAAAGACCAAACATGCAGATCTTTGCAAGAGAATTTGTTCGAATACACATACTTTCACCGTAGTATTTTAGTTAACTGGTTTAAGTAATGAACCTTATATTAGAGTAGTATGAATTAATCATCCTAACATTATATATATGATTTATTGGGCAAGAATCTCTGTCAGTGTATAAATTTTTGTAATATGCCATTAAAGTTGTCGGTTTTCTAGTGAATTCTAACGAACAGCATTGCGTATCCTAATTTCTGTAGATACGAGGTTTACTGAGGCCTTGAAACCAACACACAAGTACCTCCATCGTTACTCTAAACACATTTTATACGTTATTATTTTCATATCTTATTACTTGGCTACCAAATTTGAATAGATGAAAACATTTCGTTTCTGTTTGTAATGTAGGCGAATTGTAAATTATGTATTTTAATGAATATAATGGTGGAACATTGTGGATTGGTAATACATTTTTTCATTCAGTGGAAATTATGTATGTGAAATAACTTTTGAACAAAGAGACTTTCCAATTTTAGGTAAATCAGGTTAAAGAGTCAGATATTTTTCTCATGTCTGTTTCTGTTTCTTGAAAATGAGTTTCAGAGAGAGATGGTTAAATACGTTCTTCCAATATCAGTAGCTCCAATACATAGTATTATAATGTTGTAAGTCTCTCATATTACTACGCATACTTAATCAGAAGCATTTATGATCAATTAAGATAAAAAGGTGACATGGCAAAAATATGACAGACTCGTCGATCTTAAAAGAAAATCAAATCAGAAATTCCCGAGTCAGGATTAGCCTTTCAACATAAACTAATCTTTGAACAAACATTGTTTCGTTTTCATAATATAAATCTAGGCGTGCTACTTTTATCAGAAATATTAAAAATTCAGTGCTTACGAAGATAAAAGAGTTAGGCACACATCTATGACATGTGTATCGTAGTCCAGCTATAGCGGCTGTGTCATAAGCGTAAATCCACTCCGTTCTACGCGCGATGTTTTCTTTGCGGCGCGTGCCCGTCGTATGGGAAGGGGGGGATGATGAATTTCTTTGCCATACCTGCACCGAAGTCCCTATAGCTCCTCGCTTTGCTGGCGGCAGTGGTCCTCGAGACTACGGTGTCAGTCAGCAATAAGGTTAACACATGTCACTTGTGGACTTCGTCGCAAAAGCTGAACAAAATATGGTTGCTTCAATGTATAAAAAAAAAATGTTGATAGTCGATACAAAGTAGTTCTAAAAAAATATTGAATATCAAAATTATGTAGCAGAATTATATATATAATAATAAATAATCATAATCAATAATAAATAATATTAATTACTCTATTAATTATTATTCTATTTATTATTATTGGTTGGTTTATAATTATAAAATATTTATATACCAGCTATGTGGCTCAGTGGCGTACGCACTGGATTTCGCAATCGGAAGATGCGGGTTAGATCCGCGGCAGCCATTCTGA
>BOPP01000041.1:5419733-5432439 GCA_017312745.1 Gryllus bimaculatus
ATTCTGACCGGGGTTTTCGTGGTTTCCCTCGGTCATAAGGCGAATAGTGGGGTGGTTTCAAAAGCCTAGGAACACCTCACACTGCCCAAGATAACACCTCACACCATCATCCTAACCCTTTTACGCATCACGCAATAATAATAATAATAATAATAATAATAATAATAATATAAAATACTAATTTTTCCATTCATAGAATCAAAATTACGCAATTTTGATGTTGAAAAAGACATCCATTATAATTCTACAAGGCTTAATATCAGTCATGATAGAAAGTGTTGACATCTTCTGAAGTGCAAATGTGGTACAAGAGATTTCATCTGAAGAAGATTCAATGACGATGTAATTGACCGGGCCGCTACATTCTCCCAAAGTCAATTTAATATCTGATAGTGCACATGAAAACCATACAAAAATAGTGAATATCTCTAGTTGTCTCAAATTACTTCATAACTGAATTGTATTATAACATTTAGTTGATGTTTTATATAAAAAAAACTGAGAGTACGAGAAAGTAATACCTATGTTGTTGCGTTACTACATTAAACTTCTTTGTAAACACATACAAATAAAACCATTTTTTTTACTTTGCTTGTCGAACTTCAATAATTAATTACAAAAAAATGCTTGAGTTAAATAAGATTCCAGTCCTTACGACAATAAAATATGTCCACATGTCTAAACGACCTTAAGAAATCTATAGAATCAGAATACAATTCTAACCAAAATCTTGAAAAATTTAAATTGAGAAGTCTTTAAAATATATTTGATGTGGTGGAAAAGTTCATTCTCTGCACGTCTACAAAACACATGTGTGTTACATATATTTATTTTGTTTTCATCAGTAGTTAAGTTTCTCTTAAATGTTTATTTTTATAACATTAGCTCCCGGTTAGATACAACTGTAGGTCTCAGTGTCCAATCGAGAGTGTACCAAGAAAAGGGTTTATTTTCTGTTATTTTTTAATGAGTAATATAAGAGTGATGTATATGAAAAATATACAAATGATATTTGTTCCTGGCAGGCAGTATTTTATTGTTGTTTTAACAAAAATAAACACATTTTCCTGCGAATTCAAATTTCTATAAATGTCTCTTAAGTTCTAAATGTTGTGTCCGCTTTACGTAATGTTATCTCGCAACACTCACAGGGCAGTTTCAAAAAAATAAGGTTTTCAGGAACTTTGAAATCTAAACCACATCTGTGTTTATGACTTTGTATGCCGCTTACGCTAACCGCGGGCGTCCGCAGAAGAGGGACTCCGCAGGCAGGCGGGCCGCTTGCCGCGTGAGGGCTGACAGCGCCCCTGGCGGAGCGGTTAGGAAATTAAATAGCGGAGGGCGCACGGGCGGCTGCCGAGCGTTTTTATTGGCGCTTTCTATTGGGCCGTGTATAAAAGACTGCCACCGCGCTGAAGCGCCAGCACGGGAGGGCGGGACGGCGCGCAGCGAGCGGAGGACAGCGAGGGGGAGGAAGGTTTCCGCCCGAAAATACAGCGCGACAGAAGGGGTCGTATTAGAAGAGGAGGGGAGCGAAAGGAGGTCGGTGTCGGTGTGTGGGAGGGCGAGGCGAGGGAGAGATGTGCGGGGAGGATATTGGGCGCAGGGAGGCAAGAAAGGGAGGAAGGTAGGAGAATGGGAGGCGAAGAAGGATTGAAGGGAGAGGGGAAGGCGACGAGAAGGCGACGAGAAGGCGACGAGAAGGCGACGAGAAGGCGACGAGAAGGCGACGAGAAGGCGACGGCGCGGAGAGCAAATAGGGGTGCGAGGGGAGAGTGGTGCAAGGAAGAGAGAGAGGAACGGAGAAGAGCAGCACAGGATAAGGGTGTGGGTGCCGAAGGAGAGCATGGCGGAAAAGGGCGGGGCTGAGATGGCATGAGAAAGAGAGCAGAACGAAACGAGATCGGGAAGCAGAGCATAGCGATAAGAGGATTGGCCGGCGAGCAGGATGGGACGGAGAAAAGGATAGGTTTGGAAGAAGGATACGGAAGGGAGACGATAGGACGGGGAGAAGAATAAAAAGGCCGAGGATAGGGCTGGGCGCAGGATATGGCGATAATATTAAATGACGGGAATCAGGGTAATGCAGGGAGGATAGGGCAGGGAGAAGAATAGGGAGAGTATAATAGGGCAGGCAGCAGGACAAATCGGGGAGAACGATAGGACGAGGAGAAAAATATAGCGAGGAAAAGAATAGGGAACGGTGAAGAATAGGGCGGAAACAAAGCGGCGAGATAAAGGAATGGCGGCAATAAGGATAAAGTGGGGAGCAGGATAGGCCGGGAAGGTGAGAGAGGAAGGACAGAGTGGGGAAGAGGATAGGGCTGGAAGAAGGATTTGGCGGAAAGCAGTAAAACGTGGAGATTAGAATATAGCGGGGAGAGTATATGGGGGAGAATTATAGAACGTCTAGTGGCAGAAGGATAGCAAGAGGAGAAAGATAGTGTGTTGTGAAGGAAAGGGCTGGGAGCAGAATAAAGTAGGGAGGAGGATGAGTAGGGGATGTGTAAGGGCGGTGGTGTTTGGGGAAGGAAAGAATGTAAAGAGGGGAAATGATTGTCTAGAGAGAAAGGAAACAGAAAGAGGGCGGTGTACTGCGACGATTTGTGTGGGGATGATAATGTGATGATAAGGACTGGGATTAAGGGAGGAGGAGTGAGAAGGGGCACGGGAGAAGGGAGAGGAAAAAGTTCAGAAAAAGTTATAGTCAACGAGGGGCGAGGAAGTGAGGGGGGTGACCAAGAGAAGAAGAGCATGGGAGAGGATCTCAAATAGGGAAGGACGATTGCAGAGCTGTCAGTGTGAGGCAATAGCAAATCGCGATGAAAGAAGGGCGGCGACCGCGGTTGCGTACAAGGCCAATCGGGCAGTGGGAAGAGTGGGAGTGAGGGCCTGGGGTGAGGACTGGGTGAGGCAGAGCATCGGGGGTGCTTCGCTCTCGGAAGCGGAAATCGATTCTTCGAATTATGCACAAACATTCGACAGTCGACCAAGTTCAATTAATGTTGGATGTTAAAATATTTACCGATACTGGCGGAAGTAAAATGTGTAAGAATAATTATTTTTTCAATAACTTTTTTGCGTTCGTTAAGACTAACCTGTTTTTTTAAAAAAATCAGATTCACTTAATTATTTCGTAAGATCACGTAATAAACGTAATTTGTGTCTTTGAGTTCATCTCTAACGAGTATTTCGGCAGTGTTAGCCGTAGCACAGGTTGACGTTTGTGCCTACAGATTGCGGATGACTCCGGTTGTTTGGTCTCAGGGTTGTACAATCAAGAACACAGCCATGTTGGCGCAGTAGCAGCCACCTTGCAGCAATTTTGACTCCATTTGTGAATTAGAAGAAAAAATATTGGAGTCGGTTTTGCGATAATTATGTGTTTTTTTGTAGTTATTGCCTTACAACTTACTTAGTAACGAGACTACCTCTGCATCAGAAAATGGCTATTTTTTTACAGAAAAACACGTATTGTAGAGCCCTGGAATGGAAAAAGTATATTAATCCTACATGGAATAAATTAATTCCTCTTTCACGTGTAGTCCAAATTGTAGACAATTCACATGCGTAGTCAACTTTTTGTGGGTCCTTCACACCGAAAAATTGTTCGATGGCAACACGTCCGTGTGACCCTCTATTCGACCATTAACAATCCTATCAACTACATAAAATGTAGCATTTTAGGTTATGTACCAAAATTGATATTCTTCAATGAATCCAGCTGTAGTCGTGGCCATTGAATTTGAAATGGATATTTTGATTTGGGGAGGTACACTACATGAAGCGTCAATGACAGATTTTCTCAAAATTGGCTGCAAAGTTGAAATCATTTTATTATTGTCTAAAGCAAAGTGCGCTTAATAAAATTGTGCAGATCCGATTTTTGTTGAATTATGAACTTTTGAAATTTGCAAATAATAATTTTTTCTACGTGTTCGTACAAGAACAACACTGGTGATTTTTTTTAAGAAAAATATTCTTCAAACCGAGAAACTTAAATAATGAGATGTAAAATTATTTGCAAATGTTAGCAACAATTTTGAGTTACTGTTATAAACACTTTGAGAAAAAATATGCCGTATAGAACCACCGATAATCTTCAGAAAAATACTAGCTGAATCTTTGCGATTACAGCGACCAAAAGCATGAGGTGTAGAAAAGTTACACCCGAACGTTAATTTCAAGATGTTCTTTTCTGATTTCAAATATTCTTTTGAAAATTATCTCTTCAATTGACGGAGACACCCCAAACGAAACTTATAAGACAGTTTTTTATTCCTGATTGCCAAATGTCGATTTAACCGAGATCGCTAAAGCATTATATCCTCATGACATTGTATTTATGATTTGCGTGGGTTCGAATCTTCATTTAAAAGAGAGTGTATCTGCTATGTGCCTGAGGTTAAGTCGTAGGTAGAGACAGGTGTACGTAAAACAAATGGTGATTGGTTCGCACGTTGACCGTCGCATACGAAGCTAAATTCTAACGATTTTTGCTACTTCCTCTACAAAACAATTGCTCGTATAACCAGAGTTTGGCGCTTTGGAACGTTCTAGTGGTATAATTTTGCAACGTAATGTTTTAGCACTAAATGCTACCAGAAAGCTCTACAATTACAAAAACAAAAGCAACTGAAAACACGTAGGGGTTATTATCTTTTATTCAAAAAAAAATTTCAAGTTTTAGTCTCAAAATTCTTTCTAAAATAAGAAAACCTAAGTTATTTGAAATATATAAGTTTCGAAATGTCGTTATGCTTTGATATTGTTAATCTATCTACCATAATTGTTTCCACTTCTATTGTGATAGTGTAAAAGAATTCTTATAGCGTTTACATGAAATACAAATTGAACACAATAAACCCTCTACAGAGGAATGGCAGCATCGATGTTTACCTTTCAACGTGCGAAATTAACCGCAAGTGCGAGAAAATTGAATGAGAGGGCGCTGAAATTAACTTCCTCGCTCACCGGCAAGATCCTTCCGTTGGGCGAGAGAAGTAAAGATAAAAGGTTGAAATTAACAGTATTTAACACTGTGTCTAGCACACAGCCACAAGAAACACGGTGTGATCTGATTTGCTGGATGAAGAAAATGAACAAAAATAACTTGCTTTTAGCAACGTTGGAAGTGGAATTACGAAAGCATGAGAGGGTACATCGTCACAAAGTGTATCACTATTAATACATTTAAACTCAAGAGACGGAAGACATTATTCTGGAAGTTGTAAGGAGCTTTTAGGTCCCAATGTATTGTGACGTCATGGATACGCACAGCGACCACAGACACAGAGCTTTCATATAACAAATATATTTATTAACAAAGAAAACAAAACATATACACACACTTTATAATCTACTTACACCCCTCCTTTGATAGACCTACTATCCCCTGATCGCGGGAGCGATCAAACCCGATTTGAAGATGGTTTTGATTGTGGCATTTCGCCACTCTACTTTTGAAGCGCGCACAAAGCCTAGCTTCCGTGACCGGATGTCCACGCTGGGGACCAAAGTCCGTTCTGGCGCACCAACGGCTGGTTTGCTCGAATGCAAGAGCGATCTTATCGATTGAGAATGCGTGAATCGTGGCACTCAACCATCTTCACCTCGGAGCACGCACACAGCATCGCTCCCCCGTGTCCGCAGTCATCAAGGACTAAAGTCGGCAGGCTTCGTCAACTAGTGACTCGAGCCTCGCGAGCGGGCTCGCATATGCACGTGGGGCAAGTTTTGTCAAAGACGAGGTTCTCCCACTGTCTCCCAGAACCCACCACAGGCTCCTGTACCTCGCTGTTATATAGCGAGACCCACGTGACCTACTACGTCACGCCACCCCCTCGCTTGTTATAACAGTGAATAGGCCAGATGACTCCCAAAGTCTTGTGTCTCCCGTTTCCGCGTTCTCTTTACGGAAAAAACCCTACTTCCTGTGGCTAGGCTCATCCTCTACCAAGCGTCCCCAAATAGATGCCATGAGGCACGGTGGCTAATACGTTACAGTATAATATTTGTTCGATCATTAGCAGTTAGCAGAGAAATAACTTCCAGTATTGTACTTCTCGCCCACTTTGCATGGTTCGAAGACCCGAAAATGCTATAGTAGTGAAACGGGGATGTAACTCAAATGGTGTGGTTCACCTGTGTCTTGATCTTCAAAGGCAATAGGGCAGAGATGGCGAAGGCATCGCTTAAAATCGATTTATTACTACGTTAAGAACCCCTCAAAATTAAAATATCGAACTCAAATTGAAGGGGTCGCAACTTCAGCCAGATGAATACAGAAATATCGATTTTGGAGAAAACAGGCTGAACGGTTTAACCGCTAGCATGGACGTACGTACGTACGGACGGACGGACGGACGGACGGACGGACGTTTTGCAGTCATTCAATTTTTCGGTATCAATGACCCACAAATAATGGATGAGGGTTGATCATGGTTGTGATATATGGATGTGATTAGAGTGGATCATAGGTTAGAGATGATAATGGATTAGAGACCCATAAATCACCTGTTAGAGGATTCCCCCCCCCCTAAATATACCCATAGCAACTGGATTTATCCACATTTTCGTTACCAGGACCCAGGATAAGAGCATTTCTGCCGAAAATTTGCTGTTTTTTCCCGCAGCATTACATAACTTTATCTTCTGAATTACCTTCTTAAGGGCGAGAAAGTAAAAATGGACTCGATATTTGAGAAAGTAATTATTCAAAAACTGTATTATTTCACGCAAAATTACATGGAAACTACTCATATTGTCGAGAAAATTGTATTACATGACTTTATGTAGGGCCTCCTGAATCTACGGTGAAGTGGTGAAGTTTATGGTAGAAATCTGTTGTAAAATTTGTATTGAAAATTTTGATAAATAAGCCAATACCAAATCAATCACCAAACTTTTATTGTTACTTAATATTGCGCTATATTTTGAATACTTCAATGAAATATTGCCAATTACGACCCATAAGTTATATTCTGCCATCTCAAGACGTAACCGTTTCTGTAAAGTATGTTCGTGTGTTTCCTGTCGTTTTTATCCTATTGTTGTAAGGTATGAAAGAAGTTTGAATTCTTTAGATGGATTACTGTATCCCCTGTAGTATACACGAGCGAGAAGAAATCACGTCCGTGAATTACACGTATGGTTTGGCGACGGCAATGATTTACGTGTTCAGCTCTAGGTTCAGGAACGAATCCGAACTGCAGGTTGCCTCAAGAATTTTGCAGGAATCCATCGCCATCTGCGAGTTAAAACAGTTTTACTGCGCACGAGCAACGAACTAGTCGTCCATGCATTGTGCCACTCGGTTTGCAACAGGTGGTTTTGATTGTGCTCAGCACCCAGTGCGAAGAAAAGCAGGAGCCTATAATTTTGAAGGTGGAGATATTGAATATTACTTGTGATTCGTGAGCACACTGCCTAAACAAGTCAGATAATTTTGTAATTGAATACTTCTGGTCCCATTTTTTAATAAACTTGCTTTCTTTATCCATATGAAGACTCTATTCCTGAATTTTTGCGTGATTTGGCTTCATTTGTATATCTAAGTGTGCTACAAACGCAGATACCTTCTCTCATTATTTATAAATTTTCAATTTTTTATTATTAAAAGAGTTCAGTGAAAATGAGACTCGCGACCTTCTTTCAAGCGTCCCTTCTTGTATCAACGAAAAAATATTGAAGGAAAAATGTTGAGCGACTTTTGAAAAATGTTTTTTTTATTATTGCATTAATTTATGCACAACTTACGCGAAATATACGACTCAAACTCGGAAAGCTATGTTTTTATTTAAATCGATCGGAGGAATATAAATGGGTATAAAATTAGCTGAATAGTTTAAACATTGCCCTGGATCACAGACGGGGAAACATATTTTGCCATCAATCGATTTTCCGGTAACAAGGACCCAGAAACAAGGATTCTGACTACACGTGTTAGAGGAAGGTATTTAGTGAATAGTATAATCGTAGGAACAATATTTGTCCAATCTTTTTGTTACCAGAGCCAAGTAATAAGAGTTTTTCTTTCAGAAATTTGCTGCTTTCCAGAGATTACAATACATTATCTTCTTACGAAGTAAGGACACGAAAGTAAAATTTAGAATAAAATTCTTACACAGCATTTTGCTATTTCATCATCAAATTTCTTCAACCATTGCTTTCCCTCTGACCATTAAATTCATATTTTTGTCTTGTTTTTGAAAAAACACACAATATATTATTGAATATGCTATTTGAGTAACGAGAAATGAAATATTAATGATTTTAAAACCTAATATAAAATTATGACTAAAAAGGAAATACATTTGTTATTAGAAAGTGTACAAAACCGTGTGTGAAAAAATCCCGGCAAGCCTCTAAAAAGCTGTCGTTCCTTCAAGCCCTTCACCGCAAATCTCTCATTCGGAATTCTGTGCAGGATGCGTGTATAGAGCAAGAAGTGATATAATCATGGTAGTGAGTCAATGTATCGCTGTAAAAGTTTGCAAAATAGGTACTAGTGTTTTATTTTGAGCTAACGCGTTGCTGAGAATTTTTCCAGCGCTAATCGCATTACAGATATAATGGACAACTAAGCGTATTATATAGTGGTTTCATACGGAATGTCTTTACAGTATTACCGGCTGAAGTGCTCAGGGCATCAACTGATGTCACTACAGCGCCTCTGACTAGGACCACCTAGGATTCGAGCCCTAACGGCGAAAACATGTTCGACAGTAGGTCGAATTCAGTTGCTGTGTGGTGGAGAATCCTACTGGCCGACTGCCCTGATCGGTAGTTTTCCTTTTTTTTTTGTGGAACAACGCCAGGCGAATGTCAGAGTTCCACGCTAGCAAACTGTTCACAGATCACACGAAATTCAGAATTACTTTCAATGGGCGCGAATAGTGGTGTTCGCAAATTCGTAGACTTTATTCCTCAGAAAACAAATTTCGTTATCTTTACATTTTTCTCGAACTCTCTCTTTAGGGCTTTCTCACCCAGAGTTCCAAGTTCGAGGGTCCTCTAGGCATACCACATTCCTAGCTTTACATATTTAGAAACGTGCAAACAATCCATCAGGTTTCAGGAATGATTGACTTTTGAGCTTATGGAATGATTTTGGGGGGAGAAGACCTAATTCTTCCAAATAATTCTTTAGAGTTTTGTTGACAAAACCTGTTGCTGTTATTACAATTGTTAAAATTCCAACAGACTCAAGTTTTATATTGTATTCGATTGATAGGGCAATATATTTTGAGATTTTTCTGTTTCTGCTTTATTGTTGTGGTGATCTGCAGGGTGTATAACGACAATGATGCTTTCTTTTCCTGGACGTTGTATAGTAGAATGTCTGATTTATTTGCCGGAATAGTTTTATCAGTCCGTATTTGTGATGCCGTTCACCGTGAACTGCATCACAAATTTCCTAAAAAAGATCCAAATGTTTGTGAAGAAGTGAATTTTCAAGATTTCGTTGCATCTCATTTGATGAAATGCACGGAGAGCGAATTTTCCATAAATGATTGTAGTTTATATAATAATAATTTCGCATGACTTCGACAAGCGATTACCTAAGCTCGCACAACAAAATAAAATACCACTAGGTCACCTTATCTCTCTTGTCGCTGTCACAATTAATGATTTCTGTCAAGCGTTTCAATATACTCTAGTACGTGCTTTACAGACAGTTGCTTTGACTACTTATTGCATCAATAAAGGTAATAAGATATTAGACATTATATCATCTATTTTCGTTACGACCAAACACAATAAGACGCACAGACTGAAAGAAATAAGGCTCTGTGCAGTTATCTCGAGACAACATAGTAGCGAAGTTCCTGTGAGGGCAGCTCCGTCAAAGACTGAGCGCCGGGTAGCTTTCCCCAAGGAGTTGCTTGCAAATTGGCTCGGAATGGGATTCGCATCAAAAGCCGTCTCCCAGTCGAAGTTCTTCCTCAAATTGTCTCAAAATTAATTGTGCACTTCACGTATTCTGTGCTTCCCCGAATAGGTTCTTGCATGAGTAGGATGTGGACTTACAATTAACTAGGTCAAACATGTCGAACTCTAAGGCACACTGGATGTACCAGATCTTGAAACTCTTGAGAACGCTACATAACTTTAATTAACATTCTCTAGCGAGGAAGACTGGGGAACTTTGCTGCGTTAAAGCAAAAGCATGAACAATCCTGCTTGAAGTTCATATCAATAAAATATTGACTCTAAATTTACAAATTTGTAATGAAAAACACATTGAAAATAATTTCCACATTTCTAGCATCGTAATAATGAATCACTAGGTTTCAACAGCTTTATTATCTACAATAATATCTTACAATGAATAAACATAATTTTGTTAATTAATGGTTAAAAGACATAAATAAAACGCTTAAAAATTGAATCACATTATTTTTTCACATTAACTTTAAAATTTTAGTACTTGAAATATATATATCAATATCGAAAAGTAGTTTCTCTTATAGCAATACATTTATTCAGATTTACATTACGATTCGTACAGATACTTCAAAATAGTGTGTGCTATGTGGTAGCATCATCAATTTCTCTAATACTGTCTACAATTTTTTGTAAATTAATGCGAAATTCTATTTCAACCTGACAGCAATTTTTAAAACTATTTTTGCGTTCATGAACATTTTTAATCACGTTTAAGTCTGCTTTCTACTCCAGAATTTGACATATATTTATGAGGCATAGTTTATCTCCGTCCCCGTTCTACTCTCTCTCCTACCTCCTTCTGTCATCGCTGTTGCTACGAGCAGGCGTCCAACTAATTTATGTATTCAAATAGTAATTCTAAATGTAAAATTTTGTTTATATCTATTTTAGAAAAAAAATTATCTCTATCAGAGGTTTCAGTGTATCCAAAAAATATTGCGTTCTTCTAGGAAGCAACGATTTCATTATTTCTGAAATGTATTAAAATTGAAAATGTAAATTTTCAATTCATAAAAGATTTATTGATTGAAAGGCGTAATTTATTTGTTAACACATGCACAGTAACCTATCTCTACCCCCTCCTCAGTCATGCAGGTTCCAACTTCCTCCGTGCGCGGGGGCTTCTGACATCCGCTCGATCCATCACGTGCTTTGGCCGTTGCCTCGTCCCATGCCCTGCAACGCCCACGGAGGCTGTGATGGATTTGCCACGCGCCCTTCCAGCCGTGCCCTTTGGGTCCAGATGCAGAGTGGGCGGGAAGGAGGGTGTGGCTCTGCGCCCACAAAGAAGTCCTTCGTCGCCTGAAGGGCGCTTTGCAAGGGCGCATGTCACCCATTGAGCCCAGCCTGAAGAATCGTTTGTCAAAAGGATATTGGAAAATAATAATGTTGTGAACAGCGATAAAGTGTTTACAGCGGTAGCAGATGACAAATAACACCATAAGGCCGAGAGAGATCATGGATGTATGTGACAAACATGATGTATTGACAACATGATGTACTTTCGACAAAACATGATTTATTGACAAACATGAGTTTTATTGACAAAAATTGATTTATTGACAAAAACTGATTTATTGCAAAAAATGATCTGTGCATTGACACAAATGAATACTATTGACACAAATGATTTATTGACAAAATGATTTATTGACAAAGAAAATGAATCTTATTGACAAAAATGATTTTTATTGACAAAAATGATTTATTGACAAAGAATTGACTTTATTGCCAAAAATGATTTATTGACAAAAATGATTTATTGAAAAAACAATGATTAATTGACAAAGCATGATTTATTGACGAAACTGATTATTGACAAAACATCGATTTATTGACATAATGATTTATTGACAAACATGATTTTATTGACAAACATGATTTATTGACAAAACCATGAATTTATTGACAAACATGATTTTAATTTGCCGAAACATAATTTATTGACAAACATTGAATTTATTGACAAACATGATTTATTGACAAAACCATGATTTATTGACAAACCATGATTTATTTGAGCACAACATGATTTATTGACAAAATGATTTATTGACAAAATGATTCTTATGCACAAACATCCGATTCTATTCGACAACAACTGATCTTTAATATGCACAAAATCGACTATATATATAGGAAAAAGATAGATTTTATTGCCACCAAACAATGATTTATTGACAAACATGATTTATTGACAAACATTGATGTTATTGACAAACATGATTTTTGCATAGACTATATATGACATGATTTATTGACATAACCCATGATTTATTGACAAACATGGATTTATTGACAAACATGATTTATCGTGACAAACATGCTTAACTATATGCATCGCACACACATCATATAATTGAACAAACATGAATTATTTAGAGCAAACATGATTTATTTGACAAACATGATTTATTGACCAAAACAGTGATTATTGAGCAAACATGATTTATTGACCAACATGATTTATTGACAAACATGATTTATTGACAAACATGATATATTGGACAAAAATGATTTATTGACAAAATGATCTTCATTTGGACGAAAAATGATTTGATTGACAAAAATGATTTATTGACAAAAATGATTTATTGACAAAACATGATTTATTGAGCAAAGAAATGATTTATTGACAAAAATGATTTATTGACAAAAATGAGGTAGAAATGTTGACAAAAATTCGAGCGATCATCCGGGCATCCTAACCCTGCCCTATTTATCCATCAATGAAATCTAAGCAGCGTTGCCCGGG
>BOPP01000041.1:5432464-5458111 GCA_017312745.1 Gryllus bimaculatus
TCTAAAATGCAGACATTTTGTAAACAAGCACGTTCGTTTCCATATTTCGTTCACGAATTGTATTGACCTCTCTAAATATTTCTTAAAAACTGGAAAATACTGAGTAACAGGTTATATATTGAATAATGTCTAGAATATACTTTGTTTCTGCTTTTAATCTAAGATTCCATAATTAAATGACTCGCTACAAAAATTTGATTTATTGACAAACATGATTTATTGACAAAACATGATTATTGACAAAAATGATTTATTGACAAAATGATTTATTGACCAAAATGATTTTATTGACAAAATGATTTATTGACAAAATATTTATTGACAAAAATGATTTATTGTAACTGATTATGACACAAACATGTTTATTGACAAAGATATTTATTTGATTACCAAACAATGATTTATTGACAAACATGATTATGAACAAACATGATTTATTGACAACATGATTTATTGACAAAATGATTTATTGACAAACATGATTTATTGACAAAATGATTTATTGACAAAATGATTTATGACAAACATGATTTATTGACAAACATGATTTATTGACAAACATGATTTTCATGACGAAACATGAATTTATTGACAAACATGTTTATGCAAACAGTTTATTGACAAACATATTTATTGACAAAACATGATTTATTGACAAAATGATTATACAAATGATTTATTGACAAACATGATTTATTGACAAAATGATTTTTGACAAACATATTTATTGAACATGATTATTGACAAACATGTTTATTGACAAAACTGATTTAGACAAAACTTATTATGACAAACATGATTTATTGACAAAACATGATTTATTGACAAACATGATTATATTGACTGAATAGATTTATTTGACAAAATGATTTATTGACAAAATGATTTATTGACAAACATGATTTATTGACAACATGATTATTGACAAACATGATTTATGTGACAAACATGATTTATTGACAAAACATGATTATTGACAAACATGATTTATTGACAAACATGTTTATTGACAAACATGCATTTATTGACAAAACATGTTTATTGACAAACATGATTTATTGACAAACATGATTTATTGACAAACATGATTTATTGACAAAAAATGATTTATTGACAAAAATGATGTTGAATGTGTAAAAATGATGTTATTAAAATTGTACAAAAATGATGTATTGCCAAAATGATGTATGACAAAATGATGTTATTGACAAACATGATGTATGAACGAGTATACACTATGATTAAAACCTGATTTCACAACATGATGTATTGACCAACATGATGTATTGACAAACATGATGTATTGACAAACATGATGTATTGACATAACATGATTATTGAACATGAAACATATGTATTAGACAAACATGAATGTAATGACAAACATATGTATTGAAACTGAATTTACTGACAAAATGATTTATTGACAAAAATGATTTATGACAAAAATGATTTATTGACAAAAATTTATTTTATTGACAAAAAGATTTTATTGACAAAATTGATTATTGACAAAAAGATTTATTGACAAAATGAATTTATTGACAAAATGAGTTTATTGACAAAAATGATTTATTGACAAACATATTTATTGACAAACATGATTTATTGACAAACTATGATTTATTGACAAACATGATTTATGACAAACATTATTGACGAAATCTTTATTGACAACATGATTATTGATCAATATATGAGATTAATGAAAAATGATTATTTGACAAACATAGATTCTATTGACAAAGATTTGATTTCTATTAAAACATGATTTATTGAAAACATGATTATATCTGACAAACATAGTTATTGACAAACATGATTTATTGACAAACATAGATTATTGAAAACATGATTTTGAATGTTTTGACAAACATGATTATTTGACAAACATGATTATGACCAAAATGATTTATGACAAAAGAATTTATTGACAAAAATGATGGTATTGACAAAAATGATGTATTGACAAAAATATGTATGACAAAACATGATGTATTGACAAACATATTGATAAACAGATATTGACAAACATGATGTATTGAACAAACATGAATGATACAACATTACTTGACAAACCATGATGTATTGACAACATGATGTATTGACAAACATGATGTAATTGAACTGTAAACATGGATGTATTGACAAACCATGATTTATTACAAAATGATTTATGTAAAAATATTTATTGACAAATCATTTATTGGCAAAATGATTTATTGACAAAATGAATTTATTGACAAAATGATTTATTGAAAAATGATTTATTGACAAAAATGGAATTTTATAGAAAAAACAAAGGCAGGAGACTGAGTGTGGGCAGCTCATTAAAAATTTGCAAAAGAAACTTGTTGTAGCTGGTATGAAACGTCTCCAAGAAAATTATCATCTGATTCTCGCTTATAAGAGTAATTGGAAACCGAGTTTTTGTTTAGAATGACCAAGCATTCACATCATGATAAACAACTGAACGTCGTTGAGATCACCCCATGTACCGTGTTTCTCATTGACTTCCAGTGAACGTTAATCTTCAATTTTTTTTCAATCGGAGACTGTCCAGGGCGAAGACAGTCTCTCATTAAGTTATATTCGAGCAAAAAGAAGTAGAATGAAGAAGCAGTCATAGGGAAGAGAGACTTTTTGAACATTCTGCAAGTATATCAGATAAGATTCATTCCTATTGTTTAATTCAGAATTGCAAGGTGTAGTCTATTAACTATGACAGTACAATCAGAGTGACTCTGTTGATCATTCAGAATTTCACAGTTGGCACCGGTTGAGGACTAAAGACTTTATTATATTCAATATATACTTTAATCGGAACCGTTGTTATAATTTTGTAAAATTGAAAAACTTTATAGAAATTCATACGTGAGCACATTCACTTTTCA
Organism: Gryllus bimaculatus; assembly: GCA_017312745.1. NCBI lineage: Eukaryota > Metazoa > Arthropoda > Insecta > Orthoptera > Gryllidae > Gryllus > Gryllus bimaculatus. The sequence goes on from BOPP01000041.1 coordinate 5,435,359, forward strand.
ACAATGGTCACTATAAATTATTATTATTATTATTATTATTATTATTATTATTATTATTATTATTATTTGCGTATGGGCTATTTCTTACCCCCCCCTACAGTCTCTACCTATAATTGAACCGTATAAAACAAGGTTTTAAGTCTTGAATTATGAAGTCGTGAGTAAATGAGATGTTATCGTGGGCTTTTTGAACCATCCCAGCATTCACCTATATGACCGAGAGAGACCACGAAAATCCCTGTCATGATGGCCGGCCCGGGGACCAAAAGCGATTTAAACATGTTTTCCTATTTTTTTGTTGTTTTGTGTACGCGGCAATGATTTTAGTGTTTTTGGGGATGTATAAGAGTGCTTATTCAGATCAGTCTCATCAGTTTTTTAAATGTTGTCCTTAATTATACTTCTTACAATGGTAGCCCACAGATAACCCCAGGGCCAGAGCACGCCTAGTGGTTCACCCACTTGGGCAGCCTTGGCTCAATGAAAAATCAGCTTTTATTGCCACCCTCCACTTATTTCATTTAAGTGATCAATAAAAATAAATCGCTGAAAAGTGACTGTTTCCATAATGTTTTAGTTTCCACAAATATGTTTCAATACAAAGGATCATTGCATTATTCATATTATAATCGGGAAGGACATTTCCCTTTTATGGTTCTTCCATATTCACAAAATGATTAAAATCGGCGGAGAGAACAGAAATCTAATGAATGAGATATACAATTGTCTCTCTCTCTTTGTCTCTCTTTTCCTCTCTCTCTGCCTCTCTTTCTCTTTTTCTCTCTCTTTTCTCTCTCTCTTTCACTCTCTCCCCTTTTCTCTCTCCCTTTCTCTCTCTCTCTCTTTTTCTCTCTTTTTCTCTCTCTCTTTTTTCTCTCTTTTCTCTCTCTCTTTTTTCTCTCTCTCTCTTTTTTTTCTCTCTCTTTTTTCTCTCTCTCTTTTTTCTCTCTTTTTTCTCTCTCTTTTTTCTCTCTTTTTTCTCTCTCTCTTTTCTCTCTCTATCTCTCTCTCTTTTCTCTCACATAATTTTCGTTCCATTTTCTTTTTCAGTGCATTTCAACCGTCACTTTTCTCTGCTACCTTTCACCTATTTCCCTGATTTCTCTCCTCTACCAATGATAATCCTTGCTTTTCATAGCGCAATTCAAAAGTGGGGCTGTGGTTATACCTGCCTCTCTTGAGACGCTCATTTCGTTCTCATTTGCCTCTTTCGGGTTTCCCTTTTCGAAGCACCTCAGAATATCAACGCGCTCCGTCTGGGCGTGTTCCTCCGCTCGGTCGTCGCAGCTGATTTACGAAGCGTGGGTCGTCTCCATTGGGCGACGTTTCATTCACCCACGGCGCCGCCTCCACCTCCACCTCCGCCGGCGCCTCCGCCTACGCCGGCACCTCTGCCTCCACTGCTGCCGCGACCTCCTCCTCCACCTCCGCTGTCACTACCGCCTTCGCCTTCGCCTCTACCTCCGCCTTCGCCTTCTCTTCCGTTTCAGCCTCCGCCGTCTCCTCCACTTCTACCTTCGCTTCCGCCTAACTATGTGCCTCCGCCTCCGCCGCCGCCTCCTCCACCTCCACCTTCGCCTCCTCCTTTGCCTCCATTTTCGCCGTCACCTCAGCCTCCGCCTTCGCTTCCGCCTTCCTATGTGGCTCCTGTTCCGCCTCCGCCTCCACAGCCATCGCCACCGCCGCCACCTCCTTCTCCGCTTTCGCTTTCCTCTTTCTCTGCCTCTGCCGCTGCCGCGGCCTCCACATCCAACCTAGTCTCCGCCTTAACCTCCGCTTCCGCATTCATCATCGCCTCCCCCTTCGCCTCCACATTCGCCTCCCCCTTCGCCTCCCCCTTTGCCTCCCCCTTCGCCTCCACCTTCGCCTCCACCTTCGCCTCCACCTTCGCCTCCACCTTCGCCTCCACCTTCGCCTCCGGCAGACAGCCCTCGCGCGCGGAGGGGCGAATGGCGTCGCCCTTTGTGGCCTATTCCGCACTTAGGCTCGCTCCCTGGCGTCGGACCCCGCACCGCTCCCGCTGCTACAGCCGCGCCGCCCCGCCACGTGCTTCCCGCCCCACACCCGGGCTTTCAAATGCAGTGACCGGCGTAGCTGACTCAGGGCATCAACTGATGTCACGGCGGAACCTCTGATAGGGAGGATTTAGGATTCGAGTCCAGACGGTGGAAGGATTTTCGATACTAGCTTCAAAGCTCGGTCGAATTCGGCTGCGGTCTGGAGGAGAATTCTTGTGATCGGTTGCTCTCATCGATACTTTTTCGTGGTTTCTCCGATCGACAGCAGGTGAATACTGGAACAATACCTTAACAAACGGCACGATCTTTCCATCCTCTACCTTGTTGTATCTTCACCATTTATTTACACGCACTCACATGCATTACACTACCACACATGTCGCGAAACCATATGGGATCTCGCTTGTCTCAGAGAGCTTGTTTCAGCTGTGGCGGCAACCAGCGGTGGAAGACCAGCGACACCTCCTGTGATACAAAGCATGTACTACACCTACGAGTCTAATATCTTAGCAGGTGAACCGCCTGGAATCAGTAATAATCACTAATCAATCAACCCAATGCATTGTAGTAGGACCCAGGGGTCAAGCTCCGGTGATGGCGTATTTTCGTTACAAAGAAAGCTATGTCGAATTCAGTTGCTGTCTGGAGGAGAATTCTTGGAGGTGCTCTGATCGATATGTTCCATAAAATACAATAGAACGTGCCCCATCCCACGAGGGGTAGATATCTAGAAGCAGAAAATACAAGTGCCTCACCTGAAGGTGGGCATTGGATCTCACGTCCCGGCAGAGTTGTATCACCCCCGCGTCCCGACAGCATCACCCACTACTCTCACTAAACTAATGATCATTATGAGGTAAACGCCTGAACAATAAGAACACGAATCTCGTGCAATATTTCCTTACTCATTAATTTTAGTTTCTCTCACCTTTCACATAAGCTCACACACACACACACTTATGTGCACTTCACTACCATACGGACAGAAGTACAGTAGAGAGAGCGGAATCTGGGCAGGTTGAGCCAGAGCCCAACTATCAGAGGTACCTGAAGAGGGTAAACACGTAATCTACAATGTATTTCAGCGCAGAATTGCAGGTTAAAGTGAGGGAGAAACTCCCTTCGCCACCCGAGATATATAATATACTCTTCTTTGAGAACTAATGATCGTATCAGCTGACGCGCCTGTGACAAAGTAGTTAATCAACCTATCAACCGTCTCGTATCTCTCTCAAGCATTTCATCCCTTCTAAACATCAACAACATCCAATAATACCTTATGAGACGCTACAAATAGTGGTGGTATGCGATTTGAATAATAATTAAAACTATCTTTTTGGTTGGATATATTAGCACGTTTTTGCAATCGGCAGAATGTATTACCATGGAGACGCAGACGTTTCGTAATAGTCAGAGACTCGAAAAGAAGCAGTTTCAATAGACGAAGAAGTGTTACAACTCAACGTAAATGTGTTCATCTCACTATGTGTTCGTATATACATTTTAATGCAATTTTTATGTTATTTTGCAGGGGACCCGTAGAATTTGAGTTCCAACGGTTAGGGATTTTTGACATTAGCAATTCGCTTTCTATTGCATTTCATGGACAATCACTGACAATTCAATCATGGTCAGGCGACGAATATTAGCGACCGAGCGATCTGATAACTATTTTTCCGTGGTGTCTCGGGCCAACACCTAGCGTATGCCGTTACATACTTGTCTCCTCCCTCCACTATTGGAAGATTAGAGCTTGGTCGTCGCTGGGACGGTGCCCCACGTCGGGAGAAATCACTACCTGAGGTGAAGGTATGCAATGAATCTCACGTTCCAACAGAGTTGGATCACCGCCGCTTCCTGGCAGTATCAGCCCACTATTTTACGGGACTAATGTACAGAAATAGTTTGAATGCGCATGGAACACGAGACTCTCTCTGTCTCTTGTCTCTTCTCTCTCTCTCCTCTTCTCTCTCTTTCTTCTCTCTCTCTTCTCTCTCTCTCTTCTCTCTCTCCTCTTCTCTCTCTCTTCTTCTCTCTTCTCTCTCTCTCTCTTCTCTTCTCTCCTCTTCTCTCCCCCCTCTCTTCTTACCCCATCTCTTTACCCCCTCTTCTTACCCTCTCTCTTACCCCTCTCTCTTACCCCCTCTCTCTCTCCCTCTCTCTTACCCCCTCTCTTACCCCCTCTCTCTTACCCCCTTCTCTTACCCCCTTCTCTTACCCCCTCTCTTACCCCTTCTCTTACCCCTCCTCTTACCCCCTCTCTTTCTCTTACCCTCTCTTCTCTCACCATGACCTTACAACTTCCCGTACTGCAGCGTTCCTCGTCAGAGGCGCGTGCGAGAGGTTGCAGGGCGTGGGCGTGGTGGTGTCGGAGTGGCGGGAAGGTGGGGAGGAGGCGCACGGAGGAAGGCGGTGGCGGGAAGTGGGAGGCGAGCAAGATTAGAAGCAGATCGATGTCACCCTGGGTTTCTGAGCGCGCGCTGCCCGCCACCGCTGCCGCCACCAGCGCCACCGGTCGCTCTGGTGCACCGCCTCCCCTCCAATGACCTCGGCTTAATTCATCCCAATCTTCTGTGCCACCCCCACCCCGCACGGACGCTTCTGATCCCGCTACCCTCTTTTCCCCCTGGCGCCTCTCCCCCAGCGGCCTTTCTCTAGCGCCGCCCGCACCGCTTCCCCTCGCCAAGGCCCTTCGGTTCTCGGCCGTACCTACAGCACGGACGTCTCCTTGTGGGTCACTGGGCGCGCAGGGCAGTCTGGCCGAAGACTTTTCAGCGACAGGGAATTAATTCGGAGACCCTCGACAATTAGGTCGCTCTCAGGAATTGTCTGGAGCCACAGGGACGACTGGACAGCGCGGAAAATAATTATCAACTGATGTTTACCCACGACCAAAGCCTGTAGTTCATTAGATGTTCACTAAATTCATTTTGTACAGTATTCATCATTTAAGATATTGAAAATTGCAATTTAAATTGTTTTAATATTATTTTCACAATCATTGGACAATTTCCCCGTTTTGAATTACTGCTCCATAACCATTAGTCTATAAAATCAAACCCCTTGAAACGATATTTCATAGATTAGCTATTGAAATATAATTGAAGGGTCCTCATCCTTAAGACTAAATTCATTTGGCATCACTTTAAGAAATTGAGCTTCAAAGTTTTCAACAGATAATAAATTTTGTTGAAGTAATAAAATAAAAGCCAATGCTCTGCGACAGTGTGAAAACTAAGAAATTGGTTCATTACGTAGGCTTCCGCGACCGGAGTTTGTATTCGGGTATCCCGAAAATTTCCCGAGTATTCCGAAGTATCCCGGATAGCTTATAAAATAAGAGCTTTAATCACTACGGTTGGTAACGGAACACGATTCCCTTTAACATAATCACGTTTTTACTATTTTTTAAAAAAGCGCGCGTGGTCTTCTATCATGGTAAAAACCCCAATTATGCTACATGAACATGGCCATTGAACGCCTTCTACAGGTCTGAAAGTTTCGTTGTGGTAGAGGGCGAGCGAGATAATATGCTTTTCGCCGATGGTGACGAAGTGCCGTCTGGCGAGAAGAGCTCATTTCTATCGGAGACTGTTCAGCCAGATGTCCGTACTTCGAGAAGTCGTGATCCCAATAACCTAGTTACCCGAGAAATTTCACACTGTGCAGTCTTAATAAAATGGTCCATGGTGCAGAAAACCTTTCGTTAGATGATATTCGTTTGGTATAAATCTGCCATCCCCGAATATAAACTGTAATATATCGTGACTACCGACTAATTAGTAGTCAGGTAAGTCCTCCAAAATCACGCTTAAAACTTTATACTTTTTCGCATTTCGTAAGAAGACAAAGTTATGTAATCGTGCGTCGGGAAACTGCGAATTTTTGATAGACAACCTCTTACTGTAGGGCCCTGGTAACAAAAAGTGGATAAATTCTCTAGCAATTACTATTATTTATATTTCAAATTACTTCCTCTAATACGTGGTGTACTCAGAATTCATGTTTTATAGTTCCTTGATACCAAAACCACGAATGACATCAAAAATCTATTTATCCATCTATGATCAACGCTTGCCTCTGAACCGTTCAACCGATTTTCTCCAAAATTTATATTCCTCAGTCGATCTGATTGATTGCTGGTTGAAAACACTGTTGCTGGATTATGTAGTAGATAATACAGTGGAGCAGTTAGCAATAATGTGAGAATGCATGTGCTGTTGAAATACTACACTTTTACCCTCAGGATATTTGCCAGATCAAGTGTACACAAGAGATTGTCACTGGAAAAAGAGTTTAGACGGTCTGTTGAGAAAACCTGGATATAATTCCGAATTTTAATATTAATAAGTAACACAAAATATGTTCAGAAAATGGCAATATTGTAGCCGAGCTTTCGAGCCGATGGGCATCGCTTTCAACATATTCTCTAGGATAAATTGAGCACATCGATAATCGCACGCATCTCGGCACGTCCGCATTTCTCCTCTAATGAATTCACTAGAGAGAACAATAAAAAGTAAAATTGCAGAATTATATTTTATTATTTACATCTCATGAATGAAGGTTACTATCCTGACGACTGCGGAATCGTCCTAAAATCCTAAACAAAATAGTATTTGAAAACCCTTGTAAAGCATTGATGTTGGTCAGGTAGAGTATATATTACTTTAAAACCAGTAATGCTACAAAAGTACAAACTTTCGAAATTATTTTCACTCACACTTTCAAACACATTTTTTTCGAAGTTATTCTATGAGTACTCATTACAACTAATTCTTCATTTTACGAAGGACATTGTCCGTTCATGACTACAACTACGAGAGAGAAGGATCCTGTGAGTTTCAATGGTTCGTTGTGTAACTCGCGTTTGCTCTGTGGTGAAATCCACTCGCCTGTGGGATTCGCACGACCGGCAATGTGGAACGGCTCTTCAGAAGGGAAAGAGAAAGAAAGAGAGAGAGCAGGGAAGGAACTCGTAGTCGGCGATTGGAAAAGAGAACGGTCGATTCATTGTTTGCTGTGCAAACATCTTAATCAAAGGAAAAGGTTTCCAGCTGACACCGTTGATTTTTCATTGACGACAGTTTCCCATTGGTTCACCCCGTCTAAAACAATAATATCGGATCACAATCATTCAGATATTATGTTGTAAAAGATACGCCCCCTTTAGCTACATTTTTGTTTCGAATGTTCTTAACGGACGACGAACTGTTAAATCCTTAACGGACTCCGGCCGTTAGAATGTCTTTTTGTTTCTCTGATTACATTAAGTCGGTAATAACAATACATTGTAACGTTAATGTACTAGACGCTTCAAATCCTAGGGCTATATTACGTGAAAAATTGATACAAAGCACAGTGAGACTTGTTACACTGAAAAAATATACAACAGAAGAAAAGAAACACTTTCAAAATACAGAAAACGTCAGAAATTGTTTACATCGTATTCCCCAAGAGATAGCACAGTTCATTTATTGGAAATGTTAAATTATGCATCAGCGATCCTATTGGAACGATTTCTATCTGAAATATCGTGAAGTCTTCATCGATTCTCACAGACTCGAAATAATTAACCCGAAATATCTATTTAACTTCTATAACAGCAACTTTTAAGTGTGCTGATGAAATTACTTGACATCTATTAGCAGCCATTTTGCCGAAGAATTTGTGTTGAATGAGAGAACGACACATTTAAGATGAGTGAAATGTCTGCGTAATTTGATCTTCGCTTTTAAAACCATTTACAAATTAGAGAGTGTCTCTCGTGCTTAACAAAATACAACAATCTGCATTTTGCAGATCATGACACATTATTATTTGTATCCAAAAGTCAATAACTTATACGAAACTTTTCGTATAATTCATTGACATTAATGACCTAGTTATTGTTTAAGAGTTTTGACAAAAACTAATAATTTTTTAAATGACGCAAAAAAACGATGGTATTCAATGGTCAATAAAGTAAGTTTTGCGGCAAACACTAAATGACGTTTGCTTATTATTCGTATTTTTCTTTAAAAAAATAAAATCAGGGTCCTATAAGATTCAATTATTCAATTATTTTGTGCCATATTTCTGTTGAAAATTTAGTACATTGGCAAAATGTACTTCATCCACTGAATCAAAAGTTATTAAATTAGAAACTAGTGGTGTTATTACAGTACATACTTTCTCGCATTATTTCTAAATTTGAAATTTTCGAAAATTCAATGAGTTTAGTAAAAGCAGACCTTCGCCATTATTTTAAGCGCTTCTTTTTCTATTCATGGAAGACGTTATCTATTGCTATTTTAAAGACTATTTAAAACAAATTTTGTTTCTGGCAAAAATATCTATCATCAATTTTGTAGTTTGAAATATTAGCTTTTTGCAATTTTCAAAAATAGAGAGAGCACGCCGGAAAAGAGACAAGCACCACTCTTTTTGTCTTCTAATAAAGAAATTTAAAGAAGAAATTGTATCTGTTTTGAGATTTTTTTAAAATTAAAATTTGCTTGCATTTCACGTAAAATTAAGTAAAACAACTAATATTTCCGAAAAATTGTAAAATTAACCTTATTTCAAGTTCTGTCTTTAAAGAATAGATATCATTTGGGGAAAAATCTCTTTTGCGATTGAGTTGGTCGTACTTTTACTACACTCCACAATCACAATATTGAATGAAAATAAGTCTGGCATTTTCAACTTAAACATTTTCAACTTAAACATTTTCAACTTAATGCACTGTGCTAAATTCCATCTATAAAATGGAATCTATGTAATTTCCAAAGTAAATACACATTCTTACATAATGTGTGTGGCCCTTATTTGATTCCCACACTCTACAATACCAGCCTGTTAATAACGGGAACTTAAAAAGTGCGTCGCTCATCGATTATTATTAGAGAACCAATGTTCGTAACACACAAAATGTTTGGCTTCATTCGCTTTGAAAACTGCCTTGACAAAGTGAAATACGTTTTAAACATGGCTTACTATTGCAATATTTTGCAAGTAAGAACTAACACGAATATTTTTTGCAGCATCTGGCTATCTATTTGCTTTTTACATTTTATGTTTCCAAATGTGTTTCCGAAGGAAGTAGTGGACAGCAGCAATAACTAAATTATCTGATGGTTTTTCGTGCACAAACCACATAATAATAAGTTATCAGGACCAGATCCTCAGTTAGTTGTTTTCTTATAAAGTTTAGAGTGGAATTTGCGTTTATCTGGAATTTTTTAACGTTCATTCTTTAGTGTTTGGTTTTTGTATTCCAAATTGCAATTACAAAAATACTTATAAGAATTAATGTATTCTCGCGCTGTTTAAGCATCGAAATGTTTCTTGCTACATTCCTCCGCTGGGAGAAGAGGTATTTGTTGTTGGCGATTTCTAAATCATATACAAATGATTTTTGCAGTGAACCAGTTCTGAAAATAGAAACAATTAAGACTGTCACACACGTTAGATTCTCATTTCTATCACTATGTATTTCAAGAACAATATTATATCATCAGCCCTGGGAGTTCTCAATCACATTTTGTAACACTTTATTCGCGTCTTCTTGGAAATAGCCTCACGTTCTCAATAACGTAGCTCGCCAATGGCTGGTCGGACTGCGCTGCGCCCTGCTAGCCATGTTGTGAAGCTGTTTCAAAGTGTTATCCGTAGAAACATTTTTTTTTCTCTGTAACGATGATAGCTTTTTTTGGCGGGCCACGTTTAAAATGCACACCCTTATATTTAATATATGCCAAAGAGAGCTTGTAATTGCTTTATTTGAGGTTGGGCGCCTTCGAATTATTTTCGACACATACGTGTTATCAAGCGCTTTGTATAAACAGTCGAAACAAATATAAAAGAGTAATTAAATCATTGTCTCCGCTCTTTTTTAACAGACGGGTAAAAGCGTAGGTGACTCTCGCCGGAGCCACGTTTTCCTCCCTCTTATACGCGTACCTCTCTATCCAGAACGCGTCTGCAGCCGAGACGTCACAGAGCACGCGCCATCGATTTTTTTTTCTCAGGAGGGGGCGCAGAGCAGCCAACGAAACTTTGAGAAAGATGTCAAGACGAGCACTCTGAAAGCGGTTAAGCGCCCTCTCATAAATACGGGGCAACTGCAGGAAAACGGCCATAAAGTGTTGAAAAAGGTCGAAGACGGTTCGGAAGGCAGACTTACCGCCCGAAGCGGCGCGCCATCCAGGAGCTTTCTGAATCCGCCCCCTCCCCCCCCCCTGCGGCCAGATCTTAAGACGCTTTTTGGCGACTTCCTTTGAGAACGAAAGGAAAAGCGGCGCGTTATGCTCTTACTTCCAGAAACTGCTGCTGATCTTTCCACAGCTACGGCCTCGTTCTGTTTTTGGAAGAAAACAAGCGCTTCAAAGACGTACTGGAGCAGAACAAATCTCTTTCCACGCTTTTGTTCTCGAGTGACAAATACTGTAAAAAGATCGAATGTCTAATGATCAGACTACGTTGGTGGTGGGTGATTATCCCTCTCTGAAAAGGATAATTATCACCTCCAGGGTTATTTTTACTTTCTCGAATACGTACGTATTAAACGGAATAATTTGTGTATTATAGTCGACGTTATAGAACGCGGCGCAAGAAAAAAAGCGGATTTTCTGCAAATAAAATTCATTGCACGGCCCTGATAACAAACAAGTGGATAAATACGGTTGTTAATTTAAGAAATACGTGGTATAGCGAGAATCCTTGTTTTGTGGGTTCTTGACACCGAAAATGCGATTGACGGCGAAACTTCCGTCCGTCTGACCGTCTATATAAACACCACTACCGCTTAAACCGTATTTTTATTAAAATTGAACAAACCTCTGTCCATCTGGGTTGAGTCGAAGCTTTGAGATTTTGCAAAAAAAATCTTTAAAATTTGGGAGTATTTTACATCAAGCCCCTGGGACATTTTCAATTTTTTTTGAAAAACGGTTCCAAATATTTACTTTGCATTTCTTGAACAACAGAGTAAAATATACTTATAAAGGTGGCATAGGTCCGATTTACAGGGTTTACTTTGATTTTTTGAAAATTTCGAAAGTTTGGAATTTTTGGAACATTTTCCTACAACTAAAAAATTGAAGTTAGTTGTTTTTCCTTGAAATAAAATTGGTGCCCCTTCTTCAGTTCTTTCATTAAGGTTATGAATATTTTTTTTGAAACATTTAGTAGTTTTTGCGCAATATGGCGTGCAATATGTGCAATATTAAAAAATTACAAAATACAGTATTTTCACAAAAACGGCTCCAACCTTTTTCTTTAAATGATCGGTAGGGATAGTCGTAAATGCACTTTATGAGATGACATAAACATCAGATTTCTCTATTTTTTGTTTTTTTCAAACATTACAAAAATATAATTTGTTTACTTGTCTCAGACGTCGTTGATATTTACATTATCAGAAGTTTGTTTAAATTATCGTATTTACACGAACATGTGCTTTAAGTAATGTCATGTAAAGTTTCTCGAAACCCCAAAACTTAAAGATAGATTTCAGTTCTACTATTAGGAAAACGAAAAATTGAGAATATGTCAACAAATGTTCTTTTGGCGGTGATAGATAGTAGCTGGCCAGAGCATGTAGCAAATCAAAAAAGCTAGTCCAGGCCAAAGAAAATTGAAAACTAATGCGAGAAAGTCTATGCCATTACGTAGCACTACTAGTTATAGTTATGATTTATTTATTTAAAGCGATTTTAGAAAGATTTCATAGTAAATGAGCAGGAATGTAAGTTGGCCAAACCTACCAGTAATCATGGCCAGCTCAGTTACTTTAAAAATCATTTTTAGTAATAACTTTGTATACGAGTCTAGTAAAAAATTCCAAGACGAAAATCAAACTCACAATCAAACAAATGGATTAAATATAAGTTGAGTTTTAGATGAAGTCAGTAATATTGAGTGTTGCAGAACTGACACAAAGTTTTCAAACTTTATTAAGTTAGAAGTTTTTGATATGCTGTTAAATGAAAACAATGTTTCAAATTCTTTCAGAAAGAGTTTATTTTCAAAAAGTTGCTTGTAATTTGGAAAATTAAAATAGTTAGGTACATTAAACATAATGATGTTTTTTTTCACTTTTGATTATTTCAATAATGTGACAACTTCATGTTACTGATACCAATATTACCACTTCTGATATTGTGACCGTTTATTCTGGGCAAGCTGGTGCGTTTCACATCCATGAAAGTGAAAGATTTCGAACGCGCATCTCTGTATAAAAGCGCCACGGAACTTACACAGACCAGTAACGTTCGTGGGGGATTTGGCGATGGCCTTGACGCGAGAGGGCTGGCTGAGGAGAGATGAGAGGTAGAAGAGGAGAATGTGAGAGGCAGCAGAGGGGAAATAGGCGGTCGTGACTGTTTGTCAGTTCTCATTTTTGTTTGCACTGCTGTAGAATATGGCCTCCGGAATTCTACGTGGAAAATAAATACGTTACAAAACGTTAGATTTTAACATGCTACAAAACGCGAATATGACAAATAAAAGCTATTAAAAGGTACTAGGACTATTAAAAGGTAAATGCTTTGATTTACTTTGAAGTAACTGTGTGAAATATTATTTTTTTTCGATTTTCATTTAGACAGTAGAATAATTGAAGGGACATTCATTGAAAGAACATTCACTCACGTACAAATGTTAGCTTCAAAAAAAAACATATAAAAAGAAAATATCATAGATTATTTCCTTTTATTTCAACTACACTTTGCCATGTCGAATGCCACCCAGCGATCTCTGACCTGGCTTTCCAAACGAAGAGATAAAATGAGGCGCAGATGGTATATACACCGAATCTGCAATGCTAGAGCTAGCAAAATTAACAAATATAATAATCAATGAAAAACCATATTTGATGGTTTTTATAACAAATATGTTACATATACCTGAATATGAGTAAATTATGCACTTGAATCGTTGCAGTTACATAACTCTGAGAACAATTGTGGCGAAGTAAACATATTTTACAACATACATTTTTGAATGTGTTAATATACGTTAATCTGTCTGTCGAATAAGTGAGAATAAGAACCGAATGATGGACGAAAGAAAATATTTAGTTTTCAAACGCGACAATGCAGTATTCATGGGGTTCGTGAGGTATGTGTGTCTTTGCATCATGGTTGGAAAGAAGCTGAGCAAGGCGAAATAGGGTGGGACGGGGAAGTTTAGTATCAGAACCCTGCGTGATTTACCGCTCCTCAATGACTTGTTCTACCATGGCAAATTCACCCCGGGGTGGGCACTTAGCTTATCGCTGTATCCTCACCCCTGCCAACGCAGAAGTACGTCGACAGGCTGGTATGTGGGTGCCGTCACAACGCAAATTTACCCTCTCGGTAACTTTCCCATGCAATGCCCGAGTCGAGCCACCCTGTCAGGTCAAGGCTACCGGCTGTACAGGCCTGTAAATTCTGGGCTATCCGGGAGACGCCGCGTCGTTGGCTCAGAGGCCAACGTTTCGCCTGACATGTCGCAGGCTTCCTCAGGGCAGTGACTGGGAGGAAGCCTGCGACATGTGAGGCAAAACGTCGGCCTCTCAGCCAACGACGCGGTGTCTCCCGGATAGCCAAAAATTTATGGATTTGAGCAGCGGAAGCTTACGTGTGCATTTGTACAGACCTGTGCCGCAGTCGAATCAATGCGACTCTCACAAGGTGACGTAACATGTCCCTCTTCTATAGCCAAGAGTACCGAGTCATTGCCACGACGAATCCAAGTGCGTAACTGTCTTCTTGAGGCCAACTGTATTCTTGAGCAGAAGCCGTAGCCTAGGCAACCATGTCTAGGAGGTTCATGCTACCCGTTTGGTCCCTAACATGTGTGTTTGAGGTTCGCCACGAGCTACCTAGAGAATGCTGGATAACGAAACCCACGCCCAATCCCGCCCAAAGATCAGTGGCAAGCCACCCACTCATTGCCTCCGCCTTCAAGCTATCAACGTGAGTGCTCGTTCCCCAGGTGGCTGCTTACAGTTCTCTACCAAGAACCATGACCTGCGCAGTCGATGGCTCCTCGCCTCCCCCGCCCCCGCAGGGGGCGGGAAGTGGTAGGATAATCCTCGGTGATTCAAACGGATCATTCAGCGTGACGGTGGGCACAATACGAAGAATACGAGAGCGAAGACGTCCGCGGCTGGAGAAAGTTTTTCGCTCTGAGGAAGAACGTTGAATGGCGGACGAAACGTTGGCACCCCCTCTCTATAACGCAGAATCTTCCGGACAGTCAAGTAGCTACGACAGAAAGAACTCTCTAATTTTCGTGGCAAATAGATCGCAATGAATAAATGTCTGCGCAACGCGAGGTACTTCAGCTAGACTTTCACTTCATCCGCGGCTACCTGCAGCTAGGCTTGATTCCATCTACGCGTTTAGGGTTACAAATGAAGGCCCTTCATGTAAAGTTTGTGATGATGCGTGTTTGTAGAAGGTTTTACTTTCAATTTTCCAATTCATTTCACCGTACCTCCATTATCATCCACGTCATATAAATGTAAGTCTCCCCAATCCATCACATGATTATTCCATTCCAACGGCTCAGGTACTAGAATTGAATTAAAGTTTAATTATTTAAAATAACCCCCAATATAAAATATTGTTTCCGACGTAATTATACAGAGATCTTGAATTCACTTTAAATAACAGATTATTTTGTAAGTGCTTTCGTTGGTAGCCGAATTGTATCCCAGTGGCAAAAGGATTGTGTCGTTCATGTCCTGTGTGTTATGAAATATTTCAACACGAAGTCTGGAGTTAACCGAACGCAAAACAAACAAGTAATTTATTAATTTAAATATTGTAAAATATTAAAAAATTAAAATACCAACCCTAAGATACTATTGCTTTTTGAATGATTGCACCCATCTAACGTCTTTATGGATTTCGATCTAGAGAATTTTATATTTTTACGTTCAATCTAGAGGTACCTTCAGGGATATGGGAAGTGGCACGCCCCATTTGGCGGCCCGCAGGCAAATACTCTTCCCGCATCTCCCCGCCTCCGCGCGCCTCGCCCTCCGGCGACGTCTAAGCGAGGATCGGGGAGGGGACGACGGAGATGGTGGGGGGTTATGTTGAGAGGCGGAGAAGGGCGAATGAGGGGAAGGGAAGGAAGCGAACGGGGGCCGGCGTAATAAGGGAGGGAGGGATCAAAGGTAGTGGGGGATCGGGGAGGGAGAAAGGACGGAGTGGTGGGGAGGGTAACGAGCGGGAGGGACGATCGAGAGGAGGGGAAGGAGCGATAAGGGGCCGGCGGGAGGGAGGCGGATAATTCGGGGATGGAGTGGGGACGGAGCGGGGCAAGGGAGTTGACTGGTGATGTGGAGGGGCCATTAGGGGCGGGGAAGAGGCGACGGAGGGGCGGGAAATGGGGAAGGTAGGAGACGGAGAATGGAACGGTGGAGGGGAGGGCGGTGTGAGGAGGGGTTGGGGATGGTCAGGGAGTGCGGAAAGGGTAAGGGTGTGAGGGAGAGGGCGGGAACGGAAGGAAGCAGAGTGGGGGTCGGGGGTGGAGAAGGGGGCGGGAACGGTCAAGGGGGTGGGGGTGAGCGGCTTCGAGGGGGCCACGGACGACGCGCCCGGAGCGCTGCAAGGTACCTCGTGGTCTGGCGTTGCCAGGGGGCGAACGCGCCTTAGACAGTCGGCCGGGAGCGGGGCAGCGGGCGAGCGCGGGAATGCGGGAAGAAGAATTTGCCTCGGGCCGCCAAATGGGGCGTGCACTCTCCCAATCCCTGAAGTACCTCTAGATTAACGTAAAAATATAAATTCCTATATCCCGAAATAACGCATAAAGACTTATTTGGGCTCAATACTTCAACAAAACAATAGTATCTTAGGGTCCTGTATTTTAATTTTAATATCTTTACATATTTAAATTAATAAATTACTTGTTTGTTTTGCTCATCGGTTAACTCATCGTTACGGTGTGAATATTTCACTAACACACAGACATGAACAACAAATCGTTTTGCCACTGGATACATCTCGCTACCAACGAAAGACTTATCAAAATAATCTGTCATAAAGTGAATTCAATCTCTGTATATACTCAGAGAACAATATTTGATATTGTGGTATTTTTAATCATTAAACTTTAATACAATTCTCGTAACCCTGAGCCTATGGAATGGGAAAGTCCTGTCGATGGATTGGGGAACTTAACATTATATGTCGTCGGATGATAATGGAGGTACGGTAAATGAATTGGAAATTAAAGTAAAAGCGCTATCCACACGCGCATCCCACAAAACTTTACATGAAGGGGCTTCATTTAACCTGAACGCGTAGATGATCAAGCTAGCTGCAGGTAGCCGCGGGATGAAGTTGAAAGTCTCAGACTGATAGTCACCTCGCGTTGCGCAGACATTTATTTCATTGCAATCTCACTTTCCCAGCAAAATTGCGAGTTTCTTTTATTGTACTACTTGACTGTCCGGAAGAACCCTGCGTTCTAGAAGAGATGCAAACGTTTCGCCCGCCATTCAAGCTTCTCCCGTCAGGGGAACACTACTCGGCGCGGACGTCTTCACTCTCGGTATTTCTTCATATTGGTGTTCACATGTACGCTGAAACCGGTTTGAATCACCGACGTTATCCCTACCCATTTCCCGCCTCCACGAAGGCTGGAGGGGGGAGTACGCAGGTCATTGTTCTTGAATCGAACTGCGTCAGGGTAACGTATATTAACACATTCAAAATGTATGTTGTACAAATATGTTTACTTCCCTCACAACTTTCCAGTTCCATTATGAATTTTGCTAGCCTTAGCTTTGCAGATTCGGTGTATACCTTCTGCGTCGATTTATCTCTTTCGGTTTGAAACCAGTCAGAAGTCCTGGCCGCCATTCGACATGGCAACGTGTAGTTCAATAAAAGTAATTATGATATTTTCTTTCTATATTTTTTCTTTGAAGCTAACATTTTGTGTGTGAGTAAAAGGTTCTTTTCAAAAATGACCATCTCAATATTTCTAACAGTCTAAATAGAAAATCGGAAAAAAAAAAATAAATCTTTACCACAGTTACTTCCAAAGTAAATCAAATGCATTTACCTTTTAATCATCCTATACCTTTTAAAGCCTTTATAGTTCGCATATTCGCCAAGCGTTCTGTAGCATTAAATCCACCGTGTTTCTGTAAGCGTATTTTAATTTTCCACGTAGAATTCCGGAGGCCATTATTCTGGCAGTAAAAAAAAAAAAAAAAAAAAAAACCAAGTTCCAGACGAAAATGAGAACTGACAAACGTCACGACGCCGATTTCCCTCTTGCTGCTCTCACATTCTCTCTTTTACCCTCATATCTCCTCAGGCCAGCCTCTCGGGCGTCAAGGGGCCACAAATCCCCGGACGAACGGGTTACTGGGTATGGTAATTTCCCGGGTGGGCGCTTTTATAACAGAGGTGAGGTTTCGAAATCTTCCATTATCGGTGGATGTGAAACCACCAGTACCCAGGATGAACGGTCAATGTCATAAGTGGTACTATTAAATATCAGTAAACATGAGGTTGTCAACATTATTAAGGTAATCAAAGTGAAAAAATCATTAATGTTTACTGGTACTAACTATTTCTATTTTCTAATTACATGTCAATTTTTCGTAAATTAAACTCTTTCTGGAAGATTTGAAACATTGTTTTCATTTAACAGCATATGTAAACTTCTAATTAATATATTTTGAAACTTTGTGTCAGTTCTTGCTTAACTCAATATTACTGACTTAATCTACAGTCAACTTTATATTTAATCTTTGTTTGATTGTGGTTTTATTTTCGTCTTGGATTTTTTTTGATTTTGAGTTCATTATTTTATTAAACCTATTAATTCCGTGTAAGTGATATTGCATGTCAATATCATACGGTTATTATTTTCATTCTGTTTTTATCTCCCAAAACAGGGGCCCAGGAAGTGGGGAAAGCTTTTAAATTTTAAACTAGACTCTATTAACAAAGTTATTATAAAATGATTTTTAAAGTAATGAGCTAGCAGATTCTGGTAGTTTTGGGCAACTTACATTCCTGCTGCCTTTACTATGAAATCTTTCCTAAATCGCTATTCAAATAAATAAATCAATTATACTATAACAGTTGTTGCTAATAATGCACAGACTTTCACGCATTAGTTTCATTTGTCTTTCGGCCTGAACTAGCTTATTTGGATTGTCATAAATGCTACTGTGCCAGCTACATACTATCACCCCTGCATGAAGTATTTGTTGACATCTATCTGCAATATTTTCGTTTTCTCTAATAGCTAGAACTGCAATATTCTTAAGTTTTGCGTTTCGAGAAACGTTACATGACATTATACAAAATTAACAGGCACATGTTCGTGTAAATACTAGATATTTAAACAAACTTTCTGATAATGTAATAATCAACGACGTCGTAGACAAGTAACACTAATTAATTAATTTTTTGGTAATGTCTTATAGGAAAAAAACCGAAAATAATAAGAGAAAATCTGATGTTACCTATGTCATCTCATAAAGTGCATTACGATACTGACCCACCGATCATTTAAGAAAAAGTTTGAGAGCCGTTTTTGAAGAATACTGTATTTTGTATTTTTTAATATTGCACCATATTGCACGCCATATTGCGAGCAAAAATTCTAAATGTTTACAAAAAAGATATTATCATATATCTTAATGTAAAGAATCTGAAGAAGGGCACCAATTTTATCTTCAAGAAAACATACTAATCTTCAATTTTTATTTTAAGTTGTAGAAAGTGTCCAAAATTTCAAACTTTCGAATTTTCAAAAAATGCATAAAGTAAACCCTTGAAATGAAATCAGAGACTACTCCACCATTTATAAGTGATATTTTATCTGTTGTTCAAAAATGCAAGATTAAAATATTTGGAACGGCGTTTTTTCAAAAAAATTGAAATGTCCAGGGGGCTTGATGTAAATACTCCAAATTTTAAGATTTTTTGGCAAAATCCAAAGCTTCGGGACTCAACCCAGATGGGACACGGAGGTTTGTTCATTTTAATAAAAATACGGGGTTTAAGCGTAGTGGTGTTTATATAGACGGTCAGACGACGAAAGTTTCGCCGATAATGCATTTTCGGTGTACAAGAACCACAAAAAAGGATTCTGCGTATACCGTGCTTAAAGGTTTTTTTTCTTATATTAACAACGTATTTATCAACTTGTTTGTTATCAAGGGCTGGCAAATGAATTTTATTTGCAGAAAATCGCTTTTTATCTCGCGCCGCGTTATATAACGTCGACTATAATACTCAAATATTTTCGTTTAATAGCGTAACGCATCCGAGAAAGTACATAGCGCCTGGAGGTGATAATTTCCTTTTCAGAGAGGGATAAATACCACGCCGCCGTATTCTGATCATTAGACATTCGATCTTTTTAGCAGTATTTGTCACTCGAGACTAAAAGCGGTGGAAAGAGATTTGTTCTTGGCTCCGAGTACGTCTTTGAAGCGGTTTTGTTTTTCTTCCAAAACAGGAACGAGGCGGTAGCTGTGGAAAGATCAGCAGAGTTTTCTGGGAAGTAAAGAGCATAACGCGCCGCTTCCTTTCGTTCTCAAAGGACGTCGCAAAAGCGTCTTAAGATCTGGCCGGCAGGGGGGGGGGAGGGGGGATTTCAGACAGCTCCTGGATGGGCGCGCCGCTTCGGCGGTAAGTCTGCTGAACCGTCTTCGACTTTTTCAACACTTTATGGCCGTTTTTCCTGCAGTGGCCCGTATTTATGGAGGGCGGTTTACCGTTTCAGAGTGGCTCGTCTTGACAATCTTTTCTCAAGTTATGTTGGTGCTCTTGCGCCCTCCTGAGAAAAAAAAATCGATGGCGCGTGCTCTGTGAGCGTCTCGGCTTGCAGACGCGTTCTGGATAGACGCGGTTACGCGTATAAGAGGGAGGAAAACGTGGCCGGGAGAGTCACCTAGCTTTTTAGCCCGTCCTGTTAAAAAAGAGCGGAGACAATGATTTATATTACTCTTTTATATTTGTTTCGACTGTTTAATACAAGGCGCTTGATAAAACGTATGTGTGAAAATAATTCGAAGGGGCGCCCACCTCAAATTAAAGCAATTACAAGCTTCTTCTTTTTGGGGCTATATTACAATATAAGGGTGTGCATTTTACGGTGGGGCGCGCCAAAAAGAAGCTATCATCGTTAAGAGAAACAAAAATGTTTCTACGGATAACACTTTGGAAACAGCTTACAACATGGCTAGCAGGGGCGCAAGCGGCAGTCCGACCAGCATTGGCGAGCTACGTTATTTGAGAACGTGAGGCTATTTTCCAAGAAGACGCGAATAAAGTGTTACAAATGTGATTGAGAACTCCCGGGCTGATGATCTATATTGTTCTTGAAATTACTAGTGATTAGAAATGAAGAATCTAACGTGTGTGACAGTCTTATTGTTTCTATTTTCAGAACTGGTTCACTGCAAAAATCATTTGGTATATGATTTAGAAATCGCAACAAAATACCTCTTCTCCAGCGAGGAATGTAGCAAGAAACATTTCGCTGCTTAACAGCGCGAGATACATTAATTCTTATAGTATTTTTGTTAATCTGCAATTTGGAATATCAAAAACCAAACACTTAAAAGAATGACGTTTAAAAATTCCAGATAAAGCAAATTCCACTCTAAAACTTTTATAAGAAAACAACTAACTGAGGATCTGGGGTTTCCTGATAACTTATTATTTGTGGTTTGGTGGCACGAAAAAACGCATCAGATATTTAGTTTATTGCTGGGCTTCCACTACTTCCCTCGAAACACATTTGGAAACATAAAATGTAAAAAGCAAATGAATAAGCCGATGCTGCAAAAATTTCGTGTTAGTTCTTACTTGCAAAATATTGCAATAGTAAGCGCATGTTTAAACGTTTTCACTTGTCAAGGCAGTTTTTCAAGCGAATGAAGCCAAACATTTTGTGCTGTTCGAAGCATTGGTTCTCTATAAATAATTCGATGAGCGGACGCACTTTTTAAAGTTCCCGTTATTAAAGCTGGTATGTAGGTGTGGGAATCAATAAGGCACAACACATTATGTAGATGTTATTTACTTTGGAAATTAATAGATTCTTATTTCATAGATGGAATTAAGGCAGCAGTGGATTAAGTTGGAAAAGTTTAAGTTTGCCATCATGCCAACGATTATTTTTTTCATTTAATATTGTTGGATTGGGCGGAGTGTTTGTAAAATACGACCACCTCAATCGGCAACGCACATTTTTCCACAAAAGATATCTGTTCTTTAAGACAGGATTGAAAATAAGGTAATTCACATTTTTTTGGAAATATTAGTTGTCTTTGGTTTAATTTTTACGTGCATGCAAGACCTGTTAATTTTAAAAATATTTCAAAACGACCATTTTTATTCTTTAAATTTTCTACTTATTAGACGGACAGTAAAAAGAGAGGTGTTGTCTCTTTTTCCGCAAGCTCTCTGTAATTTCGAAAATTGCAAAAAGGTAATATTTTAAACTCAAAAATTGATGATAGAGACACAAAATTTGTTTTTAATAGTCAGCATCTCTAAATATGACAAAAACTTCTTGCCATGGATGGAAAAGAAGTGGCTTAAATAATGGCGTTTTACTGAACATGTGACTTTTAAAAATTGCAAATTTAGAAGTAATGGCGAGAAAGTATTGCTGTTGTATCACCATCTAGTTTCTAATTATATAACTTTTGGATTCAGTGGATGACGTATATTTTTGACAATGTATTAAATTTTAACGGGAAATATGGGGATAAATAAATTGGACTGTGGGGTATCGGTATACGGGCCTATATTTTTTTTTAAGGAAAAATACGAAATAAGAAAAAGTCATTTAGTGTTAGCCGCAAAACTTACATTATTGAGCATGGGAATATATCGGTTTTCTTGCTGTCATTTACGAATTTAGTAGCTTTTTTCAAACTGTCTTAAACAATGACTAGGAACATTAAAGTCATGTAATTAACCGAAATTTTTTCGTATAAGTTATTGACTTTTGGATACAAATATATGTATATTATCTGCAAATGCAGATTGTTTGTTTTTGTAAAGCACGAGTGACCTCCTCTAATTTCGGTTTCCAAACGCAAAGATCAAATTACGCAGTACATTTCAGCCATCTTAAATGTGTCGTTCTCTCATTCCAAGCACAAATCGTCGGGCGAATGGCGGTAAAGTAGTTGTTTTTTTGTGGTCAAGGTTTAATTTCATAGCACAGTTAAAAGTTGCTGGTTATAGAAGTTAACATAGATATTTCGGCGTTAATTGGTTCCGAGTTTGTAAGAATGATTGGACTTCACGATATTTCTCATGAATCGTTCAATATGATGCTGATGCATATTTTAACATTTCCATAAATGAAAGCTGTGCTATCTTTTCTCGGGGGAAATTTAAACCGAAAATTTGGGGGTTTTAAAACCATTTTTTCCCCCCTGAACGTTTTTTTTTTTTTTTCCCCTGTTTAATTTCGAAAGTGTTTTCTTTTCTTCTGTGTATATTGAGTGTAACAAGTCTCACTGTGCTTTGTATCAATTTTCACGTATATTGCCTAAAGGATTTGAAGTGTCTTGGTACATTACGTTTATAATGGTATTATTATTACGATCTTCATGTAATCAGAGAAACAAAAAGCCATTCTAGGCGAAGTCGCGTTAAGGGATTTAACAGTTCGCCATCGGTTAAGGAACATTCGGAAACAAAAATGGGTTTAGGCTAAAGGGGGGTATTTTTTAAACAGATATCTAATTTTGTGAT
>BOPP01000041.1:5458136-5481572 GCA_017312745.1 Gryllus bimaculatus
TTCGGGTCGAAGAGAAGAGCAGAAATGCTTGTACGTATTTATTCTCGACTTCTTCTTGTGATGTTATACCTCGCTTTTCAACTCATTGACATTTATTGACATTCCATCATCTTAAAACACAGCCTAAATATTTCTTCAGACAAAAATAAAAAATTTTGGGGGGGGGGGACTTTATTGAATTTTTTTTCGTTTTTTTATTCTTTTTGGAAAAATTTTTTTTGGGGTCTTGGCCCGTTGAAAAAAAAAAATCATGGAATAATATTCAATTTTTATTAGAACATTATTTTCTCCTTGCATTTACAATCACTCTATTGACAATTAGTCTCACGTAAACTACACTCCAATAAACTAATACTTAGAACAAATCTACTTACAGGAGAATTTATTTAATTAGTACGTTGCCTTTTCTATAAGGGGTAAATAAAAAGCAGTTGCACATGCCACTCGAGATTAAACACCAACGCATATTTTTTGGATATGTTAAAAGGAATGAGTCTCTACCCAAAACCCTGACGAATTCTAGCGCTCACTTCACAACTAGTCACTCTGTGTAATTATGAAAACAGTTAAACATAATGTTTCACCTTATTTGTTTTCCTTTTTTAACTCTGCCACCAATTCCGATTAAAACGATCAGATAAAACATATCACACTTGTAATACTCATTTTTTATCACATAATGATATTCTTATACTACTCCTCAATCCTCTAAAGTAGCACCTCTTTGCAGTAAATGATTTGATAAAATTCATATGAGTTTCCCTCCTATCTTTGAACACTACTAGACACTTTATCTGAGAACTTTAAATTTTTACACGATAAATATATGTGCAGTTTTTTCTGCAGTTCTTTCTTCCGGAAATCCAGTGTGCGAGAAGGAGCGAGCGAGTGCGTAGACAGAGCGTTTTGAGCCGTCCGCCTTTGAGTGATAGTGCCGCGGGTTGTATAGAGCAGGGGGCGGTGTCTGAGGGAAGGGTGGTTTGGGGGGGGTTTGTCGAGGGGGCGGGGTTTGTGTGGAGGGGACCCGCGCAGCCTCTCGGGAAGATTGATGTTGTCTTGTAGAGCTCACTGAGTGAGCGTCCTGGCGGAGAAGATAAGCAGTTGGACCATCGTGCCAGAATAGGAAAAAAGCTGTCGAAAATAAAAAGTGGAAAATATATTGTTTTAATTTTCCATCTTTCAATCTCGCTTCATAACTGAGAAAAACAGCTTGTGGACGTTATATTTTCATGTTATGTCAAAGGTTTTTAGATTAGATAGCCTTCGTTCATGTTATTTAGCGTCTTACGCTTAAAAATAATTTTAAAATGTGTTATGACATTAATCATAGATTACTTAATTTTATGGTGTAAATATTTGTATTCAAAGGAGATGGTGCGATACTTCGAAATGTAAGTTTTATTAAAAAAAATTGATAAGGAATATTAATGTATTCCGTACGTTTGATTACTGTGAAATCTATTAAAAAATGAGAGTAAAACATGGACCAATGATATTTTTATAAATCTGCGTGTTTTTAAGAATTAAACATGCTAAACTTTAATTACGTATAGGAACCTCGAGATAGCCTTCCTTCTCCGCTGATGTATCAAGTAATAGAAAACCAATATTCTTCACAGAATGACGTTTGGAAAGTATTTTAAATTAGTAATGGAAAATGCATTAAAATAAACTCAGGTTGTAATAATATTATTTTCTTCCTTTAGCCACTTCACCCGTACTGCTGGAGGTCCGAGGGCTTCGCATTCGACGTGTGGGAGGATTTTCGATTCTAGCTAGGTCGAAATTTAAGAGTAAGAATCTCACTCCTTTCCCTCGGTGATCGGCACCTCCAGTCGTAGTTTGCCTTTGTACTCGCCGATTATTAGTGGATTGCCTCATATCACAACGGACATACACGTGGCGCGCAACATTTCCGTTCTCATTCAGTGCCCCCACCCCCTAAAACCAGACTATACATTGCTACAGTACCATACCATAGATTAACATATTCTCTCCACTCTTGTACCATCCCTAAACATCGGGAGACTATTGCGAGCTTAAAGGTTAAACGCGTTGTGTTGTGTACGTTGCTGGAGAGATACAATGATCCAAGGGCAGCCCTCGCAAGACACGTGTGGCAGTTACGGACTTGCATACCAGGCGTCGCCACCTTCATAAACTCACGGGTCTCTTGACTAAAGTAGGTAGACGTGCCGAATAAAATACGGATTGATGCGGTTTTTGATTTTTATTTCATATCTAGTCTTAAACAGGTAGTCAATTAAATATTTGAATATAGCTACAATAGATAAGTATAAAATTCAATGCAATTTAATGTTCGCAAAACACACTCCCTTTTCCTTTTTCTTGTGGACAGATTAATTTCCTCATATATGTTGCAATTTTATCAATATTGTTAGAATTCAACTAGTGTGCTCATCGAGATTAGAACTGCAATTTCCAGACAGACTTCGTCCTTTTCTCTTCAGGGTTTGTCCTCTCACTATCTTTTATATTTTACACAGGTTATGTTTAAAAAATAGGTGCTATAATTTCTGGTATGTAATCCCGTATGTATGCAATTAATAATAGTTCATTACATTTCCAGAAATGTTTCATTTCGAATTATGACCTTTCCGGACACATAATTAACGATTTTTTCTAATGTCCTGAAAGTATGCCCCCTTTATTCCCTGTATACCTTGTATAACGTTCTTAATTTATTTTGTTTTTACCAAAATAATGTTTATACCCGTAGCCATATTTTTCTTATGTATTCACTTATAAGACATTACATAATAAATCAGAACTTTTTGTTCACCTTACTAATTAATTTGGATTTAATGATTAATTTTTTGACCTCCTACAATCCAGTATCGCAACTTACAAACTAATATATTTATTCGCGCGTAGCTGGCCATCAGAATTAATCTCTCTGATTTCCCAAAACTCTGAGCTCCGCACGCTGTGCCTGATGTCCAGCGTTTGCTTGCTCGCGCCGACTTCTTACGCAAATGTGCAGAAGGTAGTACCCCATTTGTCTCTTTTGGTCAAACTGTGAAACAAATTAACGCCAAAATCACTAAATTCTGTGCGACTTCGATGTCTAAAACCGCTAAAATTATAGTGATCGTCAGTTTTTTAACCTTTTAATGTTTTACGGAGACGTTCTATCACATTCCTTTGAAACCAAAGTCTAAATCATAGTAGATTAAAAGTGACCTAAAACTCTCGCTTGACTGCTCGGAATAAAAATACAATCTCGGTGAAACGCTAATGAACTTTTTATTATTATGTATATTATTATTATTATTATTTGCATTTGTTGTTTTTCCTGTTTAATTGACTTAATTATGTTAATCGATGGATGGTCGACATTTGATTACAGATCTGCGACCATCCAGGACCAATCCACAAGTAGACATCACGAAATGTGAATCTTCATGATGTTGTGTTCTATAAATATATGTTATATATATATATTCTATATTAACGCTCAACGTATCGTACTATTATGCGTGTACTCTTTTCAAGAGCATTATCAGATATGACAAAAAATTGTTAAACCAATATGTTCATTAGACTATATACAGTCCAATATGATAAACATAAATTATTATTATTATATTATTATTATTATTATTATTATTTTATTATTATTATTAATATTTTATTATTATTATTATATTTTTATTATTATTATATTTATCTTTTATTATTATTATTATTATCATTGATTATTATTATCATTATTATTATTATCATTATTATTATCATTATATTATTATTATTATTATCTATTATCATTATCTTATTATTATCTATTTCATTATTAATTTGACTAAGTGATAAGATCATTACTTGTGGAAGATACTTGCCCATCTCCTTTGAAGAAGTGATCGCGAGAAAGGGCGGGCAGATGAGCTTACGAGAGGTTTCTTTTCGATTAGAGCGCCGCAGCGCATTTAGTCGCACCGACATGTTCCCCGCGGATTTCTCCCTGCCTCCTCCCCCCCACCCCGCCACATAGCGCTCTCAGCGCTCTTCGCCAGCCCCACTTTACGGAGTTGTGTTTCTTCGTTGAAAACAAAACACGGCCGGCAGATCGCGGAACATGGCCGCCGGCGCAAATAAAATTGCGGAGCTGAGCTGAGACCGCTGTTTTTGTGTTTCGCTTCCCCGCTGGTCACGCAGCCGCGAACACGCCGCTCGCGCGCTGCCGCTAGCGTGCACGCGATCCACCCGCCCGCGCTGCGTTGTTAATAGCGAGCGTTTGTGTCTGTCTCCGCTGGTTGGACGTGTCGTCGTTAAATTGCCCGCGGAACTTGCAACTTCACTTGCAGACTCGGAGGTCGATCGTTTGCGTATGTTCTGAGTTTGCTCTGGTGACGCATCCTTTCAGAACCGGAGATACGAAGCTATTTCCTTTCCGCTTTTGCCCAATTTTTATATCCTTCGCTTTTTAAGTTCGAAACTCTATGCATTCGAGATTTAGATTTTAGTCAATTGCTAAACATGTGAACTTTTACCAAACCTTGGGGAAAAAATAGTAATTGCATGTATGCCTGTCAGTTCAGCTTATATTTCTAAAGCTTTTCACTCTGCAATAAAATGCAAAATTGACGGCTAATACTGCAGAATCATCTACATAAGTAGCAAGTATGAATTCTGCAAAATTATATTATACTGCATTTTATGGTTTCCTTCGTATTCGCTCTTATACTCCGGATTGTGGTCGTTTATAGTTCAAGGTTTAGAATAAAAATTATAAATAAGAGATAGATGAAGAAGAGAATGAGAAGAGAAATAGAAAGCGACGAGATGGTTTAGAGCACCAACTGATTGTGACTGCGGACTCTCTGGCTTTAAAGTCCTAGTTCATAATCCCGACGGCAGCAGCATTTTCGACTCACCTTCCAGTCTAGTTCGAATTGGTCGCTGTCTGATAACGAAATTGTAGTGTCCAGCTACTCTGTTTTGGTAGTTTTCCGTTGATTTCCGATCTCAATGTCAATTTTTGCGAATGCCGAGTGCAGTACCTAAACAATATCGCTGTCTAGTGACCGCGCGCAATCATTTCCTACCCTCTCCTTTCTCTATCCTCACCCCTTCGCACAGATCATAACACAACAAGCACAGACTACCTCACATGCCAAGAGACCGGTCGGGATGTTCTTTGAACTTAGTGTAGAGCCCTTTGGTGGTATAATCTGTTTGTAGAAACCTGCTAGCCGACGTTATAGTCTTATCCAGAAAGCCTGAGCGCTCCAGAGCCAGCTAAAGTATACTCCAGTCCCGCGCTATGAGGTCTCGAGAGATAGAGAGCCCTAACTTAAGTCGCACTTGTACTTCTAAATACGCATTTGTATTTGTTGAAGCACACAAATGGCAAATTAAATTAGTTTCCCTTCTTTCATTATATTATTCGGAAAAAAACTTAAAAAAGCATCATATTTTTTGCTTTATATGGAGTCTTCGTTCCTTAATCAATAATTTCTCAACAAATGCTACAAAATTGCTTAAATATTATTTTTACGATGCTATTATATATATAGCTCTCTTTTGTTTCCAAAAACACAATTTAAAGAATTTTTAGTGCCTGAATTCTACCAATCACTATCTACGAGGACAGCTACAGAAATCCAATATTATTATTCTAATTTTTATAAGAGGTAAAAAGTGCAGTGTTAAAATATTTTTATTACTCATAACTAATCCACAGTATATGCAATTTTGCTATGAAAAAACGTGAAGAAATTCATTTTCTACTTGTGGCTATTCACATTAATCGTTATCGTATCCACCATTGTACAGTAAACAATTGTGAAGTCAGAAAGGCTACAGCTTTGTAAATTTTTTATATGCCATTATGAAGCCGAATGTTGAATAATACTACACCTAAGTTTTCTAAATACGTCGTGAAGTGGCAAGACCAGATTTAAACACCTTATTGCTACATTCAATTAACTGTGCTTACGTTTCTGAGAACAAGTGCACCGTAGTTATATCAATAACAAGGCGTTATCATCTAAACTTTAATGAATTATAAAGAAACGGGCTTTGATCAAGTAAAGACACAACAGAAGATTAATTATACAGAATGAAGTTTTCATGGCAGAGGTAATCTGTGTGTATTAAAGTTTTCAGACAAGGATCTCGCAGATTGTCTTTGATGTCTGGTGATAAGTTAGTATTTTCCTTCACAAATAGCGTGTGCTACATTTGTGTTAGAAATTATCTAATAGAGAAGTATTCCAGTTGGTTCATATTGACAGATAAAACATGGACGTGAAGGAATTTGTTACAGGAGTCTGTTATTATGGTGAATATTTGAGGTTTACATACTACGAGTTATTCGATAGTGGCAAGAACATGTTATTGAATTAAGTAAAACCAAGGCATATACCATATTACTATAGTTTACTAAACGTGTTCAAAGAATTGTGAGAGACACGTCTTATATGAGCTTGGTAATCCATTATTGACTTTTAAATAGTGACCCTAGAAGTTACATGAGTAAAAAGAGCAAAAACTTTTCGGTTTTTTAATTGAGTAAATGTATTTATCTTTGTGAAGATTACTTTATTAACATAAGTGATAGCTAGAAAATGTTGATGTGGATAGAAGGCGTGTATTTTTTTGTTCCAGTAAAATTTAACTTCTTATATTTTCTTTATTTTCTCAATATCTTGTTAATAAGGTCAGTTATTACGTCTATTGTTATCAAAAACATATTATAAACGGAAATAAATTATTTTGTTTATTGAAGTTCAATAAAATTGGATAATATCCACTCATTACAGACCCAACCTCGAAATACTTAGACAAGTTATCTATAGATAACCACATTCGGTAAGAAAATTGAAGCTAATTGGTGTTCTTGAGTTGTCAAGGGTAAAATGCAGTTCTCTTTGTGTTCTGAAATAATACTAATTCCTCTCTTTTTATTTCTAAAATTTTTCTTTTCCATAACAATATTTTGTAGGATGTTTGGAGGTGACTATTGAGATAATGGTAAACAATCAATCTCTAAAACTTCACCATATTTCCAAATTTCTAGCATTTTTGAATGTCACTTCCATGAATTCCAACTATTCATTCAGAGGTGACTCTCTTGATTCATTGATTAATTCTTTTGTACTAATCTTATATAAGGATAATTTATGCGCCAATGCTGATCATTGAGACAATTTTTGAATATTTAATTCTTCATTTTCGCTCTAGTTCTCTCTCTAGTTCTCGTACAAAACCTCAGCCTTATTTGTACATATATTGCTATTATTTTATTTTTTAGAACATATCACTTCTTTACCTTCAAACGTTTAGAGTATAACAAGAAATGATCTGCTGCGTGCGTCGTTACTCCCTTTTCTATCCATTCCTTCCGATTTGCTTTTGATTTTAGTATAACATTATTCGTATTAAAATATTATACGTATTGAAGAAATATAGTGGTATTTTCTAATATAATTTTTTGCAAATTCAATAAGCATGAGTTTGTAGGAAACTGCAGATGCAAAATGGAAGGATTTTAAAATACTTATACTCAAAATTACGTCTTCTCTATAATCTATCTTTTGGTGTACTAGTTCAGTGAGACTTATTATTAGAGATGTGTGTGCAAAAGAACGGGCGCATACAGTAATATCGAATGAGTTTTCACTGCAATTGAAATGAATGTGTAAGAATTCTGATAGGCGTATGTTGACATTCTTACAACTTAGTCTTATGCGTAATTTTGGAAATATTGTATACGCTTTGGATATGAGCCAATTGCTTATTTTTTTCCGATGGATAGATATGTGTGATATTTTACCTCCTTTATTGATTGCGATTACAATTAAGCTATCGCGCTTTTAACAGATGAAATGCCAAAAGTCTAATGAAGAAATAATGATGTTATTTATTTGTGTGTGTACAATTTAGTATATTCTAAACAACGATAATAATATAAAGCGTAGTAAGATTCTACAGTCAGATAATACATCTCAGGCAGATGAACTCTGCGTCACTACCCGCTATAATGAGTGTTAATAATTTCTAACTTATAACACTGCATATTGCTGCATCTATTGCACAATTTTGTGCTATATAACCGAATGTGAGTTATCTATTATTGATATTGTCTAAGTATTCGGAGGTTGGGTCATGGTACATGAGTGGTATTGAAAGTTCAATACTTTTAATTGAATTCCAAAACAAATATTTAGTTTCCGGTTTTTTTAATAAATATGTTGTGGTTAATAATTGTAGTTGTTCCTGTATATTAGACAATTTGTTTAAGAATTTGATAGCCTATACTATAGGTACACTAGCGTAAATATATTAGAATTGAATAAGATATATATATATTTTACTATGTTCAGTGACTCGTTTTTTTGTTTATAATACTAATTTAGAATATAATTGACTCGCTCTTGTTAATTAATAAATCTTCATATACCTCTCATAAGGTTTACATTTTCATTCTTACTTTAATCAATAATTTCTATTAGTTAAAATTGAAAAACTGACATCGTTCTACTTAATAAGTTTGACATATCACTCTCATATATATTTTAACGAAAGCGCGAAAGTGTCTGTTCTCACGCGAAATCAATTTTTACATCAATGTTACTTATACTATATCTTACTAGGTGAAGGATGAACTTTAAAACACAATTTAAA
Source organism: Gryllus bimaculatus (assembly GCA_017312745.1). Taxonomy (NCBI): domain Eukaryota; kingdom Metazoa; phylum Arthropoda; class Insecta; order Orthoptera; family Gryllidae; genus Gryllus; species Gryllus bimaculatus. The sequence goes on from BOPP01000041.1 coordinate 5,466,786, forward strand.
ATATATCATTATTGCTCTGCAGAGGTATCTCTAGAGTTTCATATAGTGACACAAATCAATAATTTATCTTTAAAGGCTACGCTAGTCTTCTTCACAAATTCTCGTGTTTGTGGAGGTCTGTTTGAGACAACATGCGTACCAGGATATAAGAATAGTTTGAGTAAATTACATGTTTTGGCGTTCGAAGAGTTAGTAGCTTGGATCTCTCTCATTTCCACAAATTACATCCTTACTCTCATCAGACTCTACTATATCTATAGTTTGAGATCTCCTCTCCAAATAGAATGACTAGAACACATCAATATATCTATCCTGTTTTCTTAACACGATTATACCTACACCGACGACCTCCTTTAAGACTTCTTGGTCGCCACATATATCTTGATTCCCTATCTGCTCTTACCTAATATCGATCGCGAATTATTTTCGTGTCACCAAAATAGAATTGTGTAGCGCAGCTTTTGTTTAGAAGCTATATTGTAGGAAGGTCGAGAAAGATCATACATTCATCTTTCATCTATATCAAAGTAACTAAAGGTCATCTCTAAACTCAGAGTCACTTGGTCTTATGAGGAAAGGTACGTATTGTCTACCAGTGCAGACCGGACTGATATAACGCTGGGGTATGAATGCGGAATGAAACTTCATTCTGTGGATTAGGAATTATATAGATGCTAATAAGTTACACCTGTGATCGGTGTTCTTTGTTAAATCTCTTGATCATGGACTCAGTTCTTTATATTTCATAACAGTTAACGTATGGAGACTTGCACTCGTGTGCCATCTGGGTACTGGAGCGCTTACGCTGTTGTGCTCGCTAACGAGCAATATATCCCCCTACTAGCATGGCTTATTGATATATCCCTGGGAGTCTATCGACTAACAGGCAGGTCGCTCTCGCATCATCCTTTGTGTATCTTCCTCTCTCTACTTCAAGAATAATTATCTTTATATTTTAGAATAACCTATTTATAAAAGACGATGTCTTACAATATTGTAAATAATTATATACAATACATTAATCGACTCAATTTCACCTATACAATGGGCAATTAACTATACCAAAGTCATTTTGTGTTAATAAAACGCATATCTATTGGCCATTCACCTTAAGAACATTTAACGGGTTCCTTATCACATGGGTTCTGGTCACGGTAATACTGACGCGGATTTAATGGGTGAAATTACTCCACGTTCAGAATTTACTATCTACTCCTATTCATTTTTAGGCCAAAAATATTTAACTTAAGGTGAGCTATGTAATATTTACTACATCTTATATGTGTAATGTTACTAATCGAGCACAAGACTATTTTTTAACATGCACTTGATAACGCTACCTATACTACAAAATTTAGGAATGGTGAATAGATATTTATTAGTGTAGTGTGTATTGTTATGCCCACTCCTATCTTTCCACGGAGGTTATGATAGGAAGTCATTGGGTTTTGTCGACCTCGCCCTGCTCTGATATAGAATGTCATAATATTTCAAGAAGTAGTGAAGTACGAACATGCTAGGCTTTTGCATCTAATTTTATAGTACAACGTATGAACACGTGCGACTGTGACATAGTTCCCAATTACCTTGTGCCGGTATCCAGGCTTCTCGCCACTTGTGTAGTCAGAACGGGACAAATTACTACTCTGTGTACAGAGGCACTCTCTACCATTGTTGATTCATCAAAATGGAGTGTGATTGTTTGTTGAGATCCGCCATGTTCCTTTACTAATATTCTGCAGGAAAATCCGAGCAAACTGGATATTAACATAATTCGTCAGATACCTATAATCCCGATTTGTCTGCTCCATAACAAACGTGTAAATATGTAAATTATTTTTCCATATCTTTTGTTATGTAGTTGTTTTAATTTATTTCTATTAGAGAAAAATATACGTTTGCGATCCGAAATTATGATTAGTTACGTTCTATTGCATACTCATGTCACTTCAAGACCTCCATTTTAGTGCGCGAATACTGAAGTATTACTATGAGCACTGTGCTCAAGACGTCGCTTTCGTCGCGTGATGTAATGAACTTTACATTTCAGCGAATCATTAGACGGACGATAATCAATCTGATATCTCACAGATGTTTTCATCCCTATAATCCAATAATATCAATGGGCTTATACTAAGGCTAACGTCTCATCGAACCAGTATGTTATTGTCATCTGTTAACTAGTTTTAATGAGTCGTCTGCTTAGTAGGTGAGCTGTGTAAAGTGTACAGTTTATATAAAGAAAGTTATACACCGTGTACGTAACAACGAGAACGAGTATAGATGAGAGGAGAGTGTGTCACAAGACTCTGCTGTCCTGTCGTGAGAGCCTCTTACTGCTTTTCAACTTATTTAGTTAACTTCTCTGCCTCGGTGACTTCATCGCCTTGATCACTGGCAAGAGCACTGAAAAACTCTGTTAATTCTCACCCAAACAGAGTAGCTGCCGCTACTAGCGATCTCAATAAACATCAGAGCATCGCGAAAAATTCGACGTTCAGGCCGACTTGTACAGCCGTAGTAGTGAAAATGCTGCGTGCGACCGAGCCGTGCCACCCCTCGCCCTCTCACACATCCCCCCCCCTCCTCTCATCACCTTTCCACACGCTCCGTACCCTATCACAGCTCTCTCTCACTCTCACCCCACCTCACCTCTCTCTGTCAGTGAGATTGATGATCCTCGTATAATACGCTTAATATTAAGCTCTAGAGATCTCGTGCTGGATCACATTCTCTGTCGCTGCTCTATAAGCTATCCTACTCTTATATCTATAACATATTCTTCTTCTTTTCTTAACCCTTTACTTTACTTTTTACCTCACTTCATTTCATTTCTCTAGTATTATTTGATAGAGTGTAACAATATTACAAAAACCTGTGAATATAAACGCCAACGACATCAGTTATTTTCCAGAATGAGCACGAAGGTCGACCCATTAAGATATTTTATAAGGTTTATCTGAGTCATTATCTCCTTATATATGTGTTTCGTCTCATATAAGATCTCAGTAACTTTCTTACCTCAATATCTGTCATATATCTGATGAGTGGACTATCGTGTCTCGAGGTGCCATAATCGAATTTTCCATGTGATTATATGATAGTGCCACATCGGTGGTGTGTAACTAGTCCTTTAATCACTCCGTGTAAAGATGCAACTATGACTACGTACCTCACAGAGACAATCATTTGTATACAGTATATCTCGTATTACCGACAGTCCTAGTCACAGTTGGTTCATTGTACAAATTGGTAGCAATATCACACAACTGTAAATAATACAGCAAAAATCATGCACACCTGGCTGACATGCTAATGAAATCTCTCAGTTTTAGGGCCAGAATAAATCCGTTTAATGTGTAGCGAAGGAATGCAGAATTCTGTTTACTCGAAAGATTGTACCAACATATCTAGACTGCTATCTACTTCTCTCTGAGACTCCACTTAAAAAACACTGAACAACTTTGCAAGATAGCCTGCTATTCGCGCCAGCTGCTAGTAGAGTGAGACAATATAACGTCCGGGCATTGACTCACTCTCTCGTCCGACTTGAGATTCCCAACCCAGCGGAGAACAGACCCCCAAACGCCGCGCTGTTAGTCACACTGTCGCACGCTTAGCCTCGCTATACGGTATTGTGCGGCGCTTTGTTTTGCTGCTCGTCTGCAAGTTTGGCCGGCACCATCGCGGCGTGCGCTCGGAAAATGTGTTCGTTCGTCCTCAGGAATGGCAGGTACAGTTCGCTCTCTAATTATACTCGAATTCTTGAACCTCGGTTCTCTATGATGCTTTGCAGACGTTCAGCTACCCAATAGATCTTCTGTGAGTGAGCAGCTCTCAGAAGCTGCTCTTACCATTGATTGCTCGGCGCCTGAGCGTATCCGGGGTAGTTATATGTGTCTCTCAATATACTAAACTCCGAGATGGCTCGGCAGTGACAAGACGAAGTCTTGTGCAGTACTGGACTCGGTTGGCCACCACCAGAGTGCATACGAATTGGTTTGATGAGTTTTGGCAGGGTAGAAACTACACAGCGATCTTGGGAGTACGCATTGCATCGGGATGATATCCTTAACTAATTCTCGCTCTGCTCCGACTCTGAGTTCGTGTAACTCAGTGGCTGATCACACTGTCACACTATGCTCAGTCTCTTCGTGTGTCTTTGATTCATTCAATTCAAGCGAAGTTTAACTGAGAGGAGAGTGTCTTTAATAGTCGACATCAGTAGATGAGTTTTAATTGGACATGCCAACTCATATCAGATTAAAATATGTGAATTAAAATGCTCAACATTACTAATCAAATATTAATTGATTTACAATAAGTATTTACTGATATAAATAATATTATATTATTTAAATCTTACGTATTGAATAGAAAATAGATCACTACCAACCTCTCGATAACAGTTGTTCGTCCAGTTTACCGTGATAATCATAATGTTGAGAAATAATATATTACAATGCACTTAATGTGGCTTCATGAGAAATTACTGATGAGTTAATTCGAATTAATTTGTGGAGAGTACATCTCTAATTAGATCATAGTGTGATTAAAGAGGAGGAAGAAGCAGAGCAGTGCAGTATGCTGTGATATCTTGTGTTAATAAGGGCTAAAGAATAAACTATCAAAAAACAAATATGTAATTCAATGTGGTAGCCTATTCAAAGTACTCGCTCAAAATTCGCGTTTCTGTTAAGATACTATCTCTAATCTTATTTTATATTTTATTAAAATCTTGTTGAAATTTATTTGTGCGATCTTTATCATTCTTAGTTATTATTATTACGCAAATAGGGCGTATAATGTATGAGCAACTACGACGTAAGTCTCTTAGTCCTTCTATTTATAACACCACACTATTATACTTCACGTATGTGTTGAGTCTCACGCTTTGTTGTATTTGTCCTTTCGTATGCGTGCCAGATCGGATTACTATAAAATTTCTCATCTTCACTCGCCCTCTACTGGAAATATAATTAGATACAGAGTGTAACATGTTGAGACTAGCAAATTTGACTAATTGTATAAGTAGAATCATCAGTAAACTACGTACAAGTCAAAGATTATTAAGTTCATAGTGCGTACACTTTCCGATTTGCTCTCCGACTATCTCGGACGTACATCGCGGTGTCACTCATAGCTCAGACACTCCACGCGACCGTCTGTGCGTCATTTATATTCCAGGCTATGATGACGGGACTTTGGAGCGAATTTTTCGCCAAGAAAGATTAGGTTGATGCAGGGCTTGGCACGTTCAATTAGGACGTTCTTCTAGATAAACATACATTAAAAGCGCTTCTATAGAATGAACTGACCGTAGAGCGCTATGAGAGTTATCAGCTGTTTATTTGTAGGACACGTGTGCAAGTCTGATCGTCTCGAGTGTGTGAATTCGCATAGCGCGCGATTTTACCTTTGCACGTTTTGAACACGAGACGAGACTAGCCACATGTCCGCGGTCGGAATTTACCAGCTTTCATTGCATCGTCTAGCCTTAATAGTAAAGTTCCTCAGCAGCCACTCGAACGGCGACCGTTAACAAATCGCACGCTTGCAGAGTGTACAAATGGTAACTGTGAGGAGTATATCAGAGTAGTTCTACTTGCACACATCTCCTAGTCTGCTGTACCGCTACGTCTGAGCCGCAGTATATTGACTAACTGTGATTACAGTATTTTAAAGTCGTCACAGATATACGATGTAGAAAACGTAATCTCTGATACAAATTTTGAGTTCTATATTCCAAGAGAAAAGAATTAATTAGGATAGAGGTGAAGATACAAAAACAAGGCTGATATGTTTTTTATTACTTTATATTATACTATTTCAAAATTTCAGATTAACAAAATTAATATTTTGCATCGGCTGTGCTTCAAATTTAAGTATGTAAAACATTATTTATACCTATATAATAAACTATATAAATTAGATTTTAGTTAATAGGTATTTACAATTATGTGTTATAAAGGAATGTAAAGGGGCATTCTCAGACATTGAGAGAATAACATTAGAAAAATTTCTGTGATATAGTATACGATTGTGTAGTACCGACTGCAAAGCTTTTTTATTTTACAATTCTCAGTGAGAGATAATTGAAACTTATTGACATGTACGTAATGACTAAATATGATAGACCATTTATTTGCAAAAATATTGATGACTATCTACTTTCTATATATAAATCCTCTCTCGAAATTAATCACCCTATTCTTTTAAACATCCTTGTTAAAATATTAAGATAGGTGAGGACAACCCTGAAGAGAAAAGAACGAAATCTCCTGCTCTTGCTTAGAGAATTAAGTTCTATCTTCGATGACACACCAGTGGATTCTAACACATAAAATTGTAAAATTGTCATATAATATGAGACATTAATCTTCATAGAAAAAGGAAAAAGGGAGTGGGTTGCACATTAATCTGCATTGAATTTTATACTTATCTTGTAGCTAATATTCAAATATTTAATTGACTACCTGTTAATTTTGAAATAAATCAAAACCCGCAATCAATCCTATTTTTGGCACGTCTACTACTTTAGTCAAGAGACCCGTGATTTCTATGAAGGTGCGACGCTGGTATGCAAGATCCCGAACTGCCCCACACCTGTTTCTTGGAGGCTGCCCTTGTCATGTATCTCTCCAGCAAACGTACCACCACAACCGCGTAACCTTTAAGCTCGCCCACTAGTCCCCCGAATGTTTAGGATGTCGGTACCGTGGAAGATATGTTAATCTTATGTTTGTACTGTGCATGTATCTGGTTTTAGGGGGTGGGGCACTATGATAGAAACGGAAATGGTGCCCGCCGTGTATGTCTCGTTGTTGAGCATCCACCTAATATCGGCCGGAGTAACAACGGAAAACTACCGACTGGAGAGCCGATCACGAGGAGTGGTGGATTCTTCTCTCTTAAATACCAGCTCAGAAATCGAAAAATCCTCCCACCCGGCGTCCGGAACTACTAACCTAAGATCTTCCAGTCGGGTGAAGTAGCTCAAAAAAAGATTTAATATCACACCTGGTTTTTTATGCATTTTCTCCTTACTAAAATTTAAAATACTTTCACAAACGTTACATTTCTGAAGAATATTGTTCTTATTACTTGAAATACATACAGCGGAGAAGGAGGCTCTCGAGTTCTATAGTGAAATTTAGCCATTCTAATATTCTTAAAAATTCATAAAATATGTATTCATTAGACTCATGTTACTTTACAATTTTAATCATTTCACTAAATACGTACGAATATTTAATTTCCCACTCATTCTAATAAACCCAATTAAAAAATTTCCTCTCGCTTTAATACAAATATATATACCTCTAAATTAGAAATTTGTTACTGTTAACAATTTTAATTATTTTATACTTATGCCCTAATAACATGAACGAAAGCTACTAACTCCTAACCTTGACATAACATGAAAATAAAAATCCCGTAAAATGTGTTTCTCGTTTGAGAATTGAAAGAAATAGGAAATTAAAACAAATAAAATTTCACATTTTTTCGAACAGCCGTTCTTTCCTTTCTGGCACGATGGTCCATAACTGCTTCTTCTCCGCCAGCGGCGCTCACTCACGTGAGCTCTACAAAGACAACTCAATCTTCCCGAGAGCTGCCGGGTCCCCCCCCCTTCCCTCAGACACCGCCCGCCTGCTCTACACCCGCCGGCACTTCAGGCGCGACGGCTTCAAACGCTCTGTACTACACTCGCTCGCTCCTTCTGCACCTGATATTAGAAAGACTGCGAAAACTGCCACAATGTTTTCGTGTAAAATTTAGTCTCTCGTAAATTTCTCTAGTGTTTCAACGATAGAGGAAACTCTTGATTTTTATCAAATCATTTACTGCAAAGGTCTACTTATAGATTGAGGAGAGTTCAAAATAATCATTGTGATAAAAATGAAGTTTACGTTGTATGTTTTCTGTCGTTTTAATCGGAATTATGTGGCAGGTTAAAAAGAAAAAAAATAAGGTGAAACATTATGTTAATTTTTATCATAATTAACACAGAATACTGTTGTGAGTGAGCGCTTGATGAGTCAGGGTTTGGGTAAGACTCTTCCTTTTAAACATTCAAAAATCAGCGTTGTGTTTAAATATCAAGTGCATGTGCAACTGCTGTTTTACCTTATGAAAAAGCAAACGTATAATTTTTAAATTAATTCTCCTCTGTATAGTTTTGTTCTCTAGGTATTAGTTTATTGGAGTGTAGTTTACCGTGAGACTAATTGTTCAATAGAGTGATATGTAAATGCAAGGAGAAAATAATTTCTATAAAAAATATTTTCATGATTTTTTCCACGCAAACAAATTCAAAGAACGAAAATCAATAGTCATTATTGTCTGAAGAAAATATTTAGGCGTGTTTAGATGATGGAATGTCATAATGTCAATGAGTGAAAAGCGAGATATAATCTCAAGAAGAGGTCGAGAATAAATACGTACAGCCTTTCTGCTTTTCTCTTCAGACCCGACCATTCAAACGAAATTAATACTCGCTGATTTGCGTTTCAAAACTGTTTAGAAAGTTTTACGAGTACGTTTCTAAAATATGCTCAGTTTAAACATTTTCTAATGGTTAACGTGCGTAATACTAAAATATATTTTTCAAAATGGCATCTGAAAATATACGTGACATTAGTTTCAACTAATTTTTCACCATTTGAGTATTTATTATTTATGTTCAAAACCTAATATAATTAAGCAAGCATAGTTATGTATTGTTGTATCCTAAATATCTGGGATGTACTTTTATACAATTTCGGTCTTGAGCATATACTAATGTCGATCTACCCGGTGGTATTAAATGGAAGCCTGTTACGTTAATTAAGTATGAGTCATTGCTTTCTCTACTCCATTCATTCCTCTCCTTCGGTTTCTCTAGTACAATCGTGAACAATTTGTTGATTGTCTTCTTATTCATGAGAAACGTTTTAAAATATGTACTTTTTATTACTTTTATTTAAACACACAGAGGGTCGCGAAAGTGCGAGTTCTATTGGACGCCTCTGGGGTCTCGTTAACTTCCTTTTTCAGTTATTAAAACATTCCGCCAAATCATTCTCCTCTTATCAAGTTCAATCATTTCATTACGGATACCCATATGTTTCGATAAAAAAATATTCGTAGTTAAGAATAAATTTTAATAGTAGTAGTAGTAATAATAATATAATAATAATAATAATAATAATAATAATAATAATAAATTTCGCAAACGATAAACCTCTGCGATCTTGAAGTTTTTTTCGAGTTAAAAGCGGAAATCCAAGGGTTTATTTCTACCACCGGCACAGTCTCTCGACCCTCTAAGTAACCGCACTCCTACCGCAGGCTCGTTCAGAGATATCATTGCCTTTCCTCGTGTGAGCAGCGAGAAGCAAATAACGAGTATGGACTTTGCCCGGCGGCAGCTTGTCTAGGCTAATCCTGTTATCGCGATATAGCGTCCCTCCCTGCAAGTGTTCCACTGCGCGCGAGAGTGGTGGAGCGGGTGGAAGGGAGGTCGAAGAGAGGGCAGACAAGACGCGGAGGTTGTGAAAGAGAAGCCGGTGAGGCAGGAGTGAGGAGCTGGAAGCCTGAGGAGCGGCATGTGATTCCAGTGCGGAGGCCACGGATGGGAAGTGATTGAGGCAAAAGGTGGGAACGATGAAGTGGAGGCGGGGGAGTGCAGAGTCGGTACTGATGAGGTTGGTGAAATAGGGGGTGAAGTGGAGGTGAATTGATATAGAGGGCCGAGTCTGAATGTCGGAAATCTCGAGGACGGGAGACGGAAGTGATATGGAGCGGAGGGCCTGGGAAGTAATAAGGCTGCGAAAGATCCAGTAGGTGGTAGAGCATCGGTAGCGCGGGACGGATCATATGGCTGGTCGGTATGTGAAGATGCGGAATAGGCATAGGCCCGGTAGAGTGAAGGAAGCATAGGAGGGCGGCGTTATAGGGAGCGGTGATTTTGAAGAGATGACGACTGGGGCAGAGAGTGACATTGTTAGTGGAGGCCATAGGCGGGGGAAGAGCGTGGAGGAGGGTTGGAGAAGAAAGGTAGAACGGAGAGGGCGACTGTTTAGCAGAGACCACGTTTTTGAGAGAGTCAAGTGTACGCCGGAGAAGGAGAAGGGGAGAGCAAGGGAACGGAATAAAGAAAGCAGGAACACATGTGTGGAGCCGGGATGGGTAAGGGCAAGTACTCAAGGCCGCGCAGTGGTGAAGCGCGCGATCGGTGTCGTGTGGCTCATCCTCGTGGGACAGACATCGCGCGTTGAGCCGCATAGGTAAGCGGCGGCGGTAGACCTAGTGTGGGGCTACGCTGCATTCTTATCGAGCACCACCTTTGATCCTTCCACCCCTATTACTCCCAGGCCCCCTCCGCTTCCTTCCACTTCCTCTCCCGTCCCGGATTTCCGACCTCGCTCCGGCCCCTATATCCACCCTCCAACATTTCCACCCCCCCTATTTCACCACTCCACATCCCGACTCTCGCCACTCCCCGCCTCACTCCTCTCGTTCCACCCTTTTGCTCCTATCCTTCTCCTGGCCTCCGCACTGACCACCACTCCGACTCCCACTCCAGGCTTCCAGCCCCTCCACTCCCTGCCTCACCCTTCCTCTCTTTCCAACCCCTCCCCGCTCTTGTCTGCCCCTCTCTTCGAACCTCCCCTTCGCCTCCCGCTCCACACCTCTCGCGGCGCAGTGGAACACTTGCAGAGGAAAGAGGACGCTATCGCGATAACAGGATTAGCCTAGACAAGCTGCCGCCGGGCAAAGTCCATACTCGTTATTTGCTTCCGCTGCTCACACGAGGAAAGGCAAATGATATCTCTGGAACGAGCCTGCGGGTATGCGGTAGCTTAGCGGTGATCCGAGAGACTGTGCCGGTGGTAGAAATAAACCCCTTGGATTTCCGCTTTTAACTCGAAAAAAAACTTCAAGATCGCAGAGGTTTTAATCGGTTTGCGAAATTTATTATTATTATTATTATTATTATTATTACTACTACTACTATTAAAATTTATTCTTAAACTACGAATACTTTTTTAATCGAAAACATATGGTATCCGTAATGAAATGATTGAAACTTGAAGACGGAGGACTGAATTTGGCGGAATGTTTTAATTAACCTGAAAAAGGAAGTTAACGGAGACCCCAGAGGCGTCCAATGAAACTCGCACTTTCGCGACCCCTCTGTTTGTGTTTAAATGAAAAGTAATTAAAAAGTACATATTTATAAAAACGTTTCTCATGAATAAGAAGACAATCACAAATTGTTCACGATGTACTAGAGAACCCGAAGGAAGGAAATGAATGGGAGTAACAGGAAAGCAATTATACTTAATTAACGTACAGGCTCCATTTAATACCCCGGGTAGATTCGACATTAGTAATAATGCTCCAAGACGAAATTGTATAAAAGTACATCCCAGATATTTAGGATACACATAATAACTATTGCTTAATTATATTAGGTTTGAACATAAATAATAAAAATCTCAAATGGTGACAAATTAGGTTGAAACTGTCAGTATATTTTCAGATGCCATTTTGAAAAATATATTTTAGTATTACGCACAGTTAACCATTAGAAATGTTTAAACTGAGCATATTTTAGGAAACGTACTCGTAAAACTTTCTAAACAGTTTGAAACGAAAATCAGCGAGGTATAATTTCGTTTGAAGGTCGGGTCTGAAGAGAAGAAGCAGAAAGCTGTACGTATTTATTCTCGACCTCTTCTTGAGATTATACCTCGCTTTTCACTCATTGACATTTATGACATTCCATCTTCTTAAACACAGCCTAAATATTTCTTCAGACAATAATGACTATTTATTTCGTTCTTTGAATTTGTTTGCGTGGAAAAAATCATGAAAATATTCAATTTTATAGAAATTATTTTCTCCTTGCATTTACATATCACTCTATTGAACAATTAGTCTCACGGTAAACTACACTCCAATAAACTAATACTAGAACAAAACTATACTACAGGAGAATTAATTTAAAATTATTACGTTTGCCTTTTCATAAGGGGTAAAAGCAGTTGCACATGCACTTGATATTAAACACAACGCGATATTTTTGAATGTTTAAAAGGAATGAGTCTTACCCAAACCCTGACTCATACAGCGCTCACTCACAACAGGTACTCTGTGTTAATTATGATAAACAAGTTAACATAATGTTTCACCTTATTTTTTTCCTTTTTAACCTGCCACCAATTCCGATTAAAACGACAGAAAACATACAACGTAAACTTCATTTTTATCACAATGATATTTTTAACTCTCCCTCAACCTCTAAAGTAGCGACCCTTTGCAGTAAATGATTTGATAAAAATCAAGAGTTTCCCTCCTATCGTTGAACACTACGAGAACATTTACGAGAGACTAAATTTTACACGAAAACATTGTGGCAGTTTTCGCAGTCCTTTCTCGGAAATCAGGTGCGAGAAGGAGCGAGCGAGTGCTGTAGACAGAGCGTTTGAAGCCGTCGTCGCCTGAAGTGCCGGCGGGTGTAGAGCAGGCGGGCGGTGTCTGAGGGAAGGGGGGGGGGACCCGGCAGCCTCTCGGGAAGATTGAGTTGTCTTGTAGAGCTCACGTGAGTGAGCGCCGCTGGCGGGAGAAGAAAGCAGTTGGACCATCGTGCCAGAAAGGAAAGAACGGCTGTTCGAAAAAAACTGGAAAATATATTTGTTTTAATTCTTCCATTTCTTTCAATTCGTTCAAACCGAGAAAGAAACATTTTACGGGATGTTTTATTTTCATGTTATGTCAAAGGTGTAGGAGTTAGGTAGCCGTTCGTTCATGTTATTTCGAGCATGAGTTTATAATAATTAAAATTGTCTAACATTAACAAATTGCTTCATTTTAGTGGTATGATGAGATTTGTATTTAAATGAGATGACTTAATTTTTAAATATTAGGTTGACTAATGGTTGAGAAGAGGGAAACTAACAAAAATCCGTATTTAAGTACGATAAGAGTAATCAAAATTTAAAAATAAAACATGATCTATGACCGTTTTATGAATAATTTTAAGAATAAATGGCTAAATTTCACTATAGAACCTCGAGAGGCCTTCCTTCTCCGCTTATGTATTCAAGTAATAGAACAATATTCTTCAGAAATGATACGTTTGTGAAAGTATTTTAAATTTTAGTAAGGGAAAATGCATGAAAAACTCAGGTGTAATAAATTCTTTCTTCCTGAGCTACTTCACCCGACTGGAAGATTCTAGTGTTCGAGTTCCGACGGTGGGAGGATTTTCGATTCTAGCTAGGTCGAATTTAAGGAGAAGAATTCCACTCCTCCCTCGGTGATCGGCACCTCCAGTCGGTAGTTTTCCTTTGTTACTCCGGCCGATATTAGGTGGATGCCTCAACAAACGAGACATACACGGCGCGCAACATTCCGTTCTCATCAGTGCCCCCACCCCCTAAAACCAGATTTACATGCACAGTACCATACCATAGATTAACATATTCTTCCACGGTACCATCCTAAACATCGGGGGACTAGTGGCGAGCTTAAAGGTTATCGCGGTTGTGGTGGTACGTTGCTGGAGAGATACAATGACAAGGGCAGCCTCCCAAGACACGTGTGGGGCAGTTCGGGATCTTGCATACCAGCGTCGCCACCTTCATAGAACTCACGGGTCTCTTGACTAAAGTAGTAGACGTGCCAAAAATACGAATTGATTGCGGGTTTTGATTTTATTTCAAAATTTAACAGGTAGTCAATTAAATATTTGAATATTAGCTACAAGATAAGCTATAAAATTCAATGCAGTTAATGTGCAACACACTCCCTTTTTCCTTTTTCTATGACAGATTAATGTCCTCATTAGTATTGCAATTTTACAATTTATTGTTAGAATCCACTAGTGTGCTCATCGAAGATTAGAACTTCCAATTCTCTACCATGAGAGCAGGGACTTCGGTCTTTTCTCTTCAGGGTTGTCCTCACCTATCTTTATATTTTACACAGGATGTTTAAAAGAATAGGGTGCATAATTTCTGGTATGTAATCCACGTATGTATGCAATCAAAATAGTTCATTACATTGGTCCAGAAATGTTTCATTCCCGAAATATGACCTTCCGGACACATGTAATTAACGATTTTCATTGTCCTGAAATTATGCCCCCTTTTTTGCCCCCTTTATTCCCTTATACCTTGTATACTTTCTTCATGTATTTCTTTTTACAAAATAATGTTATACCGTAGCATATTTTCTTATGTATCATATAAGACATAACATAATAAATCAGAACTTTTTGTTCACCTTACTAATTAATTTTGGATTTAATTGAAATTTGTAGTACCTTCACAATCCAGTATCGCAACTACAAACGTAATAATTTAGTTCTGCGCGTAGCGGCCACAGAATTTAATCTCTCTGATTTCCCAAAACTCGAGCTCCGCAGCGTGCGATTGTCCAGGTTTGCGCGCGGCGCCGACTTCTTACGCAAACGTGCAAGAAGGAGTACCGCCATTTGTCTCTTGTGTTCAAACTGTGAAACAGAATTACACGCCCAGAAACTACTAAATTGTGCCGACTTGCGACGGTCTAAAAACGCTAAAATTTATAGTGATCCGGTCAGTTTTTAACCTTTTAATGTTTACGGAGACGTTCTATCACAATCTCTTTTGAAACAAATCCGTAAATCATAGTAAGATTAAAATACCAAACTCTCGCTTGAGCTGCTCGGAATAAAAGATACAATCTCGGAAACGCAAATGACTGTATTATTATTATTATTATTATTATTATTATTATTATTATTATTATTAT
>BOPP01000041.1:5490675-5501790 GCA_017312745.1 Gryllus bimaculatus
AGGGTTGGACTGGTTACACGCATACCACTGCGTTGGATTCCGTCGACCAGAACGCCTCAGACAGCAATAAGCACGTGCTCGTGTTTACTGGTGTGTGGCAAATGTGTTTTCGGATGAGTACCGCATGAATGGGTGCTACAGCGATGGCCGCGCACGTGTTCGACGTTACCGTGGTGATCGAAATCTGCCAGCCTGCATTGTTCCGCGCCATACCTGGCATTCGCCAAGTGTGATGGTTTGGAGCGCTATTGCCTACAATGTGCGATCTCGCATCATACGTATTGAGGGCAACTTGAACCGCTAGATCAGGGAGGTTTTAGAGCCTCGAAGTACTGCCCCTCAAGCAAGCCATATTTCAGCAGTGCAATGTCAGACCGCATGTGGCGAAGAATGTGCATGCTGTCTGCGAAGAATGACAGCACTGCTTCCCTGGCTAGTACGTTCACCTGACGTGTCACCCATCGAACAGGTCTGAGATATGATTGATCGGCAACGTGTACGTTGTGGTTCTTTTGTAGCCACTGTCGATGTTTTGTGGTTACGCATAGAAACCGCGTGGTAGTGTGTTACTCAGCAGCATATCCAGGCTCTCTTTGAACCCATGCCAAGTCGTCTAGAGACCCGAATAATAGCGCGTGGCGGGTTCACACAGTACTAAATACTCAAGGTCAAAATAAGGTACCGTACTGTAATTCTTATTATTTGTATATTGTGATATTCTGTATCTGTGAAAAAAATTCATTGTAATAGTATGCCTCCTCCTTAGTGTTAAAATTTTCACAATCACTAGTACAGTTGCCCTTCGGCGTATGGATGTCACTAGTCATTGCAACAAATTTATTCATGATACTACGTTAGTCAGTGACCTTTCCCAGATGTCTGGAAAATCTCACCGCGATTTAGCGTTTACAATATATATTTGGACATATTCTATACCTAAGGTTTCTTCTGCAGGGGCACAGAAGCTCCCTTCTTTTTGTTCAAGAACTAGTTCAATAATATATCAATGCGGTTGCGCAGGCCTGAGTGCAAGAGATTGCTAGAATTGGTATGAAGCAATTGCGCATGGCGACAATTTCGAATATTTTGTTAGCATCATATTAGCGTTTAAACTTTCGCTGAAGGTTAAGAAGGTTCTAATAGTAGAAGACTGAAACAACAAAACAGGGAGATCTGTCACACTAATATCACTTCAGTGCCTCTGACCGTGAGGTTCTGAGTTCGAGTTCCGACAATGGCAGAATTTTCGACACTAGCTACATAGCGAGTTCTGTCGCTCCCCGGAGGAGAATTTTGGCGGCCGGCTGCTGTGATTGGTAGTTTTTCGTAGTATCTCCGATCAATACCAGGCGAATGCCGGAGCAGTACCCTAACAAACAGGCCACGGACCGCGGGCTATCTTTCCTTCCCATCCCTTGTCGTATATTACACTTTCCACACACACACACACACACATACATACATACATACTTCCACTACTTTACCACATATATCCAGAGACCGGTCAGGATCCTAGAGCTAGTCCCAGCACGGTAATATCAACGCCACCTTCCGCAATTGTTTCCGGACTAATGACCTTAGAAGTTGCTTAGTAGACGTGCGGCGATGGTGCGTACCGGACTGTTGTACCCAAGTTGGCGGATTCAAACCCGATCGAAGCCGTGTATTTTTAAGAAGCGAAAAGAAGAAGCGTACGCCTTCCTTCGAAGGGGAAGTAAAGCCGGCTGTCCCATGTTAGTAGATTTACTTGCATGTAGAAGATTCTCAAGCCTAAATGACGCCTCTGAGCTAAATTCAAATCGCCTGTTTCTCGCTCATGAAATACCTTCTTTCTCTGCTATATGAAAGGAGCGTAGCGAAATTTGCGTGGTCAGACGGAAGAGCGGGCCTGATGGCCTGAGTCTCGCCACGTAAAATAATGTATTAATTCAATAATTCAATTCAGTAGTTGGCGCGCCTGAAATCACTAATCAATAAATCAACTAAGCAACAAACTCCTTACCTAAACAAAAATATAGGGCAACTATTAAACTGCCGTGTGTCAATCGACGCTCCTCATGCACGTGCGACTGTTATCAACGAGTATTTGTTTGCAACTGTATAGAAGTAATACTTGTAATGATCTTATTTTAGTTACTGTATATATAAAGTTGGTCGTCAAAAAAATATGACTCTAAATTTATATTAGACGATGTAGAAAAACATTACGGACAGACTGGAAAGATAAACGCAGAAAGTGTAATGAGGGAGTGAAGAAAAATTTATCGAAAGTGACCTTCATTTTTCCTACTGTGAAAACGCATCCCTTGTGTAACTCTTCACGGTAAGCGCAGGCTACACCTGTGGCTTGTAACCAGACGCCGGGATATCCGCTAATTATAGTAGTCCATCTCACATGAATAAAACACGAGAATTCGAACCTCTGGTGTAGATAACTTTGGAATCATGTTACGAATTCGATGGTAAAGGATTTGGCCAACGTTTTGTTGACTTCCTTCTTCCCGGTATTTGTAAACGATTCCAGGCGAAATACCCACACAGCTATCTTCACAGCATCGATGTGCAGTTTTATGTTGACTCAAATTTGTTTGGACGCGCCTCGGCAACATTGGAAGCCGAGTCCTCGCCGCGGGCAAAGGAATTTCATAGCCGCCCACCTCCAGAGCCGCGGCGAGGGGAATTTGACTTCCCGGATCCGGCGGACGGAAAACGGGCGGCGCGCAGTGGGCCCGAACTACCACAAGCTCAGCACGAAATCAAATGATGCGAGTTACATGTAAGATATCTAATGAATTTAAATTTGCGAAACAAAAATAAAAGTAAAATAAAAAACAGCTTGAAAAACTTCAGTCTGAAACAATATCGTAAGACCTGTTATTCAAGAGGGGTCATCGGTATTATCTACGAAATTATTTATGTGGAGGAAAGAGAATTTTGGCCATGAGCGCAGTATTTATTCCCATACACTCAAAACGAATTGCTGTTTCCAAAAAGTTATTTTTAACACAACGGAAAACAGTAATAATTAATTGCGACTGTTAAATAACAATAATTCATTACTGGACGTTTATAACTGGTCGTTTTTAACTAAAATTGTGATTTAATACTTTTCTCAGAGTCATTGTTGAATACGTTACAAAGAATTTATCATTAAACACAGTTTTAGTTGAGATATTTTAGTAATTTTAAATTATTTTAGCTAATTCTTCATGATGAAAAGTGTTTCAAATTTTTTTACCTTTTCACTAGCAGTACATGGAAGAGCATTTTGCAAATTGCGAAGTTTTGTATTAAGAGAATAGTATCCAGTTTAAAATTCATAGGTTAAGACCTTGAACTGTGAGTTACATCGTATAGGTATGGTTTATCTGTAAGTGAACATTGTAATTTACTTAAAGGTAAGTATTTATTAACAAATTGCAATATTTAGATCTGAGTGATCAAATTGCAAACAATTGTAAATATTCAATTTTATTGTAACGACGACCTCAGAAACATGAGCAGATTTAAGCACCTACTAGCGTTTACAAAATTATGAAGGTTCTAACATGCTGGGGAGGAAACGGTTTCAATGTGTCGGGAGATCGTTCTTAATTTTTACTTAAGAAACGGTAGCCTTTTATCATTTTATACAATACAAGCAGACCTCCGCAAGAGGTCCTGTTTTCCCTCTTCCTTCCTCTCCCTCTCCCACTCTCTTCCACACCTCTCACTCGCTATCAGTCACCTCGTCAAAAGTCACATCTTCATAATTAACTTCACTATTATTAATATCATAATTTTTCATATCACATTATTCACCTATTATCTTTTATGTCATCATTCACTTCATCGCCACCATTAACATCGTCATCTTTCCCCTCATTGCCAACACGCATCTCATTGCCATCATTCACCTCTTCACCAATACTCATCTCATCGCCATCGTCACTCGTAGGCGACAAAGATCTCAACAGTGGAAGGACATCTAACTCTAAATAAAACCACGTAGTTAGTCTTTTTTCGATTCCTTTTGGGCTCAGTGCGTGGGGATGTCGTGGGGGCTTTGGTGGCCCAGGCTCCCCAGGCTGTGCCATTTCGAGCTTTGCACTCGCCCTCCGGCTGCTTACAGAGGTCCCGGCGCCACGCCGCGCCGCGCCGGTCGGGCCTCCAAACGGCCACACCGGATGGAGAGCTCGTGGTGAGAAAGTTCGGGATATCAGAGGCTTCCGGTGGGAGTTCAGTACGAAGCGAACTCTCTGGCGAGAATACTCAGTGTGTGAGTGAAAGGTATTTATTCCGGCCACCCTGATGAGATCATAATTCCGGTAAGTGTAGTGCATATGAAGAGACAAGAGCACAAGGAGTAAAAGTGCATTTTTGGCAAATTTTGTGTTAAGAGTAGAGATGTGATGTAAAAACTCCATTTTATTCCGTAAACAAAGTATATTTCAATAGCTTAAACTGTTACCGAGTTCTAGTTTAGGGCAGAAAATGCTTTCGAAACCCTCTGCTATAGTCTCTAAACTTTGAGCTCGATTTTCTCAATTGTATTATTTCTGTTATATTAATATTCAGTGTTAAATTATATTAATTCTGTTATCAATTTGAAGGGCACTTACATTCTTTCTGCTACAGACCCCACATACTATTCTCTGATAGGTCTCGGTGTTCCTTCCATGTTGGAACGTGAGAACCTGTGACAACCAACAGACTGACTTGCAGGGTTTTTCCCGTCCACGTATCTCCTTGTCTCTGTAGGGCATCGCTCCATTTATGAAAAGATCCATTCAAGATCTCGGCCTGTTGAGTCCCCCGACATGTGGGTTAGTCTAGTGCATGTAACTTTGTGTGTATGGAAAAGGAGAGAAACAGAAACGGATGAGGAAGGAAATATCACTCACTGACCTTGGCATATTTGCTAAAGCACTGCATTCGCCTAGTACTGTTCGAAGGAACCTCGGACGCGATTGATTGTTTTTGATTTCGGATGCGTAAAATGTCATTAGTCCGGTAAGTGTAGTGGATGTTTTTCCTCGTATGGTGGCGGTGATCTTTCACCGCCGGATCGCGAGATCCTCCGCCGCCGACCTATCTTCGGTTAGCGGGATCTTCCCCAACCAGGTATCTCTCACCAGCGGGGCACCCCCTCCTTTCTCCGAGGCATGCTCTGCGCTTCTGAACGGTCTCCCGGCATGCGTGGTAGTGTAGTGCATGTTAGCACGTGTGTAAGTAAGGGGCAAGGATAGGACATGGACCAAGAAAACATGGCCCCCATAAGCTTCCGCGGCTCAAATCCATAAAGCCATGGCTATCCGGGAGACGCCGTGTCGTTGACTGAGAAGCCGTCGTTTCGCCTGACATGTCGCAGGCTTCCCCAGGGTAGTGAAGATCCCGTCACTGCCCTGAGGAAGCCTGCGACATGTCAGGCGAAACGTCGGCCTCTCAGCCAACGACGCGGCGTCTCCCGAATTGCCAAGACGTTATGAAAGATGGCCCGTTTGTTAGGGTACTACTCGGGCATTTGTCTAGTGTTGATTAGAGAAACCATGGTAAACTACCAGTGTAGCCAGTCGCTTGAATCGCGGAAAGAGACCAAATAGAGGAGCCTATTGATGCAATTCCCCTCATGAAAGTCATTGAATTTGACCTTGTTTTGTGGCAAGTGACGAACCTCCGCCACCGTCGGTACTCATATCCTTGACCCATCAGCGACTCTGCAGGGGAAACATCAAAGCTTCAACTGACTCATTACAGTGATTAAAGCAACGCGCACTTCAGATAATCAAATGCCACGTTGGTATAGAATATGATGTGTACATTGATTGTCTACAATTGTAATATCTCTAGATGTTTCGCATAAATCACGTCAGAAGTAGTTTACAGAACTCTGCAAATAATAAAATTGCATTACAATGATCTTGATTGTTAATTCAACTAGTCTGCTTCTTCGACCTTGTAGCGCGAATGTGCAGCGTATCTGAATGCTTTGATGTCGTAAGATATTCGGGAGATGCTATTGCGTCCCAAGCCCTGCGTCAATCTGCAAAGCAGCCTGCTCATCGAACTGCGTGAATGATAATAAACGGTACGCTCGTTCTAAACGTTCACAGGTTTCAAATAGACGACGATTCCATTCAGCGTAAAAGCTTATTACTGAAAGGATACATAACAGTTCGAAAGATCTAAAGCGTAGAGCAGGAAGCATCTATTCACCAACTTATTTAATACAATTTCTCGCTCCAAATTTCTGGCATATGAAGGGATTTTCTCCGTTAAATTTGTCAATGAGATGAATTTCAAGTTGTTTCGAGCGTACGTTTCATTTACCTCGACTCTTATTTGTAATAATATTTTCAAAATAAATTCATTGAATATTCTCTAAATGACATTTTGGACTTTTTTAAATTCGAACTTTTTTTTGGACAATTTTGAAAATGTTGTCACTACTACTCTAAAGTACCGCTAAAAATCAAAATATCCTTTTCCATCTCACAGGGCCTCGAGTTCATTTAAATCAGTCGAGGATTATTAAGTTTCGGAGAAAGTGGTCTGAATGGGGTCAGCCAACATTGACCACGATAAACGGAAGGTTTTTTCGTCAATCGCGTTTTCAGGATTAAGATCTCACACAACATAGATTCTGTCTACACAACGTGTTAGAGGGAGTAAATTTCAACATGGAAACGAGATTTATCCTCTTTTTTGTTACCAGGGCCCAGTAATAATAGAATATGTCGTAAAAGCTCCTTTGAGGCCCTCAATTACAGTATATTCTCTTATTTCAAAGGTGGTTAAAATGAGACCTTTTTGAGAACCCTATTCCCTTTCTGGATATTTAACTCCTCTGGACATTCTCCGGCACATTGACATGATTTATAATATTTCGTAGTATCAAAATCTATTTAAAATGAAATTGAAAATCTGTTTTTCATTAAAATTTAATTGCATGAATAGTATTTCTGTTTTTAATAACGCTTCTTGTTAGAATATTTCACCTAAAAACATACAGTCAAGAGCCTGATTGTACGAAATTGTCTTATGACTATTTTCACTTTTGAAACATTGTTTTAAAAAGTGCGAAGTGTCCCCAATGATCCGTTTTCTGATGTAGAGCAATATAATAAATGAAAGAAATTATACAAATTCGAATTGCATCTGAGGATTCTGTGGTCTCGTTGGCAAAGCCAGAAGAAAAACTTGTCTGTTATTTTTGAATTGCCATTACGCAGTTACGAGAGTCCTACAACTTTGAGATGCATTGAATTTGCTTCATATTACACGTGATGCGCATGGGTTCGTGCTCTAGAACTCTGTGAGAGGTTCTCGAATTCCCCTTAGTAGTGAGGACTTGAAGTTGATGGCAAACGCGTGGATACCCCCGCCCATTTTCCGCGCATGTGCCGTTGCTATGGAAACGAAACGGATTTGTGCGGTGGAGATGCACTGAGGAGGTTCGTTCTGCATTTTCTGTATTTCATTTAAAGATGGTACTAAGAGTTCTAAGAAAGAAGATCAGGTTTTACTTTCTCGTCTTGCTACGTAAGAAGATTCGAATGTATTGTCTTCGTGAAAACGGAATATATTCAATACAAATACTCTTAAACCCTGGCAGTAGTAGCGAAAAATAATGTAATAATCGTGTTTCCAAACGTAGCAAATTACTTCCTCTACCACGTTGTATAGTCAGAATACATATTCTGTGTGTTTGATACCAAGCAATCGATTAACGGCAAACTGCCTGTCTGTTTGTGGGTGGTCATTGCTAACCCTGTTCCGTTCATATGATCACTAAAACTGATTTTCCCCGAACGATCGATACGAACAAGTTTGAAATAGATGTTTTGATTTTAGGGGATACATTTCATAAAGTCTCAAGAACTATTTCAAAATTTTCTCAAAAATGGCAACACATTTTTTATTCAACTTTGTCATCTGTGAGCGTAGAAAACGCTTAAAGCAATGGCCCAGCTCTCATTGTCCATGTAATTCTTGAATTTCGAAAATTACAAGAGTACAACAATTGTTTCGCGCCTTCCTATAACTACAATATTGAAGATATACTATCTTTTTTAGAGATGAATCTTGGAATAAGATCAGCAAAATTTTTGAAAAGTATGGCTACTTTTTCGACATTTTCTATGAAATAACAATGAACCTGGTAATGCTCCGCTATTGCAATGCATTATACTTCACATGCTACTGGTCACTTGATCGTTAATCACGTGTTAGGCTGTGCTCTGCAAAAATTTCAATAGACAAAAGATTTTCTCGCGAGTGTGGTTCTGTCTGTCCCTCCGTGTCTTTCCTTCTCTCTCTCTCTCTCTGCGTCAGTCATCTTGTCTCTCTTTGTATTTGTCTCTCCCGGGAGAAATTTCACAATCGCAGGGGCAGAATATGCAATGAAGAAGTCTTAATAATCGTACTTCAGTGTGCGGCGGCGTGCATAGAGAGTGCTGTAACATTAAGAGCTTTTATCAGAGCCAGTGGGTCTACATAAAATGATCATCAACACTCGTCTATGGGCGTAGGCATACGCATATTCACATTGTAATATGCCTATACTCTTCCCGGAAGTGCAAGCAAGAAGTTGACGAAGTTTTATTGTAATCGTATGAATGGTACCGTAGCGCATTAAGCACGATCAAATAAAAAAACCTATATATATATATATATATATATATATATATATATATATATATATATATATATAGGCAGGTTTAAATATTTTTTCTCAAAAATTGCTCAATTTTTTTAAAAATTGTTGTTCTCGTAAGTATTAATGGACGGTGTAAACAATGATGGTAGTCCCATTTTTGTCATACTTCATTTGGGTAAATTTCATAAAGTTAACTAAGCAAATGAACAATATTAATGAAACATATTTTTGTTTTCAATTCAATCTGTTTCAAAATATCAGATTGAAAGGTCACTTAAATTTGAAAATACAAAGTGTTTTCCCCGTAATTTCTGCTAAAATATATTGCCAATTATAAAAAGAATCCCTAAATTCTGACTCAATATTTTTCTTTTTTCCCAAGGATAGAACAAGGAACGCCTAATGGAATGGCGCTGTTCTCATTTTCGTTAAACTCTCTGCATTTGCGAATTTACAAATTAAAAATGATACGAGAAAATATGTGCTGTTGGATCAGCAGTAGTTTACTGTATAATAAGTACTATATACTGTTATATGCATGATTAAAGTTGGATCATCGCCCAAAGACCGTTTAAGCTGTATATTGCTGGCAAAGTCAATAAGAAAATGATAAAGGTATTCCTGTTAAACATATTTTTCATTTTGTAAGGTGGACATCGCTTCCCTTGTGTTCATTTTTTTCAGTCACAAACCTAAAGTTCGGGGATAAAATTTGATATTTTATCTAAAATAGCAATTCGTTGGCTTAGTTCTTTATACATTTTTGATAGATAGCAAATTTAAAAAAATATTTTAATAGCACTACTAAAGCGAACATCAGGCATGAAACATATTAACAAGGGACATTTCTATTTCATAAAACGAAAAGTAATTTACTTACGATCTACACTTCCAAACAGAAAGCTAAATCAATAGATAAGATTAATATTGCTTCGGAAAAATTGAATTTATTTTTTTTTTAATTTGAAATATTCACAACAAAGGTCGCTAGCGACAGAGACAAATGATGTGTTTTCACAAAATAACACTTATTTACAGAGGTTTTATATTATCGTTACACAGTACTATATTCATTGGTTCCATTAAACATTAACACTACAAAATTACTTTTACTTCAAAACTTATTTCCTTTCTTCGTGCTCTTTGTTGTTGCAGTCAAAATTCATATTTCGCAATATACATCTTGTACGGGTGTAACAAAATTGGAAAATAATTGCACCTACACTCTGGCTCGTAGTATAAATTACTTTTTATTATCATTTTATTCTAGCCGATAACTAGGACATTTTCTTCTTAACAATTTTCGATATTTTTTCCACGGATTATCTTTGCCTTCACAGTTTTTCTATAATGTAAGGTGCAAAAACAACATTGTTGACCATATCGGCATTTCCATATTTACTGCTTGTACATACATGAAGTGACATCCTTCCTAGTAAATATATCCACGATTTATAATTTCATATCATATAATACGCTTGTTAGTCTTCGATTTTTTTCTTCTGAGCGTGAATGTGACAAAACACTGATATTTCACTCAATGAAATAAGGGTAACTAATGAGTTGTTTATTAACATTTTCTCTCATTAATCATCGTAACAATCATAATAAACGTCGTAAGAATCATCGTAAGAACCATCGTAATAATAATCGCCATTTTCATCGTAATAATAGTCTTTGTTTCGTAATAATCGTTGTGCTCAATAGAAAGGTCATTCTAAAGGACACGCATGCCAATGTGCGCGCGTGCGTGCGCGCGCGTGACTCACGAGCGTGTAGACGGCGCTGGCGTAGCAGCCGGTGCGCAGGGAGCGCCAGCAGCAGCACGACTGCAGGATGGCCATGGCCGCGGGGCATGGCGCGCCATATTTAAATATTTCTAGGTCATCTGCCAGTTGATTGCCTGCAAGTTAAAATTGTCGTACTAAGTGGTAATAAATCAAATGGTATTAAGATGTCCTTCCACTTAATCTTTAAATCATAAAAAAATAAAGTGCTAATGCAGCTACCTTGTATGCTTACAAAATAACGTTCCTACAGGGACTGGTTTGAAATCTTTTCAATGGCAGACAAAAGATGACATTGTGCAGCCCGAACATTCGACACGCAAGTCATTGACAATAAGGCTCCTCACGGTTTAATTCGAATAAAATTTGTATTTCCTGTCCAATGGCGAACAGTCAAAATGTAATTTATGCTGGCTGGACTTAATACACAATATTGCTTCTTCTAGATCTTTCACGGTAAAAATGCGGTTACTTTAATTCTCATCCTCCACATATTATCTCAAAAATGTTCTTAACGTGCAATTAACTCGACTTAAATTAACATAGAAAAAATGTGACTGGATGGTCTAAATTCTCGAGAATACTGGGTGTATTCTTTTAATGCCACTCTTGAAATCAAATCATATAAAGATAATATATATATATATTATATATATATATATATATATTACTATATGATATAGTATATAT
>BOPP01000041.1:5505059-5545864 GCA_017312745.1 Gryllus bimaculatus
TTCTGTCTTGTATAAAAAGTACCAATTGAAATGGATCCGTGACAACAATCGTCGCTGCAGCGTCTCTGTTCAGCAGGTACTAGGGTTAGGATCTCGTGGAGGTGAATTTGTGTTAGTACCTAGCTAGCCGAATATATCCGGATATAGCTAGTCGAATTCAGAAGCTGTCTGAAGGAGAATACTTACATCCTTCTGCTCTGACCGTTAGTTTAATAGTTTAACATTGACTGATTCACACGTCAACTGGTCATTAGTTCCGACTCTAGTGTATTTGGTCACGGAAGCTGGCAGAGTTCGTCCCCTCCCCCTTCTGGACGGCGGAATCTGGCACCGATCCTACATGTTGGACCTACCTGCGGGGTTTTCTCCTACCAGGTATTTTCCACCACTGAGGCATTGTCAAAACCGGATGAAGTTCTAATCTTTCGTCTAGTCTCCCAAAATGTGTGGTTATCGTAGGGCATGTACGCGTGAGTGTGTTTATGTAAGAGGTGAAGATAGGAAGAGGAAAGGAGAGGAAGGAGAAATCTCACGCGGTCCTTGGCCCGTTTATTAGGATACCGTTCTTCCATTTATATGGTGTTGATCGCAAAAATCAGAGATCAGAGCAGCCAGCAGATAGAATTTTTTTCCAGAAAGCGGCTGAAATCAACATGGCCATCGAACTAGAGCTGAAAATGCTGCCTTTATCGGGAGTCGACAGCTAGGAGCTCTATTCCTGAGACACTTTAATGACATCAGTTAATCTTCTTAGCAGCATCAACCTGTGTTGTTTATTGTGGTTTCTTCACTTATTACTTGGTGAATATCAGAGCTATACCTTAAAAACCGGACAACAGACTAACGGCGATCTTCCCTTCCTCTCCCCTTACACAAACATTCACTCTTACATGCACTGAATTACAACAAAAATCGAGAGATCATTCGGGAACTTAGAGCTTCTCCCAGCTGGGTCGGAGCTCTACTGAGGTCGCAGGAGACATGAATATCTCGCAAGCCGACGTGCAGGTCGGTTTCGGATCTCGTGTTTCAGTGATACAGGAACGCCGCCACCTCCCGGAGGTAAGAGGGCGCCCTCAAACCTCCCGCACTGACAGCCATGACAACAACGCAGTAAAGCTACTCGCGCACGTCTTGTCCAAACTTTTCCTAGAATTTTACCAAATTGTTTTATGAATTGGGTGCTATTATCTTTTGTCATGACCTGGGTAAACATGACGTTTCTATGTCGAAAGTAATAGCTCCCCATCCCTTCCAACTTTCCTCTCCGTGTAGCACAGAAATTTAAAAGCAGGTGGCTTCAATATTTTACATCGTCGAAATTGTAAATTACGTAGGTAATAGTTTATTTTTTACTCATTTGAATTACTGTGTCATTTAGATTTCTCGGATCATTTGGATATCTTAAGCTCAGCTCCCTACCATTCACTATTTATAGTTTAATTATAAATGAAGTAATCATATGCCTTGACTTCACAGAATGAATTTCATATTTCATGACAATTTTTTTTATGTTTCCATCACAAAGTTGTAAATTATTACACGTGGTGTTCATTGAAATTCAATTGATGCGCATGTCAGAAATTCTTCTGTTTTTACTTTACCTTCGAAAACTATTCTGCATATCCTCTCCTTTCCTGAAATATTATATAATAGTTGCTATCTAAGACAAGTACAATTTCTAAATACATAGTTTCTTTTTATAATGGTCCTAAAACACTAATTGCTTGTTTTTGTTAGTTTATTCTAGTCTCATTATTTTGGATTCAACGCAGTGCTCATCTGCGTGTTCATATTCAATTCTTTTTTTGAATCTAAAAGAATTCTCTGCTGAAGTTTTTTTATCTTCTACGAAAAAAGAAGCGACATAAATAAAACGGTCCTGCAAGCGCAGCTTCCATTGTAATCGGATTCCGTGCCCGTGTGCAGACACGTGCGCGACTGTCGCAACGCGTTATGCACGAGGTCTGGAGTCGGGTGGCGCAACCAGATTACCGCAGCAAAAGCGGCGCAATTAAATTAGGCCTTATTTTACTCGATGAGGCTCAGGCCATCAGGCCTCCTCTTCGGCCTAACCACGCAAATGTCGCTACGCTTCTTTCGCCCAACAAAGGGGAGAGGCAGACAGTTGCAAAACCTGAGGCTCTAGCTAGAGTTGGAGACGTTCACTCATTCCCTGGCCACTCAGCGATACTCACGTTGTTAGCTTCAAAGTGGGGGTAGTGAGAATATAGTTCGTCTCTGATTTTTGGTTAGGATTGGACGGGGGATTGCTCGCGATACCACGCATAAAAGTCCGAAGGGGAGCATGAACCCTCCTGTCAGATTGCCTTAGGTTCTGGTTGGACTCACGTCGATAGCTTCAAGGTGGAGGCAAGTGCGGAGACGTGTTCGGGACCTTAGCCCGGGGTACCGCCAGTTGAGCACTTGGCTTCGTTGTGGAGGTGGCCCGACACTCTAGGCAAAGAGGACAGGGGCTTTTCCTGGCGCGTGGCGTGTGGAGCTTATTGACTCCGGTGCTAATGTGGAAAGCTAGTAGCTTTGAGCTGACAGAGTTGTGGTGTGACCTGAGCCAGACTTAATTTGAAGGTTTTCGGGAAGGGTAAGTGCGTTACGATATCCAGATAGGAGTATGTCGGAGTACTTGTGCGCCGGCGGGGGGTGCGAAAAAAAGAAGTAAGATTAGGCGCCCAACCCGCAAATAAAGGTTTCACCTGGGTGACGAAACAGGCGATTAGATTTTTATATGATTTATTTAGTAAAAGAGCAGTAAAAACTATATGTTAAGTATTATGGGGAAGTACTATATACGCACGTTTTCGTGTGCTTCAGTATTTGGCCCAACATTTTAACTATAAATAGATGAATTACGAATAAAAGTTGCAAAAACGCGAAGTTAGCAACTTTTGAAAGCAAGAGGCCTTTATTTTCGAGTTCAATAAAACTTATTTTCATCGATAAACGAACTGGAGATTTTATTTTTTTGTATTGCTAACAAAATACGTATCCCACCCCGGCTCTACTACTACTACTACTTCTACTACCACTACTAGAAAACAAAATGTTTAGCTCACCTTTAGCAATTAGGTAACGAAATTCACCACAGAGGAATATTTTAGGCAAGAAGATCTTGTTGCAAGCCGTAAATCTACAGCATATGGCATATGTCTCGAAAGGAAGGCTTCTGAAGGATATTTTTTCGTCCGTAGATACCCACAGCTTCGACCGCATTTGATTCTGCAAACTTGGGTATATACGCTAGTCGTTACACCATTGAAGCCGCAATCGCAGACATCTTGTGTACCTGACGTCTTCTTGGCAACAAGGGACACCATATTTAGTAGGCTGTCCAGGTGACGCCGCGTCCATAGCAAAGGTGCCGACGTTTCGGTCACCATTCTGCGACCTTCTTCAGGGCGTAATGCCCTGAGGGAGGAAGAAAGGATTTCAGAATGGCGGCCGAAACGTCGGCACCATCGCCATGGACGCGGCGTCACCCGGACAGCGTAGTAAATACTGAGTCCGGCCGCGGATGCCTACGCTCTCAAGAGCCACCGTCTCTTGCGATAGCTCCCTCCCCCAGTGAGTTCCTTGCTCTCCCTCGCCATCCTGCCAATCTTCCCACCCTTACCCTTCTCCCCTCCTCTCCTCTTACATACACATTTACTCTTGCTTTCACTGTATTACAATTCGGGAGAGCATTCGGAAATTTAGATCTTGTCCCGACTGGGTCGGGGCAATAAAATTTAGCTCATGGGCTTGAGAATCTTTTTACATGCCGTAGGCACCCAGCGAATCTTTTATACATGGGACATGGGTATATGAAGGAAGACTTTTTTCGTCCTTAAAAATCCACGGCTACGACCGGTTTTGAACCTGCGAACTCGGGTAGAGCAATCACACACGCAAACCGTTACCGATGCCGCGGTCTCACGCGTTTTGACGGACTCCTTGGCGTCTCCTTGGCAACAGCGGACGCCGTCCCTTGCGACCCCCCTTCCCCCAGTCAGTTCCTCGGCCTCGCCTACCAGCCGGCGTCTTACGACCCCGACAAGGGCTACGAACGCTCTGTGCGTGGGAGGCTTCTTTTCCGATGACCTGTAGCAGCTGCTCGCGGCGCACATTCGATTTTCAGTCAGCCTGCAGAGATTTCTCTCAGTTTTCCGTTAACATCAAATAAGATAAAAACAATTTTTTAGGGATAATTTTCTATAAATCTTTGTAAGCGATCAACATCACGATTCATCGGCGACACATTTTTTCGCTGATGAAAGAAACTTAGAAGCGATCGCATACAATGCAGCAAAGTTACTCATTTACTTTGGCGTGGAACATTTACTGTGTAAATTTGAGTACAGCATAAGTAATACTAATAGTTAACCACTTTGACCTGTAGTATTTCATTCTCTGAAAATTTCTGTTGACCTAAGTGTGTCACGCGAGCAAAAGATCAACTGTTCACAAAATTAGTAATAGTTCTATAGTAAATAAATCTCACGTTCAAATATCGTTGAAAAATTCAGAGTATATCATGAAAGAGAACCATTAAAATAGTCTCCATCGTCATAAGGAATCAAAAATTAAAAATCATTACACCTACGTCAGTTTCACACGTATGATTTCAGGGAACATTGTCAAATTCGAAGAAAATCGAACAATGCGTTTTATCTTCGCTGCGTAATAAATACATTTATGAAACAAACCCTTTGAAAGGCTTCAACGTTCACACGAAATCAAAAAGTTAAAATCCATCCACGCATTTGGTTGTGACAGCAAGTTCACAGACAAATGAAATGTCGAACGGTTGAGTTAAATCAGGACTTCACTTCGCCTAAACAAATATTTACAAATTAATTCAAGTCGTTTTTATTTTGCTTTGGGCAATTTCTGCTTTTTAAAGAGTCGTTAGAAAATTGCACACTGTTATTTCTCAATTTTACTGTTCCAAATGTCATTTTCAGTTTCGAATAGTAAACCTGCACCACGGTTGTTCATAAATATAGATCAGCACTTGTGTAGATATTTATAACTTATGTAGCATATTGTGAAAAGAAGACATAATGGGACATTGCAAAGTCAAATAACACTCTAGATTCTTTGAATGCCTGTAGGTGTCAAACGAAGGGCAGAAATGAGTTGTAGGAATGTATGTATCATGTCTGCTCTTGGTCAGATGCATTCAACTAAAGGAATGTGTGAAAAAATGATACCACGCAGGCAATTATTGTCCAGTGGTGGTATATGAAATATTATATCGTATACATTCTGATAAATGCACTGTTTGCACTATGAATTGATAACAAATGGAAAATGGTGTAAGAAATTTAAGTTTGACTAGCATTAATTCTTCATACATACAAGATTTCATTACATCATTTTTTAGCAGAAAATGAATCGAAATACTCAAATTAAAACAAATAGTCTAGAATAAAGTTTCAAAGAGTTTTTAAATTTAATTATTTTTTTCTGTTACGTTATAAGAATTACCGAGCAATCATGACTTCATTCGCGCGATTGTAGATTTCATGTTAGTGTAGTAAATTCACTTCAAGAAAAATATTTAACACCCTTCGACCCTTTTCTTGTCAATTGGTTATCAATTGGTTACTAAAGTGAAGACCATAATATACGTCTTCACTTCAGGAAATAATT
Source organism: Gryllus bimaculatus (assembly GCA_017312745.1). Taxonomy (NCBI): domain Eukaryota; kingdom Metazoa; phylum Arthropoda; class Insecta; order Orthoptera; family Gryllidae; genus Gryllus; species Gryllus bimaculatus. Next base: position 5,510,712 of record BOPP01000041.1, read on the forward strand.
ACAATCATTGTCAAGTAGGAACTAAAATGGAAGTTATCTGAAATTAAGACAAACACCAAAACAATCTACCTATTCTGTCTCTAGAGTTGAGATTTGAAGCTACTGAGTCTTGCCTCTATAAACTACAGCGTTTTGCAGCAACTGATGAAATTGCTTCTCCAGTAATAAGGTCTTGAGAGAAAAGAAGTTGTAATACAGCGGAAACTCCCTTGACGTGATAAACTTCAACTGAGAACTCCCCCTTCGTATTCAAAGTTTTAGCCGTAAATCATTGGATATAAATGACGGGTTCAAAGCAGCTACGACTAGTTTCAAAGCTGCAAACGGCAGCCAGTGTAAGTAAAGTAACTTTTCGAGAAGCCACGCTAACAACCAAATGTGGATTTTCGTACTAAATGGTAACCCTGGCTTGTGAAGCTTACCGTTATACAAGTTTCCTGAGGACAAAGCTTGTAACAAACCTCAGGAGCTGAAGTGACGTGTATATGTCTATCCGTCAGCTCCGTGTCTCATAATTAATTACCGGAGTAGTCCCTTAAGTAGTGTAACGTTCTCTAAATGAATGTTTCTCGAGGCGAAGAACAATATTATCTATGACGTACATGGTCATTTAAATTACCCCTCGAGAAAACTGCATTACTGCATTATCAGAGTATTTTATTCAGTAGACATTTTAATGTTACTTGTTAGAAATTATTGATGAATTATTAGTGTACAATTTATTTTCAAAAGAGTTGCTATAAGTAGTAAACTGAGTGTTGAGAATGAATTTTCATATTAATTTAAATTCTCAACAGAATACAAGTTATAAGAGTAATGAAAATCAACAATTTCGCATTAGATAATTATTTTGTTTTATTATGACCTGATTTTGTTTTCTCCAGTAGGTCGGTGATCAGTTGTATTGAAAACATTTTAAGTTAAATAATATAAGTTATAACTGAATTTGAAGATTTTGATCTACTCTGACACTCAGAAAATGTTTGATGCTTGTAGGTCAATGGGAGAGTGGGGAATTAACATTGAGATACCACAAGTGAGCCCTCAAAGGTATCAATACGAGTAGTAAATCAGTTTGTAATTTTTTTTCATGAACTCTTGAATGTTGGGATGTTAAGTGTTAAATTAAGACACTGATGTCACGTCTTCCCCCCCAAAGAAACTTCAGTAGTCGGCAATATCTCATTCCTTCAAATTAGTCTTGTTATATTAATTCTACTTTGTTATATTTTTGAGTAAAATACTTTTCAATTGTCAACTGTTTGAGTCATGTATGTTTGTCTTATTTTGGTTCGTTTAGAGTGAGCGTTTGCGAATCATTATCATACAAAGCAGCTTTTAATAGACATACATCACAACCACCAGAAGCTTCCTTGCGGGCGAGCAATTACAGATTGCTGCCCCCTCTCTCTCTCCCTCCCCCTTCTCTCTCTCCGCCCACGCACGAACAACGCTCAGGGTTGCCTTTCACAACGGCTGTCTGACGTTCCCGCTGTTTGCCGCTTGCCGCGACCGCGCCTCCGCCGCCCCGCCCGCGCAGGCGTTCCCCAAGGGCCCGCTCTGTGCGCTACCTAACGCGCGCGCAAAGGCGTAATGAGATCGTCGAACAATTACCCGGCTCTCATCTTCTCTCTATGAGCTCTCGTAATAATTAGCAGGTGGTTCACCCTGGAGAGGGCCACGGAAGAAACAATTTATACATAGGGTATAGATCATAGTCTATTATCATTCTCCTTAGCATAAATTATGCGTTGTTGAATATTTCCAATAACACTAATTGCAATTTTCTTTTTCTAAGAATGTAACTTTTTGAGTCTTATAATTTCTCTTGACTCTTAAATATCGCAGTTCTTTGCCTTCCTAATTTCCGTGTATCTCTTCAGTAGTCATTCTTTTCATTACGTTCTTCTTTTCTATATTAGAACAATGTTTACATTTATATTAAAGGTAATCAATTTCCTTCTATTATAAGAATTTTTTATTTTTCAAAGTTTCGCGGTCAGATGCGACTGCATTATTTGGTACAATTTGTAATAAATTTATCTCCCACTAACATAATTAAATTAATTTGCACTTTATATGCTATTGAACTAAGAGGTAAAACCAATTAGCGTATAAAAATTAAGTTCATGAAAAAAATTATCTTTTAGAAGGTTAGTCAACAATTTCTTATACAATAGTTAAACAATTCCTAGACATGTATAATGAATGCATGTTTAAACCATTCAAGTCAATTAAATAAAATACAATTTCAGGACAATTAGAGAAAATACAATGAAACAAAACTATAAAAAGTCCAGTATATTAGATAAGGAATTTGTGTAAGGAATTTTTGACTATCTTTTTAAAAAGTCAATTTTTTCATTTCAATATTTTTTTCCATTTTAGTACAAAAAAATCAAAGTTATGAAAATCACAGTACACTATCTAAGAGATTTGAGTAAGGAATATTTTACCAACCTTTAAAAAGTCATTTTTCTGGCGGTGATTATGTGAGAAAATAGCAGAATATGCGCAGTAACTGCTACACTACATTTTCTGGTTGCGTCTTGTATATTCAACTGTGAGTCACTCAGATCCAGAAAATGCAGTTGGCAGATTTCAAAGAATCTCTAGGTCAAAATACACGAGTGACCCTCGCATGTCGCGTTGGGTCACACGGCGACCCCAGGTGGCATAATTGTTTTATTCCCACCCGTTCTGCTGCAAATTTTTTGAGTGTGCCCTACATCAATGAAGCACTCCACTAGAAAATCCCGTTTCACCAGAAAATCCACCGGAATATTTTTAGGAAGAGCACACTTAGTACTGAACACTGGTGATGTAATTACTTATGCACAGAGTATTACAATGGCTCCTCTTTGCTGCAGGGAACCCTATCAAACTGTGCTGTTCGTGGTAACGAATTGCGAGGCGGCCCTGAAGGTGAGTGAAGAGGGCTCTTTGACTCAGCAGAGCCTCCGGCTTGTGCACAAAATACCCCATTTTCAGACCACTAATGAGTTCGCGTTTCAAAAACAAAAAAATCCAATTTTTTTAAAATTTCAACGAATGATTCAGTTGATGAAACCAAAATAACTCCTAAATAAAGTATACCAAAATGTTTTTCAAATATTTAAAATAAGAAATAAAATGAATTGACTAGATGATACAATTTATTCTTTTTTAACCTTAAAACTTTGTTTGAAATGATATAATAGGAAAATAGAAAAATATAATAATATGGTATATTATTTAATTTTACAGTCATTAAAGAAGCAAACTTGCTCCTGATTTTGTGCCACATTTGGACAAATAATACACAATATTTGTAATAAATCTGAATAAATATTGCAAAATAACAAGTTTGAAATACCTATGCTCGTATACGTTCGTTAACCTGGCTAGTATTTGCACATTTCTATGTACCAGAAATCAAAAAGTAACTCTTTAGCTGGAGGATTCCAATAATTTTTCTTGCATCGACCCATTTTAAAACGATTGTTTTCTTCATCGACAGCCTTCATTTTGTCTACAAATTCAGCATATAACATTATCAAAGTGCAAATAGTTGCTCATAAATGACTAAAAGCTATTTGTTCAACAACGGACGTGAACAACGTTTTTAATATCATTTTAAATTTTTACAAATATATAAAAATGTTTTCAGACACAAACTCAGTTTCTAATTGCACAAAAGTTCGATTTTCAATAATGGAGTTTAAGAGAAATTTCACAAGAGTACCAAATTTGTAGTTTGTGTATATGCATTGAAGCTTTATACAAGACAATTATAAATTTCATTAATACTTTCTGTAATCAATAGAATTATTAACTTGATTATATCAATCACTGCGATTGAATTCGGCTATTGACGATCAATCACTCCCTTTAATTATAATTGATTCTCTCTAATATTTTACGGGCAAAATTTGACATTGGATTCACCAAGCGTTGTTTCATTTAACATTTTTACATTAGTAATAAGATAAACATTTTTTGAAGATAGTATCTTTCGGTATTTCAGTGCACTCTTTTGTTAGATAAGTCTGTATACATGCGTAGTTACAAACGTTTCCTTAGCATTACTTACTTGTCTCCTTCACTGGCTTTATTTAGTCTTGTAGCATGTTTTCTCACATTCAAACCACAGGCTTTTTTAGATTCATTGGCGTTTAATGCCTTTTCAAACGTTAAACAATCATCTTTCTACCGAGTGACTTCATCAAAATGGGCGCAGACTCTCTCATTTTACTCCAGGTTTTGCAAGCACCGTCTTCGAATGAAGTGACAAATAAAAAATGAGCACTTGATGGTACAAAAAGGGAAGGATAGCAAGATAGCTGGTTTTGAGTTGTAGGACCAACAGAATGTATTTTGAATGAAAATATAACACGTGTTATCCCCTGAATGGTGTTACACAGATAGGGTACAAAGTAATGGGAAACGATAAAACACTGATGTAAAGGAAAAAACGTAACTGATTTAATTACAAAATAAAAATCACAGACAAAACATGTGTATCAATCAGAACAAAACTAAGAGATTGAATTGAGGCGTTTAGTGCGAGACAGACCTAAACCACAGAATAAAACAGTTCAAGTTACTGACAGATATTTTCAATATCTTCTTTTCAAACGGTTTTTATTCTGTAAAACTCCTATATGAATTACCATAATCCCTTCTGATTTTATATCGATCATTTAAAATTTGTGACACCTCTGTTTCATACTGCAGCCAGGAGAGAGTGAGATAAGCCAATTTCTCATGTGTAGTCATTGGTAATTTCAATTTAAGCACCAAAACATTAGTTGTATTAATGACATCCCTTACTCAACGTATCTCGATTATAATATTACCAACATTCCAAATAAAGTTTCTGGAATATAAATATAACATTATTAGATATTTGATTCTTAATGACGACTTATTATACGAAAGTTATACAAACGTTCAGTATATCCGTACGATTAGCGATTAGTAACATTGCATTATATCACTCATTTTAGTCAATATGGATTCTTGTAAACGGCTGAGAAGGCTCAGTACAACTGTAACAAATGAAGTGTCACTTGTCAGGAGGTACTAGAATTCGAATGGCAATCTAACCAAGTTTTGACACTAGCTAGAGCTAGGATAAATTCACCGATTTACCCGTACATGCACTATGCTATCATCTTTCTCGGGAAATTATTCGAGAGCTAAACGTTTCCTGGCTGAGGCCACGTTAGTAGAAATACCTGGAATAGTAACCCCTTGTAAGGTGTGTAGGTTGGCACCGAATATCACGCTCTAGTTTGGGAGGAACCACCTCCCGGGATAATGTAATCACACATGACATCCGTGAGGCTAATGTCCATAACAGTTTGAGTGTCCTCAAAATATTCAAAACATAAACCCTTGTGTCACATAGCACGCATATGCGTGTCAAGAACGCATTCATAATCCAACGAATTAGAGAATGGGAGAAGGAATAGAAACTGAAAAAAAAACATGTTAGTGTCAAAATAATTAAAACAGTAATCGAGAAGAAACAAGGTTCTGTAAGGTGAACGCCTGATAGGCTTTACGTATCGATACGTTTCATCTTATACTTACATGCATAACCCTACTCTTCTTGCCTGGAGATCGGTCAGGAGCTTAGAACTTGTCCCGGCTGAGGCGGTGACACACTTGTGGGAGATACCTGGTTGGGGCAAGCTGCGTCATCCGACGGCAAGTCGGCGCCAGATCTCACTGTCCGTCGGAGGAAGATCACCGCCACCTTTCGAAAAAAACACCTGCGCTACACTTACGGGACTAAAGAATTTGGCAGTTGACTCTCCGGGAATCATTATGTCTCAACCCAAATTTGAACACCATACATATATACACACATAATGGATGAAACAAATCATTATTTTTTTTACTTTAACAATCTCTATTTAGAAACGCATTTATTTGGGATTTTATTGCAAGAAAGTAATGCTGTCAAATAATTACTCAAACAGGTTGTTCAAGTAATCACAAAACTGTGACTCGAGTGATTGTCGGATCAAAAAAATTACATATGAGGTAATAAATAAACTGTAACATGCTTCTAGGATTTTACATCACGTTTCTCCAAATTAACAAGTTTATATCGAATATAACAAGGCACAAACCGTTGTTATTACATAAATAATTGATAAAAGAAATCAAACGCAAAACTCAATGAATAGTTCCACACCTTTGAGGGATAGCTTCCTCTCTTACAAGATACCTCACAGGAATCTTCAAAGTAATAGAAGTGAAATAAAATGTCTCATACAAATTCTGACTGATATCCAAAAAATGATTAAAACATTGTTACATAGTCATGATTAGAGAGACAATTTTTACGCCTCAAAAAATCTTATAATATGTTTTTTATCATATACATTTATGATCTAAAACTTCCGAAAAATGCAGGGGTGGCACACTTGGAATGAAAAAATATATTTTTGTGCAAACTTAATATATCTTATATCATGGGGGATAATTGAGGTAAATGTTCATCTTAGTGAAGAACAGGGTCTTGTTGCATTTCTTCTGTCTGGTTTAAAAATGTGATATCAAGAAATATCCTGCATTTGTATAAGTGTTTTATCATCCGTAGAAAAGAAATAAAAACGCGAACTGTGTCTAGTTTTTTTCTAATCAATGAACGCTCACAAATAAATAGATTCTACGAAAAGATGAAACGTTTCAGAGATGTAAGTCTAGGTCTTTATTTTATCGAAATGTGCAAAATATGCGCCCATAATTACATGAATATGCACCAACATGCCAAATTGGTCTAATATGCATCAACATATTAATCTATATAGCAACCAATTCTAACCAAATGCCAAGAAATTTCACTTAGCTATGTCCTGAAGCAACGGCTAAAAATACCCAAAATCATAGAAATCCGCTCCCTAGTCATGATTAACTGACTAATGCAGGAGATTAAATTACTAATACAAGAGACGATTAAAAGCACATAACCCGAAACAAATGCAGTCATCCATATGTTGAATGTCAAATGGTGCCATTTGTCGGAGCCCGTGTAGCGGTTGGCCAGCGAAGTTGCAGTTGTCCGTAGTTGAAGGCAGAGTAGCAGAAAAGACCGCTATTTTGTGGCCGTCTGAGGTATGAGAGCATAAATGACATTCCGATTCGGCAAGCACAAGTTAAAAGTGAGCAAACAGAACAACTGCTGTATTCCGTCTGTATGCACTACAAACACATAAATTATGTTCCAGTTCCACAAGCACAAGTTAAAGAGGCAACACACTTTCGTAATGTTCCTGGCGTGTTTCGGCCGAATAATGGAAAGTCGTAATGACGCGCGGTTAAGTTCTAATTGAATGGGTGAGTGAAAAAGTACTAGTCCAAATTGATAATTTTCTTTTTTTACAGAAATTCCTGCAGAAGGCAAGGAACAACATGTTGAGGCAGAAAACATGTCAATATGAAGTCGACTTCAAACCAGGGAGCTCCTTTTTAATGAGAAATAACAGTACTTGCCCTGGATATGTTTGCTTTTCCACTCAGGATTTCAGACGTCTGGTGACTCGGGCTGCGCGCGGCGGTTCACATTCGTTGTTTTCCTGTGGTTCGATGCAGGCGTGATTCACTTGTTTTGTTACTTATCGACAGGGGAGTGGAACAGAGGAGCGAGAGGTGGGGGAAACAGTAAATGAATATCCAGTAATTTGTGTTAGTTTTGCGTTGAAAAAATGTGTTAACAGTCAAGTTAACAAGCATTCATGAGCTTAAATGGAATATCGCTTATTCAAGTTCAACGAATGACAGGAATTACTTTGTCAGGTCTGTCTCCAAATGATTGGATAGGAAAACATAATAACAGCTTTTATGCTAACAACTACAAAAATCTTGCTAAAATAAAATATCACACAGAATAATTTCCAACAAAAATTTCACACTACACATAAGATTCTGCAATGATCGTGCTCAGTGAATTGACCTTCAATGCAGCCTGTTCACAAAATAAATCTTAAAAAAGAAAAGGTTATAATAGATGAGTTCTACTTTAAATTTGAATTTTAAATTTGGACGACTCCAAGTTGTATTTCTTATGGAATGTGGTATGTGATACATTGTTATATTGTAAGAAATTTGGCTATAACGTGAATTATCTCATACTGAACGTTCTGAACTATTACTGTTTTCACATTCAAATCACTCTCATTCACTCACCCATTCAAATGCAAATAATACCATGGTTGTAGAAACGTAATATGAAAATGATATGTATGTATTTAGTATTTTCGAGTTGGGTAAAACCGACTTTTGCGTACTAGAGGAGTTCCCAGGCCTGGACATTTTTTTACATTTATTATCAGCACAATAAGGGAGACATGTTCTGAGTATGAAAAATTCCCGTCATCGTATTAAGTATATTTGGTCTGTCTTATCATTTCTTTCGACATTCATCTACAGAAGCTGCGACGGTTGTAATGAAAAACTGCGGCTCTATTTTAGCCCCGTCCGGAAATCGAACCCAGGATCGCACAACGAAACGCTAGCACGATGACCACGCATCACTCAAGGGGCAAAGTGGAAAATACTGTTACAAATAAATTACTAATACTCTCTAGAAGTGTTTTGACGTGTGTCAGTCAAATAATTGAAGATCGCATTCACGCACGGGTAACAGAAACAATGCTGTGCTGGAGAATCGTAATTCGGAAGACACTGAAATATACACAGCCGTGCGCTGCGTGGCGTCTGCTTGCACTCGGGTAGGCGCTCCCTTGTTATTTGATTGATGATTATGGACGCGTCAATTTCTAAATTCATTATTCCCGTAAGAGTAGTGCATGCTTAGAGAGGTGGCGGTGATCTTTCCCCGCTTGATCGTGAGATCTTGCGCTCAACTACCGTCAACTAGTGGGGTTTCCCACAACCAGGTCTCCCCCACCAATGGAGCACCGCCCCAGCCGGGACAAGCTCGAACATCTCGACCGGTCTCCCAGCAAGTGTGGAAGTGTAATTCATGTAAGTGTGTGTACGTGTGTATGTATTTATGTAAGTATGTGTGCTGCTCTGAACTAAGTTTTTCAGTTTGCTCCTTTGCGACTGAAGGGTGAACTCCCGCGTAAGAATTTGTTCACAAAATCGACCCATAGCTCCGAAAACATGGGGTGACCGAATGCCAGTGGCCGAGCGTGATGCGAGTCACGGAACTCGCAGTTCGGAAGGAGCTTAAAATAATGCATCGGGACGGGACACCAGTTAAGTAGTTGTTTGGCCGAGAAAATATATAAGATTGTTTTTCTCCAGAATTGTTTCTTGTGTTGGATCGCTGAAACCGGGTGTTAACGTTATCATCTCGTAAATATGATAAGTTGTTGTGTAATGTGAATGCAATAACCTTCGAAAATGTTCTTTTTGCTTAACCACAATGCCACAAAATCACGATAAGCACCTATTTGAAGAGTAAAGCGCCAATTCAAACATAAAATTAGATATCCTTGATATTATTTCATATATATTTTTGAGAGATGGTTTAGGATCTACAATGTGATGAGTACATCCGATTTAACGGTAATCATAGAACAATTGCCAATTTTCGCATGGTTATCTCTATTGTGGCAATATATTAATTTTAAAACTGATTAGTTGCCACGTTCACTTGTAAGGGGCTTGGATTGTAACTATATGGGTGCTACTGCTCGACTTGCAGCTGTCTCTTAGAGTGGTCACCGCCCAACTACCACTTCCGTGACAGAGTTTGCATGCTCGGGGGGAGCTTGAACTATTGACAGAGTCAGATTAGTTTCCTCAATAGTGTCACATCTACAAGTATGTCTGTAGAGAGCAATTCTACAGATATATAAAATCCCCTTGACTGCATCACAACGCAACCACCGAGCACCTGTGCGTACGTGGTTGCCTAAAACTAAGGGGCTAATACCACACACTTAAATGCATATAATTTCGTTTTATGTAATTTTTCGCTGTACATTCATTGCCAAAATATCATACCCGAATCCTCTATATGTACTGGAAATTTGAAAAATTAATCTGAGCTACCTAATGGATTTTTATTTTTATATCTTGTTTTATTCCTTTTTACAATCTAATTACAAAATTGTTGAATTTCAGTGTGAGAAGATCGTGTTATCTGATTTGCTAATTCTATCTTTCATAAATCCATCCCGCAATCTCACGTTCGCCAATAATGCGTCAACGACTGGACCGATGTGTCCCGCTGGAACACCAATATTTGCTGATAACGCCAAAGGGATTAGCCTTGAAGGAGACGTCGGTGCGTGGGTGGCCTGGGTGCGTGTGATCGTGCTTGCGCACCGCTTGCGTCATCGTAGGCGATACGCACCTGTCACCACGGGGCAGCCACGAGGCGATACGGGGCAGAGGGAAGGCGGAGGGGCAGCTGCGGTCGGTTTTTGGGGGCCGCGCGTCCGGAGGCGAAAACAGCACAAACTGCGCGCAAAACCTCTCATCTCCCTATCACATTCCCGTTCTGTCTCTCGCTCTACATCTCTCCGTTTCATTCTTCTTCGCCCTTTCTCTCCCTTCATCTCGCTCTTTCTCTCGTTCTATCTCACTCTCTCTCTCCTTCGCTCTATCTCTTTGCGCTCTCTCCCGCTCGCCTCTATCTCTGTGCGCTTCTCTCTCCCCCTCGCCTCTATTCTCTTGCTAACTCTACTCCTCCCTCGATCTATCTCTTCTTCTCCTCTCTCGATCTATCTCTTGCCTCTTCTACCCCTCGCATCTATCTCTTGCTCTCTCTCCCTCGCATCTATCTCTTGCTCTCTCTCCCCTCGATCTATGCTCTTGCTCTCCTCTCTAACCCCTCGCTCTATCTCTTGCTCTCTCTCACCTCGCTCTATCTCTTGCTTCCTCCCTCTTTCCCCCCCCCCCCCTCCCCGATAATTTTATGCTCTCTCCTTCTATCTCCCTTCGTCTTGGCCCCTCCTTGCTCTCCTTCCCTCCCCCCCCCCTTTCGTCGACTATCTCTTGCTCTCTCTTCCCCTCGCATCTATCTCTTGCTCTCTCTCCACTCGTCTATCTCTTTGCCCTCTCTTCGTTCTCTCTGCTCTCTGCTGTCTTGTCTGCCGTGCGCTCTGTGGCTCTTCGCGCGCGCTCTTCTCATTTTTCCATGGCGGATGGAAGTGTCGAAAAGCTGACATTTTTCCTGGCTTAAACTGTATACGTACGTTATCTCGTAAATTACTTATATCTTTTAAATATGCAATATAATGCATAGTGTAAACATGCTGGGAATCACTCGAAATTAGTATCCCTTCTCTTACTATCACCGCTCTTCTGATATTCAATACGTATTTATATTTTTACATACCAGTTGTTCATTTTGAAATGTATTTTAATTGTTAAGTTAATGAATTTTGAATACGTTTCTAAGGCTCTTTTATAAAATGAAAACAAATGTTACGTGTGCATACTGAATGGAGTTTAACTTTTAATTCCACTTCTTTTTTGGAGGATCATGTTGCGCTGCACTCCAGCTCTTTAGCCTTCCTAGAAGTGAAGTCACTAAATGCACATTTATAATAGTATGTAGAACCTCATTGCATGAGAATAGTTAAATTAGTCAATTGAACATAGCTTAACTCGTTTTGTTACAACAAAAAGTGCCTAAGGTGCGTATGCTTTACATTGTGTACTATTCTACAATTATATTGCAGAATTTCTCGTGCCAAATTGATACACAGATATCTTGTTAAATGAACATAAAAACGCATGTAAATATTGAAAAAGATGATACTTTGCATCTGAACTTATCTCATTGAAATTCGAACAAACACAACACGCATGTTTGTTAATGGTACGCCTATTACAAAGAACCATATTTTTTTGGTGGAATTCGAGTGCAAAAATCTTTTGACAATCGCCAATATGTTACTTTCGATAACTCGCACGTGCGTGATGATGTAGATTTAGTCTTAACTTGTAAATGTAATTCACAGAATTTTTCACATTTAATAAAGTCAAAATTTTTCATTCGACTTTCAGTCTCTTGGAAATGACAGCCGTTCTTCACTAAAGCTCGACTAAGAAAAAAATCACCTAAAAATACTATTCGTTAAATGATTTTGATGATAATAAAGTGTTTTGAGTTGTGTTTTGAGTTGTGTTTTCAGTTGAGTGTGTTTGAAGTAATAAAGACTTAAATAGCATTGAAGTTATTTTATGGTATTATATTCTACGACACTTTAATGTTGTGTAGCGCATTGATTAATGTTCGTCCATTTGAGATTAAACGTGTATTTTATATTCTTGATTTTCTTGAAACCCTTTACATCATTTTGTAGCTTTCAATCTGTACCAATTGAACACAGTAGAAAGTGCAATATCGGGGCATCGAAAACCTTTCGTATATTGAGTTCTTTTTCGTCCGTAACGTTCGAACGACTGATACAATTCTGTTCGATTAAAACATTCCATTACATTCAAAATGTATTCTAAAAAGGAATATTAGTAGATAGCAATCATCTTTCCTAAAAATATTCCGGAACCTAATAAATATAATTAGGATTGAATTGAGGTTCGAATATATAAAAAGACCTAGAGGGGTTAAGATTTATGGTGTTGCAGGAAATGTTGGTGTTGTCAATTTTAATATTCGATTTATGTGAATTTATCAGTTATTTAGTGTTGGCATACGAGGCCAAATTAATTCAAATTTGGCGCCATACTTGGAACGGAACCATTTTGACACTTCTTACGAGTTTATTAAGCGCAAAAAACACACATTTCAAACGTTACGCCGTCGAGACAGCGAACTCTCCCTCTCTCTCACACAAGGAGGAAGAACTCATTTCCTGCATGAAACTCTTTGATAAAATGGATTTTGACCTATTTTCAAAGATTACCGGAAGATAATCTCCCATACTGACACCCAAACTGCATGAGACATTTGTTGGCTGATTCTCAGAATTAAAAACGCTTTTCCATTTAATACGCGACGAGATCGCATTGTCTGAGAATCGGGAGCCACGACCAGTTTCGTGGCGACTCGCCTCCTCTCATTATATGTAGAAGCTATGTAATACGCGTATTGGCTGCATAAAAAAATTAGATTTTAGGTTGGAACTGAACAAACCTCAGAGGCGTTACATGCTCCGAAATGAGACGCGTGTGTGGCGCGGCAATGCCTAGCTCGCTCAGCTCACGAGAGTAGAGTAATAAAAAGTGCAAGGGACTAGGTTTCCGTTCGCCAGAACCAGGTAACGCAAGCACTGTTCTTCAATACTTAATTATTCTTACGCTGATAATGCTAACGATCGTTTGATCGTTTTCAGTGACAAAGCGTAAACAGTCGTTTTAGCAGATAAGCAGAGTCTCTTCAGGAAAGGTCTCCCAATATTTAACTGCCTCTACATTCAGTCACATTCATTGTTATTTGCTGGACATATTTTTTTGAGTGTTTTATAACTGTAAGTAGAATTATTTGACACGAAAATGACATAATATTCCCGACTCAAATTTTCCTCAGAGACGAAGCATTGTGCTGTAAAGGGATCAAAATTCCAACATTTATTTTGATGCAAAAATATCAAATAACATTGCAATGAGGGGCTTCAATTATCCAATCATCTAAATAAATTGAAACTTTCATTCATTTGAATAGATCTAAAAATTTATAATAAAAATTTGAATTAAAATATAACAAGCGTTTGGCTGTAATTTCATTTAACAACGAAACGTTAGAAGTATTAACAACACGATTAGTTTGAAATTCCTCGCAAAATAATTATTGTAGAGGAAAACTGTTAAAAATTGTGTCCAATGACTTTTATACTAAAGAAATATGCGTTGAAACATTTTGTGTGATAAATTGTAATGAAAATGCAATAATTGAGACTACTTTCTTACTGTTCTTACAGCTTAATTCTTGGAATTGTCAAAAACTTAATTTTCGGCTTAAAAGAGGACAGTGCGATTACAAATCGATTATTATAACGTGTATTCTTCTGGCCACGTGTAACATTATATAGAAATATATCCTTCCGTCTTATCCACGAAGTAGTTCACCCTCGAGCGTAATGGCTGAGCACTACTCAAGTACGTAACTAAGGAAATAGAATATCTCGGAATAAAAGTTTTACATTTCTAGATCATATATACAGATAAAAGACAAGGACTTTTTTACACCATAGCATGGCATGTGGTGTGAAATGTATATTTAACAAAGTAACACGTATAACATTTTCCTCTATTAGGCGACTGCTAGTGACCTGGTTTTCGTAGTTATACGAAAACCATTTTTCACTGTCATGTGATCAATTGATTCAATTATACACGTAATGTGCCTACCTAGATAGGTTGGCGTAATGCGTCAGCTATCGTGGTTTTCCCCAATCACGTATCTCCCACCAACAGGCACTGCCTCAGCCGGGACAAGCACCCAACCTGTCTCCGGGCATGTGAGCTTGTGTAGTGCGTGTTAGTAAGGGGAGAAAATAGGACAAGGTAGGAAAGATCACGCGCGGTCCGCAGCCCGTTTGGTACGTACTGCTCCGGCATTCACCTGATGTTGATCGGAGAAACCACGGAAAACTACCGGCTGGCAGCTAGAATTCTCCTCCAGACAGGGCGCCGGATCTCGCCATTCAGCGATGAGAATTCGCCGCCCGCTCTTGAGGAAAAGCATGCACCACACTTACGGTACTAAATTACCTTAGAACTTGACGCTTTCTGTATCATTCAATCTATCGAAAACGGGTATTTACAGCTTATCCGGTCTGGAGCCAAGCCCAACTGAGGAAGAAACCCAAATGCAAAATCCCATAAGTACGACGGCACCGGATCTGTCAAGGAGGAACACCGCCCCCTCCAGGCTGCATCATGAACTTATCCCACGGGCCTAATGAGAAAAGCAATTGTCGCGTCCGAACACACAAAACAGTGACTCGTCAAGGACTAGCACATTTGCGTCACTGCGGGTGAGCGAACGGGACGGAGCGGAGCGGGGCTGAACGAACGAGGCGACGAGCGATGGCCCCCGCACGCAGCCTAATGACATTTCGCGGTCCACCCGCTTGCGGTTCCGCTGCCGAAGAAGCTATAAATAGCCCGTGCTGATTGGGCCAAGCTGTCACTGCGCCCGGTTAGCAATTCGCACTTACGGGCACTGGTTTGGCTCGTGTTTTCATGACGCGCCCATCGCCTCTCGATGTTCGGCGGCGTGAAATCGAAACGCTTGCTCTGGGAAAATTAATTTGATACTTGAAGCTCATATTACAAATGATACATTTTACCATGTTACTTTATTTGTGACATATTATTTTATTTGTTATTTCCATTCCGTTTTTACGGTGTTGTAAAACTTTTTATTGAATTCAGGAAGACAAACAAATTTTGCGATGGCTCTTGCGTTTCATGGGTCTATTAAAGAAGCTATTCTTCCTCCTAACAGCGCCATTATAAAGTTTTAAAGGATGAACAGAGAATCTTAAAGCGTAAATGTCAAGAGTAGGATTCTTATATCAAAATACTCAATTCAACTGTAACATTTTAATTGGAATTTTTATACGAGTGATGCTGATTATGACAATGGGAGTGGGGGTGAAATGTTCTTATACTTTATTTGGAGCAAATATCGTGATCGGGTGGTCATGCACTTACGCTCGTGGTGGTAAAGACTAGGGAATATATAGCACTCACGTGTGCTGTAGAAACTAGTGTATTTTTTAAACCGTTCACGCACACACGAGGCGGTTTGCAAGTAGGCGAAAGGATGACAGCTCAGAGAAGTTTTTCTTACAGGTGTTTTCTTCTTATTTTAATATGAAATAAGGGAGACAGTATCCTTTCATAATTCACTTTGCAATTATTTCCCGATTATCTTTTTCATTCAATATAGTTGTGGAGAAAGAAAAGTAATAAACTACAATAGGCCGATCAGAAGGCCGAAATCGCTAAGGCAGAAGTGCCGCAGAGGTATCGGGCCAGAATATCGCTGGTTCGTGTCCCGCCTCGGGCAATGGTATATTTGTGTATGTCTGTAAGGGTATGTGACGTTCTTTTACCCCTCGTTATCATCATTTCATCTTCCATTCCTCTATGTCTAACAACCTTGGGGGATAAAAATTGTATCCATCTAAATGGTGATCCCCGATAAAATAACATGCATCTACCACCGAGATAAAACTACTGAGACACGGTAAATTCAGGGTGCAAGTAGGAATGGATTCCAAGTCAAGAGGTGCGCGCGTGAAGCGTGGTGGGGCGTAGGCATGACAAATTTCCAAGGGTGATGGAATGAGTGTTTTATGAGTTTAGATGATCTGATTGATTTGTGATTCCGAGCGCGTCAACTGCTAAGGCCATTAGTCCCGTAAGTAGTGCATGTTTTCCTATGGAGATGATAGTGATCTTCTCCCGCTGGATGGCGCCAACCTACCGTCGGCTATCGGGGTTTCCCCTAATCAGGTATCTCCCACCAGAAGGGTACCTCCCGAGCCGGGATAAACTGTAAGCTCCCGACCAGTCTTCTGGCATGTGCGATAGTGGAGTGCATATAAGTGAATGTGTAAATACAGTAAATTAAAAGTGTTGTCTGGTATCAAAAATTTGTTTTGGTAATGATTATTTCGATCGCGTAGCGATCATCCTCAGAGCTAAAATATTTATTTTGCCTTATTTTGCTAAAATAATAACTATAATTACAATTTCTAAGAATAATTCTAATTTTAGCTCTGAGGATGATCGCTGCGCGATCGAAACGATCATAACAAAATAAATTTTGATACCAAACAACACTTTTAATTTACCATATTTAATTATTAGAAAGTATCTACCTCACCGTCGATCTAATGAAAACTTAGGGAATCAATTTATAACACTGTAATGCCTCTGATCGAGAGGTCCTGGGGTTTTAGTCCCGACGGTAGCAAGATTTTCGACAATCTGCACTACTTAGCGAGGTGGAATACATCTGTTGTCAGGAGGACAATTCTAACGACTAGATGCTGTGACCAGTAGTTTCCCGTAGTGTATACGATCAACACCAGGCGAATTCTAACGGCCGGCTGCTTTGATCGGTACTTTTCCGTGGTTTCTCCGATCAGTATCAGAGAAATGGCGGAGTAGTAACCTAACAAACGGGCCACGGACCGCGAGTGATCTTTCCTTCCTCTTCCTTGACCTATCCTCACCCGTTACTTACACACACACATACATGAACTAAACTACCACACATGCAGGGAGACCATTCTGGAGCTTATATCTGGTCCTGGCTGATGCAGTGTTTCGCTGACGGCGGAAAACCTCGCTAGCCGACGGTGGGTCGCAGCAGGGTGCAAACAAGCGACAGGGGGAAATCACCACCACATTCTTAAGAAAAAAACACGCACTATACTTGCGATACTAATTACCTTAGCAGTTCACGCGGAATCACTAATCAATGAAACAAAACAAGGGTGCGACACGGAGCAACAAAAGGGGCGGGGCCGGGGTGGAAGGAGGCTGAAAGAGGAGCGAGCGCCACGTCGTGTCATCGCCCTCCACGTAATGATACGCAAACACTTGACGGGCAATGGGCGCTGCTAGTGAAGTGGCCGAGCGCGAACTTCTTCGCGTTTGTAGTGGCAGCAAACAGGTGACGTTAGTGAGGCTTGTCACGGACGGACATGGCTTACATGAAGCTAGTGGACACTAGAGAGTGGACCGTTTATGGCAGGTGAAGGGGAACTTGAACATTTCATTTGTGTTGAAGTATTATATTAGGCATTTTTAATTATTAAATTTCCAAATCTGCATACCAATTTTAATATTTATTCTGATAACCTGACACAGTGTGTTTTCCTCGAGGGTCCTGGTCTTCAGTAAATTCATGATGATGTGCAATGGATGTCGCGAAATTAGCATACAACGTAAATGTAATCAACTGAGAATTCACATTATAGTCGCAAAAAGGAAATGATTTATTATAAACTTTTGACTGAAATGTAGAACATTTAGAATCAGATGTTGAAGATGTCATGCCTACCTTATATAATATGGCATAACACATTTTAACCAGCTAATGATGTGACCTCTCACACGGCTCTGGCCTGTTCGTTTCTGCCTTTTGATTCCTACTGTGACATCCACACTGGAATTCCACTGTTTTTCGAGACAAAGGGATGAAAAGATATTAAAAATATGAGGGAGTCCTTCTGTGGCTCTAACAACCCCATATGAAAGTACACATAAAAAGAAAATTAATTAATCAGAGGTTGCGTTTCCTTTTCATGTAAAATTTTCTCTGAACTTAGATCAATGTTAGAAGTATAAAAAATGAAAAAGTTTTGTAGAGAAGCTAGAGGTG
Organism: Gryllus bimaculatus; assembly: GCA_017312745.1. NCBI lineage: Eukaryota > Metazoa > Arthropoda > Insecta > Orthoptera > Gryllidae > Gryllus > Gryllus bimaculatus. The sequence continues at coordinate 5,528,998 of BOPP01000041.1, forward strand.
CTAAACAGCACGTATTTTCTGTATACTTCCGTTAACTTTTTTAATTTTCCGAAAATTTAGACATTTCAACGAAAATGAGATCTTTACCACTATTTTTGAACATCTTTTCTTCCATTCATGAAAAGAATTACCCCATTTTTTTTACTTTCTAGTGTTTTAATTTCCTTCTGCTGGTAGAGAAAAGGACGCTTAGAAAATGGAGCGAGTCCTATTTTCTTTCAACTCTCATAATTTTTCAAAAATGCAAAACTATAAATAATTCGAGATAGTATATGCTGTTTACTTTTGTCACACAAAAGTTCCTCTTTTCTTTCGTGCAAACCTATCAGTAATTTCACACTAAGTTTTATTTTGTTGGGCCTAACTACGTTAAAATATCTCGAAATATTCTTTTCATATTTTAACGATTGGACGTTTGGAAATTTTAAAAAATATTGAGAATATTTAACATACATAATGGTTATAATTTATGTCTAAACTATGGACTATCTATTACGTGTTACTAAAGGAATAGTCCAATACAAGTAAAATATACACTTTATATTTTTTTGAAAATAAAATTAATAACCACTTATTTAATCCCATTTTTTAATTCTCACGTAACATAAACAGAGAGTTAATTACCTTCAAGTATCTTCTATGGTATTATCTAGCCTTCTATGGTATTATCCGTTTAAATTTAAAGAATTTTACTTCATTCCTAACAAGGAAATAAAGTGATATTCTTTCCAATTTTGTCAAATTGAGTTGATCTGAATGCAAAGCAGAAATAAGACTTACGACCTTTTTATTTACAGCTAAAAGTGTTTCAAAAATATCAACGACACAATAAATTGGTGGTGAAAATAGATTAATTGAACCAAACATTTGATGCGTTTTTATATTTTTCAAGAAACATTTTTAATTACAATTTCCCAATTAATTCTGTGATTTCCTGATTCTGAGACAACATAATCTGTTACAAAACTTGAGTTAGATATTTGTTAGACAATAATTCAAAAATATCTAATTATAATACACATATTTATTCAATATAGTGCAGTGATACCTTCGTCAATTTAATATAACTGTTGACTTTGTAGCTTCTACGGTAGTCTCCAAGAGCTTCACTTATGACCAACGAAACGTGAACACTTTCCTTTGAGACCCATTTGCCCACTTCGTAAGTGTTTTTTTTATCGGGATAAAAGATAATCTTTATCAAATAAGTTAGCTACTTAATAAAGGTAGAGTATGCCTGAAACAAAATGAGTTAGCCCTTGAGTTGACCGACTGACGTTGCAGGGAAATCGCAATAAAGGATGGCGTCGGGTCAACATTGAAGCGACATTTGGGTGTGGCAGCGGATCCGTCTCTGAGATTGCCGACTGCGATTCGAGTCGAGTCGAGTTCGTGTAACGGAATGGTATGAGGGTAAACCAAAAAGCTTTCCTGAGTATCAAAGGGCATGGGGAAAATTATTGACCGGTCAAATGTGTGCTCAAAGCGTGTCTTGAGTGGAATGTGAGAAAATAATCTAAGTCGCTGTAAAATAACGATTTATCGCAATAATTTTGAATCTCATTCCTAGACAAATACAATAACTATGTACATTTTTAATTTTTTAAATAATTTAAGATACTTATTAGATGAATAAATATTGTAAATGTAAATAAACCCAGGAGTGGGCCACAGGGTAAATGTAAGCACTTTTTCAGAGCCCACGGTCTTTGTCCCTTTCACACACTTCATGTAATTTATAATTTTCCGAGCTTATCAGGTTTGAAGAAATAATGTATTATCGACATATTATTATTATTATTATTATTATTATTATTGTTGTTGTTGTTTTCGTCTAATGCATAATAATGATGTTGAATGCCTATTAATTAAATAATATTCTTCATTTTGCAACCAGCATCTTTAAGAGCAGATTTGTGAATATCGGAGCATATACAATACTCCGAGCAAAGTATTGTATGTTCCTAACAATATTAACGTTGCACTTCTCAGGGATTTTTATTACTTGGGAGTTTTGTCAAGTTCTTACATAAAGTTTACGGAACAAATTCCAGAGCTTTGATAGATATAAATATAACAATATATACCTCCAGGGTCTATACACCCCACATTTGTCTGACTTCGGTTTCCAAACTTTTGTATTTAAGACGATTGTCTTTTTGTCTACAATCTGATCGCATTGAACAGCACCATCGCCCAGTACACGTAATTTGTTTTTAAACTATCCAATTTGTTTGTCGCTATCGCTTTCTGTTTATCAGTCAATGATTCCAATTATTTTCTTAGATTAGTTTACTAGTTCCAACCTGTATTAGAGGCACTTCCAAACTACCCATTGCAGGATTGAAAATTATGAGGATATAAATCTACTTGAAAAATTTCCCTGATCATCAAATTATTTCATTTTCTAATTTTTTCTATTTGCTGTAAGTAATCTGTTACTTCATGACCTCATACCAGCGTAGAAAAAAACTACGAGTATATGATAAATGGATAGATATCCAGTCTTCAATTTTCATTGGTGTGATACACTACGAAAAGCCATGCAGTAGTCAATACAATCTATTCTGACTGATTTGTGATTCCGGACTAGTAACTTGCTAAGGTCATTCGTCTCGTTAGTGTATTTCATGATTTTTCCTTGGGAGGTGACGATGACCTACCTCTCGGCCAGTGGGTTGTCTTCATAAAAAGGAATTTCTCACCAGCGGGACACCGCCCTGCCTGGGACAAGCTCTATGCTTCCGACCGGTCTCCCTGCGTGTGCGATAGTATTGTGCATATAAGTGTGTGTGTGTGTGTGTTTGGTGTGTGTGTAAGTAGAGGTGAGGATAGGACAAGGAAGAGGAAGGAAAGATCGCACGCGGTCTGTGAATCGATTGTTGGGGCACTGCTCCGGCATTAGCCTGGTCTTGATCGGAGAAATCACGGAAAAATACCGATCAGAGCAGACAACCGCTGAATTTCTCCTCCAGACAGCGACTGAATTCGACCTAGCAATATAGCTAGTGTCGAAAAATACTGCCACCGTTCGGACTCGAACTCTAGGACTCTAGGACTCAAAGTAAATCAGAGGCCTTGCAGTGACATCAGTTGATACCCTGAGCCAACTGTCTAGTTTCAATGCATTTTGGAATTGCTATTTCGTTTCCTTATACTTTTCTGGATATACTTTGTTAAGTTTTAAGAGTTGTTTAGAGCCAAAGGAGACTTTACATTACTTGTATTACATTATTATGTTCATCAGGCAGAAGATAGTATATTTCGTTCGCTATCTTCGGTTATTACTTTTGTTCAATTATATATTTGTGTATTCACGTGAATGTGTGACTGGTCTATGGTTATTTGCAAGTACTTCAAAGTCAGTACGGTTTTATGTATTAATTGCTACACACTGTGGGCGCTTTGGATCGTGCATTGAACTTCGACTTGTCACGAAATCCCGTCTGCCCTTCGCTGGTGGCATTCCATTCACCTCTCCTCGATAGCCGAGAGCCGAGTGCCGCCCGTGTGGCGAAGGGAGTGGCATGGTGGTAGAAGGGAGGGGAGAGGGGAGAGGGGATCGGGTCCCCCTCTGTTGTGCTCGCAGGGCTGTTGACGGAGTTCCGCTTGACAGGCCAAAGGCGAAGGGCGGAGAGGTTGATGGCCGCAGACCGCTGTGTGTACCCTGCTCTTCGCCGAAATCCCAGCCTGCCAGTGCTCAGGGTTACTGCTCGCTGCACGTGCAAGCTTGGCTCGTTTTATCGCAAATCGGTCCTTGAAAACACTAAAAAGAACCGTTTAAACATCTGGGATGCAAGTTTTTGCGTTGTGTATGGGACTGTGAATGCAGAAAATAAGAATTTTCAGTATTGTACTTGCATGTTTATTGAGAAAAGTAAATCAAACCATGAAGAATGCGCAGATGTTTTATTTGATAATGTGTTTGTCCACTATTATGAAATCAAATCTATAAATCGTTGGAACACGAGAAATGTTATTCATCTCAAAAGTGGTTTTGAAGATTCAACTTGAGAAAAACCTCACATTTTTGGACAAAAATATATTTTCAATACTTTATACCGGTTATTGAATGAACTAACAATTAATTTTACTACTCACAATTTACTACTTCTATTCTAAGAATTATTCTTCTTTAAGAACCACACTTTTACTCTCTTCTTAACAAGACAAAGTATTGAAACCGGAGAACAGCGAACGAAAGAGTTGAAAGATCTTGTTCTTATATTTGTAGTAAGTTACTTTCTCAAACATGTCGTGCAGTCCGAATCCATGGTAATGTATCCTCTATACCTAAAGTCGTTTGCCAGCCAAACCTCTGCCTGCCTGCCTGTATGTTGATTTACCTGCCTGTCACCAATATTGTTCAGCTGATTTTCTCAAAACTTAATATACGTCGATCAATTTAAAATAACTCGATGTCCTCTGAGTTTGAAATATATATTTCGATTTCTGGAGGTACTTTACGTGAAGCCTCAAGATTATAATTTTTTCTAAAATGCATCCATTTTTTTATTAACCTTTGCTCAAGAAAAGAGTAATGGACGCCTGAGAGAATGGTGCAGGTCTCATTGTCGTTGAAATTCTATTTTTCGAAAATTGAAAAAACACATCCTTCCTTCTGCAACCACAATATTGAGAATAGAGATTTTTTCCTTAAATTAATATATTCTTGAAATATGTGAAATGAGGTCATGTACATTTTTTCGAAAATCAGAATTGTTTCCTCGTAATTAATTTTGCGTAAAGTATACGCAATTTTAAGATAATGTGTTCTAAAAAACGTCTTTCTTCTTAAATTTTTTACCGGTATGTGCGAAAGGACGATAAAAAATTAATGCTACTCTCATTTCCGACAAACTCTCGTATTTTCGAAAATTTCAAAAAGTTAACATTTTAAAATTATGAAGATGAAGAGAGAGACTTTTGCATTACACAAATTCTGTTCTAAAACTTATCTTTTGAAAAGGGTCATGTAGAATGTTTTTGGAAAAACGGGTATTTTTCTCGTAATTTCTGGTTGGAATTAATGCTATTTACAAAAGACACATATTCTCAAAAATCTCCAATATTTTATTTAATTTTTTCACTGATGACATAATGGACGCTTAAAAGAATAGCTTAATCTCGTTCTCGTTGAATTCTCTGAATTTTCGAAAATTGAAAATTTAGAAATAATGGAGAAAAACTGTGCTGTTTAGCACCAGTAGTTTCAAGTGTGTTATTTTCTTTGTTCACTGATAATGTCTTATTCTATTTCTCATCAGAGTATTACACCGTACCCTGGACTTGAACACGCTCGTAACCTTCATTACTCACAACGTTGTTTTAGTTGTTTGTTTAGTGAGTCGGTGCTATGCAGAATTGTTCCTGCAGCGCGTGAATTTCATGTCTGGAGTAAAAGAAAATATTAGAAGAAAGATTACGTGACATTTAGTTGGTAGCTTGGCTATCCTTTAAGAGAGTTGTTCAAGCATTTCTAGGGACCAAGAAAGAAGAAAATTATAAAACATTGGTCATAGAATGGTTTGAAAACTACAAAAATATGAGGTGTGCCGATCCGGTGGCCGAGATGGCTAAGGCAGTAGTGCCGTAGCGAACTCGGACCGAAGAATCGCGGGTTCGAGTCCCGCTTCGGGCATGGTTGTATTGTTTCGTCCTTTCACCCCGTATCATCATCATCATTATCGTGTCAACCCACAGTTACCATACCGTTATAATCAATAATGGTCGCTAATGACCTAGTAGTTGATGCGACCTTAAATAACAAAAAAAAATTATGCGGTGTAGAATATCTCTGAAAATTCATTTTCTTCACTTCCATCTTAATTTTTCCTACAGAAGTTTGGTGATATTAGGATGAACTTGACGAACAGTTTCATCAAAATATTGCTACAATGGACATTCTACAATGATTGGGGATAATTTCCGGTTTCTTGTCAGGGAGAGTAAACAGGAAACTAATATAGTTCTCTAGTGTAATTTATGGAGCTAGTTGGCAGGGTATTTTTTATGTCCAAATCTTTGCTACATCAATTAAGTTTAAATTTAGTTTTTTTCTGGTGTTAATTAAAAAATTATAGTACATACAAATTACAAACATTGAACCTAACACAGTTTAATGGCTATGAAGGAAACTCAGTCGTTCTGCTTTAAATTAAGAAAAAGGTTTATGAGATATTTATATCAGAGACAAGGAGAAGAGAGCCACCATTTTTAAGTTTTGGAGTTGGGGAGATTTACGAGTTCTGGTTGTTAACGTAACATTTTAGTGATGAAAAGGATTCAGCACTTCTTAAATATATCAAATTTTCATCCATTATTTCGTAATTTATTCTGAGGCTTACCATTCCCACCTTTTCATTGGTGTTTTCTGGAAATCGGAATGACACTGGAATGCAACTGTTATTATTACCCTGAATTGAATTGAATGATTGCCTTATTTTACGTGACGAGGACTCGGCGCCAGTCAGAAACCCGCTTCGTCCGTCGGACCAGCGCAAATTCCTACGCTCCTTTCACCAACTAGCAAAGGAAGAGATATTTCTTGGCGAGAAACAGGCGATTGTGAATTTAAGCTCAGAGGCTCATTTAGGCTTAGGATTCTTTTACATGCAAGTAAATGCTACAACATGCGACACCGGCTTTCTTCCCCTCCGAAGGAAACGTATGAAGGATTTTTTCGCCTTAGAAAATCCATGGCTTCGATCGGGTTTGAACCCGCCAACTTAGGTATAACAGCGCCGACTAACCGTTACACCATCGCTGCCGCACCCCTCCGCATACATCTCCAATTTTCTACTGTCACCCCGAATGAACAATTCCAAGCGCCGAGCGCATTGAGTGAAATGGCCGCTCGCCCTAGATTCACAAACTGCCCCATTCTGGCGGCGGGGGCGGGGGGGCGAGGAATTTTTGGGCGGGCGGCGGCCGTTCGCGGTCCGTGGCGTAGCTCGCATGCCAGGGCGAAAGCCCTGGCGCGGCGCGCCCGGGCGGCAGAGCAATCCCCCGGGGTGCCAACGATATTAGCAGAACGCGAGCGAACTCACATCTGCATAAACTAGCGCCGCTCAGTGGGCCCAATGAGAACGAAAGCGCCACCGGCGTTTGTTTTGTTTCCAAGCAGGCAATTCAACGGGCAAGAAACACAAAATGTGTGGCGTTTGTAAACAAAACAATATGAAATAAAGTGGTCGTCACGTTTTCAAGTTTTCTGGGTTTATTTTCGTGGCTAGGGATGTGCGTTTGTCTCGTTGAGTACGGACTTCACTTAGTTCCATTTAATGTTTATATAATGTTGGAAACGGTTGGAAAGCTTTCATGCTTTTTTTCACTGCCCTCATTCAGAAAGTTTGTTGAAGAGAATAAATGTATTTATTGATGTCGTAATTACATATTGTGCGAATGTAAACTATGGTAACGTGTATGGTTGCGAATTTTCTTTGTTTGCTGTTTTCCACCTGGAGAAGAATTCTTGCAGCCGGCAGCAGTAATCAGCAGTTTTCCTTAGTATATCAGAGCAATGCCACGCGAATGGGGAAGTAGTACCTTAATAAAAAGGCCACGGATCGCGTTTGACCATTCCACTCTCATCTTGTGCCTTCCTCTCCTACACAGACACTTACATTTACATGAACCATGCTCCTAGATATTTTTGAAGACCGGTTAGGAGCTAATAGCTCGTCTCGCTTGGAAAGGGGTCTCGGTAGGGGAAATACCTTGAGGTGGTAACTTCGGAAGCCGCCTTATCTCACTTCAAAATGAGAAAGGAACATAGCCCTATACTTACGAGACTTACTGTTTACACTCCCAGAAACACTAAAGAATCAATCAACCTGCATTTGCTTTGAAATACGTGACCGTATATGTTTCGGTAAAGGCAGAAATGAGGAGCGTTTTTTTCAAAGCTCGATAAATCCAAAAGATAGTTTTTCATAAAATTAATGTTAGGAATGTATTGATATGGGTTTTCCTAATTATCTTGTGATTTTAGAACATTAAATATATAGTTTTCTATAGAATTTGTTGAGTTTTGATAATATGTGATTTGAGGGATGACTAACCGGGTCAAAAAGTGCCCAAACGTTGTGTAACCTACTTTTTATTTCCTTTGAACTTTCGAGATTTGAAATGATGTTCCTCAGTTATTCTATATTGTCGCAGAGGTATTGTTGAAGTACGCTCGTCCTAATTTAGAAACTATTATTAACTTGAAGAAAATTTTAAGTGAGGTGAATGTTGCCAACATTATTAGTAAGATATACTCGCGGAATGCCACTAACTCATTTAGATAAATATGACTAGATAAATGAACTCAGTTTCTTGCCATATTATTGTGTAAAAGTCTTCAATTCTATAACAATCAGTAAAAGCAATTGACAAGTTGCCCAGAATTTTAATCGGAAGTGAAATATAAAGTTAGCAGAAAATTTTTTGCATTGTAAAAAATATTATAGTAGAATTTGAAAGGGTGCTCCATTAAATCCGGAACTCATTGTTAAGCAGGAAGTTTTTTAATTGAACAACAATCCTGTCTTTAAAAATTAACCGAACACATGAAATACAAGTCATAAAGACCGAAAATTGCACCTTTATTATCAAGAGGTCGAGTCGTGAAATTCTAAACTTCATCCCGTTCATTACCTTTAATCAACAAGACGTTTTAGTAACAGCTTTTATTTTCCTTCTCTATTAGCATGCATCTACTTTGCGGCCCTTTCAGCCAGTGCCCACTGCCCCTTCTTCCACCGCGCAGTGGTCGTTGTGGTTGGCATCACCGCAGCTGCGGTCTTCCGCGCTCAGCTCCGTTCTGTTCGGCTCACAGCCCTCGCCGGGCTTTATAACCCTGGCGCCGCGTTTATCAATCTGCTCCAGCTAAATAGCGACGTCCGCGGCAAGACTTGTGACACAGTGTCCGGCGTGCTTTCCTCCTCGCTTGCGGTTGAAGTTCCGATTAACTCGTGAGCAATACGTATATTTGGGTTTGTGCGGTTCTCTCGTGCCCCGTGCTTCGCGTAGCCAGTTTACCCTTTACCCGTTTATGAGTCGAAGTTTATCACGAGAACACGCACAAAGCCATGAGTTTGTAGTACACCGAATAGCACAATACAAAATAAGTTACTTTTTATTGCGTTGATAGCAAAATGTGCCCCACCGTAGGCTCTGCAGTCACACGTAGCCTGGCTTCAAAGGCGATCTTGTAGACTTTGGAACTACTGCCTAAATTGGTTTTATTTTTTATTCTATCTTTAAGGCGATATATCTCGCTTTCGGATCACGAATTGTTACTTAAACGTTGTTACTGAAAATACTATTTAATTAATTAATTTTAAAATGGTCGAATTTTCACTCAAACCTATTATTAAAATCGTTTCAATACCTACCCATGAAAAACATAAATAGGTAAGGAGAAAATGCATCATTCTGAATCGATATAAAATAGGCATAGATTCTACTACTTATCTAGTCTGCTACTCCATTTTTCCTTGTCAGTGAATATGACAGGAACATAATGTAACTATAATGAAACCTGTCGCAGTCTAACAAAGGCCAAGAGATATAGACGGAGAAATATAATTGAATACAATACCATATTTTTGTAAGTGGAGTATTATGAAAAAATAGGAAAGTGTGTTAATCACCGTGAAAAACAATTTTTTCTATTTTTAGTTTTGAATGATTCCAATCTTAATAGACCCCGATATTGATACGTGGCTGATTCAGCAAACTTATTGTGTTCTAAAAATAGTTTATAGCCAGTTTCATTATGTTTATGTTTTACAAGATTTTCTAATAAATGCCCTTACAGTTTGTTGTTTTATGATCTGTACTTACGTAGTATAGAGAAACTATTTTAATGCTGCAGAAAAAGAGCGACAATATTTCGACAGAACTGTTTCGTTGGTGCCTGATAGAAAAACTAGAAGAGTGTTGTTCCTAAAAGTAGTAAATTAATTTATCTTTCGCAATCATAATTCATTTTGTGAGTTCTTGATACCTAAATATTTGATTACGGCAAAACGTGTGTTCACTCTCTGTCAGCCGGTGAATAATGCTAACGGCTAAAGCACAGGCAGGATTTTTCCCATAATAAATATTATTTTATCAATCTGGCCCCTTAAAATTGAAAAGGATATTTTGATTTTTGGAGTGCACTTTACATAAAACATCTGGGAAGCTCCAAAAATGGCTCCAAAACGTTTATTTCAATTTTTTCTCTTATGAAGGAAAGTTCGTTTATAGAATTATGGATTAAATTCTGTGAGATTTTCTCGCTTAGTTCGAACTACGTTTATACCTATGTTGCAGATCTCATTATTGTTGATCTTCCTGACTTTTGAACATTACAAAAAGTATAAATAACGCAAAGAAAGTAAGTGTTGATGCATCATTACTACTTTATAATTCAAAATGCAATTGATTGTGAACATTTGTGAGAAGTGCATCTTGAATCAAAAGCGTTGAATGTGACCAATTTTGGAAGTGATGAAATTATTAGTACTAGCGTAGTCTCTCTGGAAACATGGCATGTGAAAACCCCAAATCCATTTTTCACACATCAGTGCCAAGGGAAATAGTATATTAGTAAAACGTTTTGAAATGGACTTAGTACCGCACTACTATAGTCGGGAAATTACACGCTCAGCACCCACCAAAGAGTGCGGAAGTTTTTCGGTATTAAGGATTCACAATGATTCTGACAACAACGAGCTACAGAAAGTAATTTACAACATATGGAAACAAAATTTATCCACTTTTTCGACATCGTTTTTGTTTTGACAAAAACTTCATATTGTAGCATTACTTTCGGCTCCAATTTGACAGTAATTTCTCTGTTCAATTCTTTCTCCCTCTTCCTCTCTCTCTCTCTCTATCTATCTATCTATCTATCTCTCTATCTCTCCTCCTCTCTGTCTCTCTTTTAAAACGTCTTCTCGCATAAAACGCGTGTGGAAGCAGCGTTTTTCTATTCCATAAATTCAATTTTATTGCAAAAATAAAAGGAGAAAGCTAAACAATTCTAGAAATTCATGCTAGTAACGGAATCGACAGACACTAATTCCTAAAGACGCTAGGTTTCACCTCACCCGATTGGTCTCACCAAATTGAAGTGAAAGGTACAATATCCTGTAGATCATGTGACGTTTGATACTAACCGTGAACTTTGTTGCTTATTTTCTTCAGGAAACATGTGATATGTGAATAACTGATTCGTGATTCGTTTTTATCGTAATCGTACGCACGTGTTTGCTTCGTTGCTATGTAACAAATTCTATGCAACATTACATAACATCTATGTTCGTATAAAAGAAGAACGTCCGCGTGAGCTCATTACCGAGCTGAATACAAAGAGACATTTTTACATTAACCAATACTGTTGTTCTCTAATTATATACGAATCTGTGTGAAAATTAACTTTCATAATTATTTTTTTGGTATTAATGTTAGGATGATATAAGGAACTCATTTTAGTTCATTTAATTTTTTGCAATTACAATTCTCTTTATGATAATACATACGCAGGCAATTCTGTAAGTTTCCGGCCTGATTAAGATATTGCTCGTCAATGGGAAAAACGTCTGAGCAGTAAATAGTATTATCTTTAATTTTAATGCTTAAAGTTAGCAGCCGACATTTCAATCAGATCTGTGTAAAGAGTTACGAGTATTTTATTTGATGCGGTGCGTGAAATCTCATAGGGTTTACCTTCTTCAGACAACCTACTTGTGCTACTATTCAGATTGCAAAGAAGTTTGTGAATGATACAGCATCTTAGAGTTGGGCCCATTCACACTACAGTCCAGGTTGGTCACCCAGCGATGTCTATCATTTAGCAAAACTGAAAGAAAACCTTCGGGGAAGAAGTTTTAAAACGAGTGTGAGGTGAAAGGAGCAGATATTGACCATTTGGCGAACAAAACTTCGAAGTTGTTTACCATTTGCGTACAAATGTTAATATACAGGTACCGGTAGAGAGTGGCTCAAGGCATTATCAGCAGTCATGGCAGTGCTTCTGACCGGGAAGACCTAGTTTTGCGTTCTGACACTAGCTATATAGTTAGGTCGAATTCAGTCGCTGTCAGAGAGTTCTAGCGGCCGGTCTGATCGATAGTTTTTCGTTGTTTCTTCTCTCGATACTAGGGGAATTCGGAACAGTACTGGAACAAAGAGGCCACGGACGGCGCACGATCTTTCCTTCTTCTTACTTGTCCTGTCCTCACCCCCAACTTACATACTCTTACAATTATTATACTACCACATTTGTAGGGAGATTGGTCGGGAGCTTAGAACGTGTCACATCTGCGCCCCGCTGGTGAGAAATACCTGTTTGGGGAAAACATACGTTGGCACCATTCATCGAGGGGAGATCACCGCCACCGCCAGTGATAAAAACATGCACTACACTTACAGAACTGACGGGCTTACCAGTTGACGTCTCCCCAATCAATAATCAATCATACTAGTATGAAAAGTGGGTTGGAGTAAAGAATGATAAAGTTGGACAGCAACATTTTTTTTGTTCCTATTAAAATTAGACGGTAGTGAGCCCAGAACCTTACGAAACCTACCTCGTGTATCGTGTATGTCGGAAGGGAACGCGATTGATTACTGCGCGGAGCGACGTGTTGCGATTGGCCCCGCTCCCTTTGCCTGGCAGCGGGGCGCGTGCGTTGTGAAGGCCGCAACAAGCGTCACAAAGCTCTCCGCTCCTCCAAAAGTCGTTCCGCGGGCGTGTCGTTATTTCCCCAAGGCGGCCGCATCATTTCCTCCGACAACTGCCGCACAATAGACGGCTATTTCCATTCTCTTCACCTGCCTCCCCCTCGTGCGTATAGCGCGGCAAGTGTGAGGAGACCCTCCCGTATTTTGCCGGTCCCCATTTTGAGCTTTTTCAGAGTTTGTGCACACATTTCCTAAAGTTGAAACAGTGCTGGTGGCACAAAGAATGCATGAAACGTTAGACGTTACTAAAATTGTAACGTAAGTGATTTTCATAATTCCAACTCAAAATTAATGCTATATCCTATACTGCGAATTTGGAAACTCTGCCCCTAGCGGGTATCAGCTCCCGATTGGATGAAATCGTAAACAACAGATACCTGGCAGTGACAGAGTTACATGAATTGCAGTATAATTTGAATTCAAAATATCGCCAAGACAAAGAATGTCTTGATTTGACCTTTAAAAATTGAGGGGAAACTTAACTGAAGTGAAGGAAGCCACTAAAAAGGAGGGAAATATATCCTGTGAAAATGAAGGAATCTTCAATTGTGGTTATTACAGATTAAAAAACTAAATAATGAAATTTGAATATTTAAAGGAAGTCATTAAAACATCAACGATAGTGTATTTTTCTTCATTCATTCCGAAATTCCTAATAAAGATCGACAAAATATTATATACAAAATATAGTCATTGTATGCGTAAGCAAACTGGGTCGTACATACCTTGCAGCTTCCGGGCCGAAAACAAAGTTCTGCGGTTTTTAGAGAGTTTTTGGCCCGAAAGCTACAAGGTATGTACGACCCAGTTTACTTACGCATACAATGTCTATACGTATTTTGTATATAATATTTTATACTAACCTATACCTTTTTTTATAAAATATGTATTAATGTAATTTAATTTCGATAATTCAAATTTTAGCTCTGAGGATGATCGCTACGCGATCGAAACGATCATTAGCGAAATAATTTTTTTATACCAGCCAACGCCTTTAATTAGCCCTATTTAAGTACATGACAATTACCAAAGTATCCAATCGCTTGTGCAGAGTAAATCAAAACTACAAAAGCATAATCTGCGAAAGAACAACCGCTGCATAGAGATAGATTAATCGAGGGAGGCATTGCCGTTAGTTTCTTCTTCACCAAGCTACTGAAATAAATTGTATATAATATTTTCCGTGACATATTAATACATTATCCCGCTATTCAATATAAAACTTCTTTCTCGTTATCTCGTGGACAGCAAATGGACACGTAATAATAAATTAAATATAAAATATTCCTACAATTAAATTTAGCAGCATTATTCTGTAAACAGGAGATATGAGTTCACAGTATATACACAGTTTTTAATTCAACATTCATTATTTATAATTATTAGGCAGACTCAAAAAACGTAGTATTGTAATATGGGTGTCATTAATATTACATACTGCACAAATGCAAATGAATATTAAAGCTACATTTTGCATATTTTGGTAATATATCTAATATTGAAAATATTCCCAATTCTCTTTTTGACTCTTAATTCAAAGAAAATATTACATCGGAAGCTGTTAAAACTGGTGGATTTTAATTAAGCTTTCTAAAGCAACTTAAAGCAAAAATCCAATATTTTAACAATATGCTAAATTTTCACTCAGAATGAATTCCTACAAATTATTCCATGAAGAATGCACTTAATATCTTCGGTATTAAATTAGTATAGAAATAAAAAATGCTACTCTAATTGATGCTTATGGTAGTTTACGTGAAGTTTCAACATCTTCAATGTTTTATATTTATTTATCTTAGGTTGCTTTTTTTAAACAACTAAGGTTATTAGCGACCATTATTAATTTATATATCAATAATTGTTATTATACCTTACAACAATCAGAATTAGTAAATGCAAAATTATACACCAGAGATACATTTTAGAAATTATAACAAACAGAAATATTAAGTACAATAAATTTTACAATAAATTAGATCATTTTATCAAGACAATATTTATATAGTTTCACATTAATTTGCTATCTTTTTAACTATCTTATATTGCTGGTCTTGATAAAATGATCTAAATCTTAAATGTTGGTTTTCTTTTGGAGTTCTATTTAGACAGCACCGCTGTAAAATTGTAAAAAAATATTTATTCCATTCTTCTTCCCTTTTCGTTACGAAATATTTTATGTGGATTCTCGACAGTCGGGTTATATATTTAGCCGATGTTTGTCATCACTTGTAATTACAAGACGACCCAGTTTGGGCTGAAATACGTCAGCACTCGAAATAAATATCGGCGAGTTTCCCCTCAGCGCACGAGGAAAAACAAACAAACTGGACATTGTGTGCGCGTAACTTGCGCGGATTCGCCCATGACTTGCCAAGCTCTACCCTGCGTCCCGCCCGAGCACGTGCGATAGCGCCGCGTGTTTGTCAACTGTTTATCAGGGGCCCGGGCGCTCCGCTCTGACTGAACGTCGCCGCGCTCTTTGCAACGCAGGAAACGAGGGCGCCAGAGCTCACTATAGCCGCGCACGCGCCGGGGAAAAAAGTCCTCACTGCCCGGCCTCGCGCTTTTGTGCACTGGAAACCGCTACTACGCTAATGAAAAGTTAGTACTTCCTCTATGCCTTCTTTGCATTCTGCATGGCAAAACAGGATTTCCATGGCTCCGCGTTTCCACTAATTTAAACATCCTCTGTTTCTCGGCGAATTACTTTTAATGAGCTCAACAATTTGTGCATAATTGTATAAAATATCCTAATTATGTATTTTTATTCCTATAAAATGTTCCTAAATTTGGTCAGATGATACAACCATGAACTCATAATTTTGCACATTTTAGTTTAATAATTTGCCGAAGTTGATTTTTATATAGCAGAAAATAAAAAGTATTTCCTTAAAATTCGTTAATTTTTTAATCTTCGCCTTAATGTATTAAAATAGAACAATATATTTTTCGTTTACTTATTTCTCTTAAAATAGTTTTTCATAAGTTTGATAAACTAGACAAGTCTGCTCTATATAGTAGCCTCGCATTGGCCTCGTCTTTGTAATATATTTGAACACAAAGGACTAAGTAACCAGTAAAAGTCATTATTTCGAACTCTTGTTGATTTATGTAGAATGCAGCTAAGAATATAAAAATGAGTGGTTTGAAGTTTTATTTTTACTGTACACAATTGCTACCAAATCTTACAGATTTACCACAAAATGTCTTACAGTTATCACAAAATGACTGCATTTTGGGAAATTCGTCACTAAATCGCTGTTTATTTTTTCTTCAAATTTGGAATACATCTTAATTGTGAAATATCCTACTTACCCAGATCATTCACTCTCTGTTGAAGTGCATTGCGTTTATCTGAATTGAATTCAATTTTTGTTTGTATGTCAAAATGTGGATGGAAAAATACCATCCATTCATTCATGTATTCAGAGTCCACGAAGACTTTTTTCACTGATCGTGCGATTTTAATTTTAATTTTAATTTTAATGGATTCTGTAACCAAACTTTGAACGGACTAACCCCGATTAGAGCTGTAAACCATATAGAGAAGGTACTATTGCACCTGGTAAACTTTCTAATACTGCTAATAATACTTTAAAAAATTGAAAATCCATACCATATAATAAAATGAAGATTATTTTAATTTTATTTTGAGATTTTTCATATTTTTTACTAACCAAGATAAAAATTGAGAGTATTTAGTAGCCATGTATAGCTATATAATATTTTTAAAACGTTCAAAACTATCTACTTTACTATCTGTCTGCCTAAAAGCACATACGTGGAGACCCTTTGTGATGCCCAATACCTATTTAAATTCGCTATATAATATTTTTAAAACGTTCAAAACTAGCGAGCCTGATCTACTACCTGATGGCCCGAGTCTCGCCACGTAAAATAAGGCATTAACTCAAATAATTCAAATTCAAACAATCTCATTTCCTATCTTCAGCCTAAAAGCATTTATGCGGAGGACCCTTGTGAACCCGGCTGCTGGGTTTTCAGGGCCTAGGTCGGGACGTTTCAAGACAGTCCCGCGTGTGGAGAACGCGCTGGAAGTGATCCAAATGGGCTTGTCGCATGTGCGGCGGAATTGCGACCGCCGCGCGGGGGCAGCTGCGTCGCGGCGAGCGCAATGTGGGGA
>BOPP01000041.1:5545884-5574046 GCA_017312745.1 Gryllus bimaculatus
ACCCCACCCCCACCCACGCGTGTAAACAGACGTGGCCCCTGGCGGCTGGGGCAATACACGCGATATTGAGGTGGCCGAGGGGGGCCGCTAAACGTATTTGTTCCGTAAATAATTGAAAGCAGTCTCCTTGGACATATTAAATAACTACTCCAAACAATAATAGGATTTTCAGATACAACAGCGGATTAATCTCAGTAATTGGCTACTGTAAGTAGTAACTTTATTTCAAAAATGTATTTTACATGTGTGAATGGACACAAATATGTACTCATGCTAGATCTTGAAAGACTGAATAAGTCAAACAAGAATAAATAAATTTAAAATTATACCTAGGGTTATAATAAGATATTTGCGAGTGAAAAAGTTATGCAATTAAGACGAGTATTAAAACGGAAGGGACAAACGTTCCTGGTGATAGTGCGCCAACTGTTAAGGTTGCGTGTATGATTATATTTACACATATAACCTCAACTTACATCATTCATAATCATTCATTCAATCCTATTAAATGTATAAATCTCTATGTTATATTTGCAATAAAACTCTGTAACGTCAGCAGAAATATAAAAAAACATGTTTTCAGTGGCTAAGTACGTAATGTATGAGTAAGCAGACCGAATTATTGTTTCATTAGCAATTTCAAATATTTATATTAAGAACAAATGTATTCTTTGAATTTGTGAACGTAGTCAATACCAAGAACAAATAAAAAGATAACGATATAGTAGATAAAAAGTAAACGATGGGGCAAAAGTGTAAGCCCGATCAGTGGAAGGAGAAGCGAAATAACTTGCGCTGCTGATTTTGCGCACAAATGTTTTTCAAAAGTTCTCGTGAGCGTTCTAAGTAGTATTAAACAATAAATATACGAGTGCAACTAAAGGTAATAAAAACACACGCGAATAAGGTCGAGAATTCGCATAGGACGGAGGTACACAGGAGCTTGGACATTGATAGAGGAAGAATGTTGTTCAGACAACGTGCTACAATTATCAGCTCATTTCTTGATGGATAACGAGGATAAATTCTGGTAGAGCGGAGATATTTGTCAAATATTGACTACTAGAGTTTTTGAAGCAGTCATTAAAACATCAAAATCATTACATGTCGAAAAGACACAAAATGGTTTTCCAAGTATTGCGCACAACCTGCTCAAGACATCACATAAAATGCTCTCGCATAACACTGCAATAATTTAAATATTTTGACAAAAACAGCCCTCAATAATGATAGAGTAACACGGTAAGAATAACAGTTTGTTACATACCAAGAACATAAAAAATTGCTGTTTCATAACGTAACAGGTGAATAATATATGTGTAATGATGGTAGGCCCTTTCTTGGAACCTTCATTTTGCAAGACGTCAGCTGCAACGATAGCAGTGACGCACTTGACGAGTATGAGAATTCCGTCCATACGCACAATATGAGGATAGGTGGAATAACGTAATCAAATATTTGCATTTTTCAATCAAAAATAAAACTGATTTATTGTTTTCGGATTTTTCCAGAGTTCCTAAGTAGCTTATAGCATTTCAGCTAGCTCTCGCGAAGCCGGAAGCTGCATAGTATACTTTAAACTTCTGCGCGCATTGCAAATTAGTAATATAGTATAGGGGCCTGCGGAAACAAAACTGCTGTCATGTCTTGTTAAAACTGTGGTCCTAATGATGCAAAAAGGCTGCCTTCGAGTATGTGGAATATAGGATCGCCGATCCTAACACATTAGGTATGCTAGAAGACACGTCAATCAATTAAAACTGGTATGAAAATTGTTGGAAAGAGTGAATGGTTTTGAACAAACTAAATTCAAACAATAATACTCATTGTAGTAGATGCGTAACGTTAAATTTTTATTTATGTGAAAACATTTGAAACAGCAGTTTTTCTTGACCTAGGACACCAATTTTACTCTCTTTACTACGTGTGATTAACCTCTCTTGCCTCAATTTTAATAAACACAATAAAATTCAATTAAAACCTCTGAAGAAATGGGATAGAAGACGTTTAAAACTCTTTTATTTTTAAAACACATTTGATAATGAATATTTTAAGAAATATATTTTTCAGAATTCTCAGCATTCCTGTAACAAATCCTTCATGATTTACCCTGGGTGATGAGTGATTTTAAAATATTCTGGAACAATAGAATTACAACAATAGAATCTTTTTGTATGTTCAGGTAAACATGTTTATGAAAATGTAAAGGAATACAAGAAAATGTAAGGGAAATGTTTCATATTTACCGATATCATTATTATAATTATGATTGATGTAGTTATAATTGTTTTGTTTTCCTAATGTATCTGTATATAGCATGCGTCTTTTTTTAATTTATTTATTTATGTCGCTTTGTAACGTCAAGGTCATCAGCGACCCTTGTCATTATACAATTGTATATACAAACATAATAGTTACAATTATAACAAGAACGAAATTGTTAAAATTAATCACATTTTCACAATATGTAAGGTTTCATCTAATTGCAGTTCTAATACATTATTCAAGTATATCAGGCTGTACAGTTTTGTATTAGCTACGAATTTTATTATTTTGGCACACCCGTCTGTGAAAAAGAGTAATGATTGTAGGGTTCCATCAATTTTTAGAATTTTTTAGTATTATTTATTTATTTAATAGGTAAATATTACAAACAAATTCGCTTACTTGATCCTATGTGGCTAGGCCGAAGGCCTTTAAGCCATTACAATACCTGCATCATTTCGCGTTCTAATCTTTCGAATTCTGGTATTCACCCCCAAAAGGTCTCTCCATCGCATCAAATCCGCGGAAAAGAGACCATAAGTTACGGCTCAGGAAAAAACCCTGAAGGGGGAAAAACCTGCCGTCAGAAGTCGAGTACGTACTAATCTATCCGACGTTTATTTTAACTACGTATGTATTTTCTGGCGTGGGTGTCCCGCCGTCTCCTTCCAGTGCTTGGCCTCCTCAGCACCTGAAATCAAACAGCGCCACAGAAGATCGTCCGCACCAA
The DNA here is from genome assembly GCA_017312745.1 of Gryllus bimaculatus. Taxonomy (NCBI): domain Eukaryota; kingdom Metazoa; phylum Arthropoda; class Insecta; order Orthoptera; family Gryllidae; genus Gryllus; species Gryllus bimaculatus. The sequence continues at coordinate 5,548,880 of BOPP01000041.1, forward strand.
CGCCTCTGCCCTTATTTTTTCGATCCCCCGATTATTTTTAGTATCAGTAGACATGCCTCTTTGTCTCAGTTGTACTGAAAAAATAAATTTGTAGTTAGCATTAATACATTTCAATTTTATTATTACTTTCTCGCAACTGAGTAGAGGGAAAGTTATATAAAGCTGGGCACGAAAACGGCGAATTTTCGGCAGAAACACAATTTTACAGGGCCATGGTAAGGAAAAACTTGATATATCCATACACTTTACTTCAACCATTAAACTATATATTGCTAAATCAAGAAAAATCACTAATACTTTGACCTCCACCGCTAATGCGCAATTACGCACTTTTTTCGATGATTGGTCACAATACGTGCTGTAGCCAGAGTCCATATCGTTTCTAATTCTACACCGTTACAATTATGAGTGGTGATTCTAACATCAATTTCAACTTTAACGAAGCTCAATCTTGTTACGATTTCAGGATGAAAAAATTAATTTAAAACTGAATGCAAAGAAGGGTCAGTTTACATTTAGATCAGACTGGATCATCGCATTATTCTCAGAGTGTCATTTAAAAATGATATAATATAGGATCCTGCATTTTCATATCAATTCATGCAAACTTTGGAAATTAGTAATAAAGATTACATGCAGATAAATGAGAACAAGCTCCCATTCAGTCCGATCTCCGGATTGTTGCATGGAGAGTTTAAGATACTGTTTACTAAAACTAGAATACAAATATTAGCATTAGAGTACTAACGGCAATGTGCAGACAGAGGAATTTGCTTGCCCCTTTTAAATTGCACATTGTCTGCCTGCTGATCTTTCAGCAGATTCTTTGCCGATTTATTTTCTGCGTCATAAATCTCAGTCGTCTCAAATTATTTCGTTTTCGAAATATATAGTGGTAGTGGAAATATGTAGTTGCTTTCAGAAATTTGTTTTTGATTTTGGCAATACGAAAATAGAATAATTACCATACATCTGTGAGGCTTCATTTTCTCCAACATCAGAATTAAGTGTTTGATTACTCAAAAAACAAACAAAGATTACTGTTCTATTGCTTTGTGCAGAATTTTATTTTCACTGGAATTATGTGAACTTCGCAAATAATACACAGCTATTTGCTACATCACTTATTTCTACGATAGTCTACCATTACGCGTACCAAAAACAAAATGTACGTCACACAAATAATTACTGTGTTCATGTTTCGAAGAAATACAGTTTAGCACGTGTAACCTTTAAAGGTTTCAGTAAATTATTCATTACATTTTCCAGGTTATTTGAAATGTAATTACGAAGAGAATTTGTTCTTTCTGTGAAACGGATAATACAAACAAATTGCATTGTTTATTTTCTCAAAAATTATATCTGACATTAAAAGAAGATAATGATATCCTTTATTTTAAAGGGCGCAGTTCGTCAAATCAAAACTAACAGCAACCCTGCCGAGTCAGTGAACAGTCAATGAGCCTCAGGAGGTTTGAGTTAATACTTCCACATTTTCAAACACTCTTATTGCACATCATCGTATGTATAATGAATGTATGTATGCGAATCACGAAGCCTAATGAAACCAAAAACAAACAGTTTAACATTTTTCTAGACAATATTTTCACGATAACCAACAAATCGTTTCGCCATCTTATTCTAAATTAAAAATTTGTAATCTGTGAAGTCCAAAACAATGAAATACATGTAGTTTTCAGCATGTGTAATTAATTTTTGTTGAAGATGATTATGGATGTGAGTTTATAAATATCGTTTAAATGATAATTTAAATATTTGTGTAACACTGAGCTTGGAGGTAAAAGTGATTACAATGTGCCTTCGAATGTTGGAAATTAAAAAAAAAAATTGAACAAAATTGGACGGGATTGACAAACTTCTTATAAGTCCAACAATAATTGTCCACTTTTTTGTTACCAGGGCTTTTTAAATAAGAGGACTTTTCTGTCAAAAATTTGCCTTTTCCGGCACCCGATCCCAATACATTCTCGACAACACGTGCAACTTTTTCTCTTAAAATCATGTGTCGATTTTTTCTCCACATCGAAATTATTTTAGTAGATATTACCCATGCTTAAATTATTCCTAAGTAATCATTAACCTTAAATAATTCGAGTATATATAAATTTCCATGAACTACTTTCTTACATTTTCCATGTATTTTTGTATTTTTACATTGAAAGTTTGAAGTAAAGGAAATATTAACAAAAAAATAATTTATTATTGAAAAAAAATGAATCAAGCTGTGAAGTAAAAAACAAAGGCAAAGTGAAGCGTGACCGATTTGGTCAATTTTCAATGAAACGTTGGTGGGTCTATTTGGTCTGAAGGAAGACGTTCAAAAAAATTCTTGATTAATATGCTGTGTAATAATTTTTACAGACTGGTAGCCTATTTTACACTTCTTAGTGCCAGTATTTTTTGTCTAAACTCCATGGTCTACCAACACCACGACCCAAGCCGCACGCTATTTTTAATGATAATGTTCTTTATTAAAATGAATTATTAAATGTAATTCTGTTATAGTTTTGTTTTTTTTCGCCATACGTAAGATTTTTTCGATAATTCACATTATTCAAATTTGTTCATTTTTAAATTAGTGTCTCTATTTTGTATTTGGATATGCATATCTTTTACTTATTGGCTTTGCCTATGTTTACATTTTAATTCGGCATTAATATGCTTTGATGCATTACTTATTAACATTAGATACTGCGACATTTAGAATTCTGGAGATTTTAAATTAAACGAGAAATGCTTAACCAAGGTCTCGTAATCCTGTCTAGAACGAATGTGAAGGACTGAACAAAGTCGAGCAAACCGCAGCTCCAAAAAATACGTGAAATATGAATAGGGAATATTCTATGAGACCTTCATTGTCTTTTTTTTTTCGCTACTGGTCACCACTTCTGGGAAAGGTTTCATTTACATTTATTGAAATTTTTACAATGGCATGCATGACATGTTAATTTTGATTACCTCTGTATAATTTTTAATTGTTCCAAAATTACCATTTTCCCAGAATTTTTTCTGAAAAAGCTTCTCCCAATGTATTAAAAAATGTATATTGAGTATTAAATTGTATCCATTAAATCTTGCGTCAGAGGTCTGATAAGAAGAAAGGAAACTACTGTTCCATTAAAATTGAGGCGGTGCCCTCTGGTTTTGCGCTCAGTTGCAGTAACCACGGAGCTACCAATAAGGCCACTGATTTGAAAGGTCTCTTAGTTTTCTTGATTTGCCCTTTTTATGATATTATATTGCCACCACTCTGTCATCTTATTGGCGAGGCAATTACGTTGAAAATATGTTCCGTAAAATAAATGTTTTCTTTATTAAGACCTTCTTAGTGTGTAGCAAGTGTATTTTAATAATTCAATGTGTTCAAATAACTATCGTCCAGAAGACCCGTCGTTCTCTGTCAGGGTGTCCCCTTGTCACTCTCTGCCAATAAGTCAATTTGAAGAATTTAAATTGTTAAAATAAATTTGTTACAAATTAAGAAGGTTATATGTTTAAAATGTATTCCACCCAGTAAATATGTTCCAACACAATTACCTCTCCAATAAGATGACAGGATTGTGACAAATGAACATTTTTTATTGACTCCAAGTAATTCATCCGCATGCGGAATGCCTTCTTAATTGACACTCGCACCTGGCCGGGCATCATTGCTCCCGCTGCAATGCGGGCGAAAGGTATTTGCATTGCGATTGCAGGAGCTATGCGTCCGGTAAATTGCGGTGCGTGATTGCATCGAGTTGCTGTGGGGGCGGAAGCCATCAAGAGCCCCTGGGCGCCGAGTGCTCTGGCCCCCAGAGACGCGAGCCCGGAAAGGTCCCTCCGGTCCGTCGACGAGGCTAGTGCTAGCTGCAGCCTCTGCTGGGAGAGGAGCCCCGCGGGTGGGAGATTCCTGGTTAGGGAAACCCCACTAGCCGACGACAAGCTGGCGCCGGATCTCGCTATACAACGGGGGAAGATTACCGGCACTACTCACAATAAATTACTTACAAACGCACAACATGCATGTTAACTTATAAAGAGTAACTATGGGTATGAACACTGTCCCAAATAAGTGTACTTTCAAAATTATGTTAAATAAATTGGATGGCAAATCCCGTGAATTTGTAGCAGTTTCCTGCTGAAAAAAAATCTGCCAGACTTCAGTTGTCTCAGGTACCTATTAAATGTGCACTTATTCCAAAATCACTACCTTGATCTTAATTTGACAGCCTTTGCGATCATTAGGTTCTTTTTGTTGATTACGTTGCAGAAAACATTATTTGAGCATTATTAGGAATAGTAATGAGAATAATAATACCCATACATACACACATACTAAAATGTCGGGTATTTTTATTATAAAATACAAAATGCGGAAGGGAACATTATTAATTATTAGAAAAATAATCCGGAGCCATTCAGAAAAGATTTATTTCAATCGTCCGTAATGAATATCACCTAAATGAAAATTTGCTTTTACTCCGTTGTAATCTGGTTTTATATTTCGTTTACCTGTCTGTCGGGATGTCGATTTCCAGCTTTCAAAACCTGTGACGTGCGTTTATTCAGCAAAATATTGAAACGAATTCAATTTATATCGGATTCAACTGGCTAGTAACTGACAGCGCATTCTGAGCGTTTTATAATAACTATATGATAAGTACCTTCCAAATGAAATACGTATTACAGACAATTCAACTTGTCACAAATAAGAATATCTGTGTATTCAGAGTTAGTATATAAATAGTCCAATAATGAACAAACAAATCGCAAATAGATGAAATAACATGAGCGGTGGAAGTGAACTAATTTTTCTAACAGCATGGATACACATTTTTTTATTACACTTATGTTGTCGGATAACTAAAAGAACACAAGAGCGGGTTTCATTTTGTTGAAATCCCTGATTTTTCAAAAACTGCTAAAGTTCGTTTTGTTTTTGATGTCTTCCTACAACTACAATATTGAAGATAGATTTTTTCTCCTTTAAAAAAATGTGTTCTTTAAATCCAGATCTTGAAATAAGATCATGTACAAAATAGGAGTATTTTTAGAGAAATTTTGTGTAAAATGTATGTAATTCAATTTTTTAAACATTTTTATCTTAAAATGACTCCCAATTTTCTTTAAATTTTCTAATAATATATAATAATAAATATCAAACTACCGACTAAAAGAATGTTAGCCTCATTCCCAGGAAATTCTCTGTATTTTTGAGAATTGCAAACTTTTAGCATTTCAAAACTGCAAAGTTAAAGATAAAGATTTTTGCCATAAAGAAAATATCATTTAAAAAATCAGCTCATTGAAGAAGGTCGTATATATTTTTTTTGTAAAAACGGATAGTTTTTGCGTAATTTTGCTTGAAACTGATAAAATTTACAAACACATTTTCTCACAAACTCCTCGAAATTTTATATTTAATTGTTTCCTCGGATACAACATGAGACGCTGCTGAAAAATGCCACAGGTCTCAGTTCGTTGAACTCCCAGAATGTTCGAAAATACAAATTTCGAAATATGGGGAAAAGCATGTGCTCTTGTAACACAGCTAGTTTTAAAATAAATGGTTGTTGGGTAATTTAACAGAACTAGGACATATTGACAAAACTACATACACAATATTTTAGTGCGTTGGAATCCTTATATGTTCACCCGGGCGAAGGATGGTTGGAGTAATCCAGTCTATTTTCCGGCAGAGCGAAGAGCTTTCCTCTATCAGCACAATTGGTATTCATTACTACATCCAAGTTATGCATTTCAAAACACTAACACAAATACGGATAGTTTCGATATGTCGCGCATTTCCACTAGTTTGCTCTTAATATCTTTGTGGATACGCCAATATGAGTTGTGTTCGTTTTCCTCTTAGTAAAAATAGCAGGTGAAGGGGGCAAATAATTTTACGAAAAATTTAACAAAGTACAATATAGCTGTTCAGAAAACATTTTATAGTGCTTCATAAAAATTATTTTATAAAATATCTTACCGGCTTACGTGATACAGGAAATCAATTGATGTCACAGCAGTGGTTCAGGTCGGAAGCTCCTAGAAATCGATTCGCGACGGTGGAAGGATTTTCAACACTAGCTACATAGATCGGTCGAATTCAGTCGCTGTCTGAAGCCTCTGGTTGGCTGCTCTGATTGATAGTTTTCCGTAGTTTCTACTATCAACATCAGGCAAATACCGGAGCAGTACCCTAACTAACGGGCCACGAACCGCGCGCGATCTTACCTTCCTCTTCCTTGCCCTATTATCACCCCTTTCTCTCACACAAACACACACACACACATTTATATGCACTACCCTACCGCTAATGTCGGTAGCTATAGGCCTGTCTCAGCTGGAGAGGTGCCCTTCTGTTGAGAAATACCCCGCAAATTGACCTGAATGTCAGTGCCGGATCTCTCCATCCAACCGAAAAATATTGCCACAATCTACCGCGATTAAAACACAAACTACACTTACGAACCGTCATTAACAGTTGATGCACCCGGAACCACTAATCAATAAATAAAAGATCTTACTTTGTGAAAGAGGCCTAACGTGTACAGGGAGTGTGAGTGCATGATATATGAAATAATGAATAAAGACGATAATGTGTCATTTTAAATTGATCCCGAACGAGCCCCATGTTTTCACGAAAGACTTATCATACAACAACATGGAATGGGGAACTAACGGGATAACTCAGGAGGGAGAACAAGGTGTAAAATTTCCCTCCCTGCTAATTCCACGGGCGTGCGGGATTAAGGGAAATGATCGTAATCACACGCTGGTTGAACTTAATAGCTTTATTAACATGATTACTTACCTGTCAAATGTACATGTGATTTCGAATTTCCATCGTAACTCTGAAAGAGAACTGCTTCGCTTCACGGTATGTCGTATGTAATATCATGATCTTTCAAAAGCGAGAGTGTATTCTAACCAAAGTTCAACAATATCGCTCTCCATGGTGATAAAACGTTTGTTGATATATACAGCCTGAGGTTGTAAGATCGACACCAGGACCCTATAACTCCCATATAACGTGGTGGGGACCATTACAGTGGCGCGCTCTGGAGCATCACCTTCTTACGCGAACTAAAATATGAACTTCTACCAACGTTATTTAAAACGTCTCGGGACGCAAACACGCGCTTGATACAAAAGATCGCGCCGCTGTTCGCGCTACCTCTTCTTTCATGCGTGTATTATAATGAATAAATTAATTTTAGAAGATAAACATATAGTATTTAACTTCTGTAATTCATTTCAGAAGTCGCTCATAATCAAAGTGTATTCGTATTTCTTGACCACTTTTTATGTGCAAAAGTTGGCGAGCCTTACCAGCAGCTGAATCCGGCTACACCAGCGCATCCTATAGTAGCAACCTCTAGCTATATTCCCAATTTTGATGGAGAGCTGCCGGGCCCTGATCGACACTTCGAAGGACAAACACACTGGCAAAGTTGGCCCAAAGCATGAACCGATATCATTACAGTCTCTCTGTTCGGGAAGTCCTAGGGTTCAAGTTCCGACGGTGCCAGTATTTTCAACACTAACTAGGTAGCTATGACGAATTCTGCCGTTGTCTGGAGGAAAATTCTACCGGTCGGCTGCTCTAATCGATAGTTCTCCGGGGTTCCTCCGATCAACACCAGGTGATCGCGGGAAGAGTACCCTAACAACGGGCCACGGCCTCACGCGATCTATCTTTTCTCTTCCTTGTGCTACCCACACCTCTTAATTATGCACACTTACTCACATGCACGCTCATGTCGGGAGCTTAGAATTTGCCTCTGCTGGGAGAGGAGCCCCGCTGCTGGGAGATTCCTGGTTAAGGAAACCCCACTAGCCGACAGTAGGCCTGCGCCGGATCTTGCTATACAACGGGAGAAGATTACCGGTACTACTCATTATAAAGAACACTTACTTACAAACCCTTCACTTACGGCACTAATGACGTTAGCAGTTAACGCGCTTGGAATCACTAATTAATCAATGGATGAACCAAAGAAGGAACAAACCGCAACGAAGTGTTTGCCCAGGGAAAGTATGAACAAACCAACTCATTTTAAGGTACTTTTTTACACAGTTTTTACAACAGCAGTGTCGCGTTGCCTCATCTATTACCAGAGGTCAGCAGATCAAATAATACTCATAAAATGTTTTTAAAAAGTTTCTAAAACAACGAAAATGTCGTAAAACATTGATCATAACCAGTTCAAATGAACAATTCAAGCAGCTGGATATTTTACTAATGTAATCCAGACTTCTTCCTTTCATTAGGGTGATTTCAGCTTGCAAACTTTTGGTTTAGACTGTTCTCTACCAGGAAATCTCTATTAGCGCGAAATCGACGAAATCGACAGTAGCGCTAATAGGCGACACAGGAACCTTTGATCACATACAAGTACTTACAACGGCTGGCATTACAATGTATGGGCAAAAATAGCAAATAGACTACTCAGAAATTCTGTGGAGAATTTGTAGCATCTTGTAAATATTATTCGACGCACGTACCATTTAAAGTAATGTTAAAAACAATTAAATAAGTAAAAAAGTACTTTAAACATGTCGGGAAAGTGTAAAAAATTATTTATTGGTTGAAATCAACGAAAAATGCAAAACAAATATCATAAACACAGAACATTTCCTTTTTCATAACATAAAATTAATGTCTCTACCAAAAAGGCATTGTTCTAAAGGGAAAAGAAAAAAATGACATTTCATTAAAATCCGACCCCTAGTAATGAGCACCTGGAAATCCTCTTATGCTCTGCCAGTCACGCCGCTAAGGGCCAGCCACTAAAGGTCGCAAACTTGTGCCATTCTGGTATCAGGAGACGAATCACCGAATGATTATAGAAATCATTTTGTTCTCCTTAATCATTTTCTTTGTTTTCCAAAGAAGATGCGATGGATTCCAAAGAAGACGCATCATAAGATAACCGAAGAGTTTAAGAGGAGGTTGAATAAGGAGCACTTGGAACAATAACTGTTTCATTCAGCCACTTCATCTTCAAGCAGCCGACCTCACTGTTAGAGAACACTGGTCGTTGTTTACCCAAACTTGAGAAAGAATAAGTATTGTTTGTGAATAAGCATCAGTTAATTAGGAAACATTCATTGTATGTATTCACTATGGATTTCACACTTAAATCTGTATGTCATTTGTATGAATATTCAGCTGGCGTCGTTCTTAAAAAAATGATCGAGATACCAACTTTGTTCTCCTTATTCAATTACACGAGGTACACATCGAATTATTCAACATATTGTGTGCGTGTAGTAATGGCCACAAACCATGTATACATCTAGAATGATGAGTTATCCTGCACATAATTTTCGCATTGCGTGCCAATCAGTGTAGCGCCCACAGTTTGTAGTGTGAATTTTCCGGTAACTACGATATTCAACGGAACCTTCAGAGGACAACCCAAGCAGTTGATTGAATTCGATGTCGCAGCCACGACCTACTGTTCCGAGTCAAGGCAGCATGTCCCGACCAGAGAAGCGACAGGAGAGCTCATTGGCGAACGGCCGAAATCTGGTCGTCGCCCGAGCCGCCTACGCCACCTGCGTCACTGCCGCAACCTCCATCCCAGTTGCTGCCGACTCGATAATCACCATTGCTGCCACCCCAATATCCTCTTTGCCGCCGCCACCAACATCCACGTTTCCGCCGTCCCTAACATCTCCATTGCAGCCGCACACATTCCCATTTCTGCCGTACACAACATCCCCATTGCTGCCGCCCCAAACATCCGAGTTGCTACCGCCCCCAACATCCCCATTGCTGCCGCCTCAACATCCCCATTGGTGCCGCCTCAACATCCCCATTGCTGTCGCCTCAACATTCCCATTTCTGCCGTACACAATATCCCCATTGCTGCCGCCTCAACATCCCCATTGCTGCCGCCTCAACATCCCCATTGCTGCCGCCTCAATATCCCCATTGCTGCCGCCCCCAATATCCCGTTGCTGCCGCCCCCAACATCCCCATTGCTGCCGCCTCAACATCCCCATTGCGCCGGCAATCAACATCCCATTACTGTCGTCCTCAACATCCCCGTTGTGCCCCCTCAACATCCCCGTTGCAGCCCGCCTCAACATCCCATTGCTGCCGCCTCAACATCCCATTACTGTCGCCCTCAACATCCCCGTTGCTGCCCCCCCCCAACATTCCAATGCTGCGGCCCCCGACATTCCCATTGATGCGGTCCCGATATCCCCGTTCTTGCCGAACCATCTTCCCTGCTGCTGCCGCACTCACCATGCTCTCCATCCCCATTGCTTCCACCCCAACATCCCCGTTGCTGCTGATGGTAACTGGTCCCTCGGTTGCTATCGCCCCCGCTGTCTCCGTCGCGCTACCATCCGCGACGACACCTCCCCCACAGTCGCCTTTGGCGCCGCCGAAGTTCCCGCGTCCTCCGACGCCCACGCTGCCGCGCCGGTCTCGATTCACAGACGATTGGCGCGGCGGCGCGCGCCGGCGCGGGCGGCGGGCGCGGCGCGGGCGGACGCGAAGCGGCGCGGAATACTGGCAGCCGCGCTGAGGAGGAGGCGGCGGCCACGCGGCGCTGAGCACAGGAGCCAGCGGCCCGGGCTGGCGAGGGCGGGCGCCGAGGGGCGGGCGACGGGCGGTCGTGGCGGGCGACGCGAGAGGTGCGGAAGCTCAGACGAGCAGCGCGCCGTGGGCGGATGCGGCTGCCAGCGTCAGGGGAACAGAAGGGCGCGGAGATGAGGAGAGAACAAGCCTTGGAGGCGGGGGAGGGGGAAGCAAGACGTGCGACATGTAGAAGGTTTTTCCACCACGCGCCATCGCAATGACTTCTCTCACAGGCTCACTGTCTAGATTATTCATTAATGAACCAGACGAACGATGCACCAAAATAAAATAATAATAATAATAATAATATAATAATAATAATAATATAATAATAATAATAATAATAATATAATAATTCGTTTTAATATATTTATTAAAATTATTATTTATCAGAGAAGAAGAAGAATAAGAAGAAGAAGAAGAAGAAGCTCAATTGCAGGAGAGAGAGAGAAATTCAGAAACCAAATTGCTGTTTAAAATGAAAATTAAATTCACGAATAACTTTGAAACAAGATGGTAAGTTGAAAAATTCGTGTATTTGGTTATAGCTACCAGGAATTCGGAAGACACTTAATCATTCCAAAATCTTCAGGTTTCATGGAGGTAAGTTATGCATTCCTTTTGATAATATATATTTTCTGAACTCTGAAATTAAAACTGATAGAAAAATAATATAGAAGTTAGACGCAACAACATGCTTATTGAAGATACTCGTAACTTAACACTTTCTCCATGTATTTGATAATAATATGTAAACACCTTTTCGTGTCAAACTTCTGGACTTCCACTCTTCTATTAATTTATTTCTCAAACGTCTATAAAAACACTTTCTCTATTTTCACCCCTTAAAACAACCGGTCTGTCAAGTTCTTCTTTCTAAATTGGACTTTCTCGATTTAGGTCACTAAAACGTTTTAAAACGTTGGTAAAAATGCACCTATGTGATGCGCGGTATTAATCACGCAACTTTTTTGAACGATGAATGCAGATTAATTTAATACAGATGAACCTACTTTACCCTTTCTGCATAATAAAACAGTTGAAGGCAAAAAACTCGTAGCTAGCACTGATAGCAACATTCCGAACACATCTTCACTGACACAAAATAGAAACTATTTTGAGTTGAAGAGAACTTCTACATAATGTTCTCCGTTAGATCTAAAAAATGACCTAAGAAGGTGAAGATCCATCACGAGGAAATATCTGGAACTCAGAGAAAGTTAGAACGCCAATTATTAGAATATGCGAAGGCAAATCTGATTGTCCAGAGATTGGTTGTTCTTAAATCTAGTGGCTGATTTCGTAACTAATACTCCCATTTCTTCAATCCACAAGAAAAGTTGCGCGAGTGCAGTTCATGGTTCAATATTTCATGAACACTAACAATCGCTGGTGTCCAATGAATATGACAAACATTGGTATGGGACTACCCATTTACAAAAGATAAAATACGTTGTACATACGAGAGAATTTTTTTGTACTTGCTTTGTTTAGTACAGCAAATAGCCGCTTAAAAAGTATTCAAAATATGTATACAACTCTCCCAAAGTTTGTACGTTTTCTCCCTAATACTCTTTAGTCAAAAAAACAAAAAAAATTAAAATACACACACATATAAACTCATAGAATATAATAAATCTCATCAATTAATCAATTACAGTCCATTATTCGACAGTTTTGTATATTTGAGTATATATATATATATATAACTATAAAGGCTGGATAGCTCACAAACCAAGTAGTTGCAATATCATAACTGGAAACTTAAACTTCTTAACTGCATGCAAAAATAGCATATATCTCCAATATCCTCCTTATTGTTTACTATATATATATATATATATTATATATATATATATATAGTATTATATTGTGACGTACCTGGGAAACGGTACTCTCACGACAAATAAAATAATAAAAAGGACGGTACATTCTCGTGAACGGCTTCCAGGGAATTGACGCTGCATTAGAAGAATAATCGAGGGAACTCTTTGTGCAAATTGAAAGTTCAATGATTGAAACACTATATACATAAATTCTTTACAAACGCAGTGCGCAAGCCTTTAATAATTCGTGCACGAGTAACGCTACCTTGAAGCTTCGATGTCCACCGGCTGGCTGGAGGCGAGCGTGGCCTCCGTACAACAGCGGCGGCGTGTTCGGCAAACTTCGGTCCGCCCCGAAGTTGTCGGGAAAACCGATTTCGGCGGTCGACTCCGCGCGACCTCCCAATGCAATGGCCAACTAACTCGCCGGATCCACCACCCCAGCAATGCAAGCAATGTCACATATACTAACTTGCACAACCGCCAATGGCGTCCCGTCGGCAGACTCCGATCACAAACTGTTCTTCTCAATCCCACTCAACTGTTCGCACGATGCGCGCGTGCGGCCATCACACCCGGGCGGACATGAAACGCGTGTCTGTCGGTCACTCAAACTCCACTATTAATGTTTTCACTGATCCCGGTCCTGGTGCGCACTTCCGTTTCTCCTAATCGTCAATTATCGATTTTAAGCACCTCTAATCTCCACTTAACGGCTACAATCAGTTCCACAACTGTTATAATATTACTACAAACTTGCTTTGGGCAGCACAGCCCATCCGTGTTGCGCTCGCGGCTTCTCCGCCGATACTCTCCACCCGCGCTCGCGGCCTCCCTGCCGTTACTACCCAACGTCACTCGCCTCGCCCGTCTGCCCCCCGGTTTGACCGTTGGTGCAGCGGCGGCGGCGCGGCGTTACTACGTTGATCGATTTAGTGTTTCTTTTACTTAGAATAGTAATAATTTTGTTGTTATCATGCGGAAACGTTCTTCATTTCATATATATATATATATATATATATATATATATATATATATATTGTGGCGTTATGAGATTGTGCAATCCCCTAACACCACCAATTCATATGTGTGAACACTACGGAGGCAGCGTGGATAGCAGGCGCAGAAAATAGATTCATAAACACGCGGCTTGGTATCCGTTGCCCGTACTAAACGAATGCGAACTTGCAAGCAATGTTTTCCTTGTAAAGGGTTAAGAGAGGGGAAGCAGCCCCGCCACTGAGAATTTCCCCAGGCGCCGCGCGATAAATACGCAAACCCGCAAGCGGAAGCTCTCTTTTTCTTGTCACCACGCGTCGAGTAAGCAGCTCGTTACCACCGATAGTCGAGTCAACACTTTAGTTAAACATTAGTTTAGATATTGTTTGCCGCTGCAACGACTACTAGGTAGGAGTATTCGGCGTCGAACAGACGTTCTAGTTAGTCGTCCGCGAGATAGTGCAGATTAAGTAGTGTTTCTTCAATTAACAACACGGGAAGTAAAAGTTGCCCGTTGTGAGAGAAGCAGTGAAAGTTCTGGCTTAGCAAAGTAGAAGTAGCAACGAGCGAGGAACTAGCACGAGTATTCAGTGAAGTGCAAGGGACATTTTCGCAACGTGGGTGTATTCAGAGGCGCCGGTAGCAGACGAGGTGGAAGATAACGGACGGACCCAGGCGCACGAGGAAATACACGGAACGGCGGGGAGGAAGAACGAAGAGGACGTAAGAAGGCAACGCAGACGGCAGAGGCGAATCCCGTCTCTTTACGACGCAGAAGCTGGGACCGAAAGGCCAAAGCATGAAGCGATATCATCACAGCCTCTGCCTTACAGCAGCTGAATCCGGCTACAACCAGCACATCCTATAGTAGCAACCTCTAGCTATATCTCCAATTTTGATGGAGAGCTGCCGGGCCCTGATCGACACTTCGAAGGACAAACACACTGGCAAAGTTGGCCCAAAAGCATGAACCGATATCATTACAGTCTCTCTGTTCGAAAGTCCTAGGGTTCAAGTTCCGACGGTGCCAGTATTTTCACACTAACTAGGTAGCTATGACGAATTCTGCCGTTGTCTGGAGGAAAATTCTACCGGTCGGCTGCTCTAATCGATAGTTCTCCGGGGTTCCTCCGATCAACACCAGGTGATCGCGGGAAGAGTACCCTAACAACGGGCACGGCCTCACGCGATCTATCTTTTCTCTTCCTTGTGCACTCCACACCTCTTAATTATGCACACTTAACTCACATGCACGCTCATGTCGGAGCTTAGAATTTGCCTCTGCTGGAGAAGCCCCGCTGCTGGAGATTCCTGGTTAAGGAAAACCCACTAGCCGACAGTAGGCCTGCGCCGGATCTTGCTTATACAACGGGAGAAGATTACCGGTACTATCATTATAAGAACGACTTACTTACAAACCTTCACTTACGGCACTAATGACGTTAGCAGTTAACGCCTTGAATCACTAATTAATCAATGGATGAACCAAAGAAGGAACAAACCGCAACGAAGTGTTTGCCAGGGAAAGTATGAACAAACCCAACTCATTTTAAGGTACATTTTTTACACAGTTTTTACAACAGCAGTGTCGCGTTGCCTCATCTATTACCAGAGGTCAGCAGAATCAAATTAATACTCATAAAATGTTTTTAAAAAGTTTTAAAACAACGAAAATGTCGTAAAACATTGATCATAACCAGTTAAAATGAACAATTCAAGCACGCTGGATATTTTACTAATGTAATCCAGACTTTCTTCCTTTCATTAGGGTGATTTCAGCTTGCAAACTTTTGGTTTAGACTGTTCTCTACCAGGAAATTCTCTATTAGCGCGAAATCGACGAAATCGACAGTAGCGCTAAATAGCGGCACACAGGAACCTTTGATCACATACAAGTACTTACAACGGCTGGCATTACAATGTATGGGCAAAAATAGCAAATAGACTACTCAGAAATTCTGTGGAGAATTTTTGTAGCATCTTGTAAATATTATTCGACGCACGTACCATTTAAAGTAATGTTAAAAACATTAAATAAGTAAAAAAGTACTTTAAACATGTCGGAAAGTGTAAAAAATTATTTTATTGGTTTGAAATCAACGAAAATGCAAACAAATATCATCAACACAGAACATTTCCTTTTTCATAACATAAAATTAATGTCTCTACCAAAAAGGCATTGTTCTAAAGGGAAAAGAAAAAAATGACATTTCATTAAAATCCGACCCTAGTAATGAGCACCGGAAATCCTCTTATGCTCTGCCCAGTCACGCCGCTAAGGGCCAGCCACTAAAGGTCGCAAACTTGTGCCATTCTGGTATCAGGAGACGAATCAGGCGAATGATTATAGAAATCATTTTGTTCTCCTTAATCATTTTCTTTGTTTTCAAAGAAGATGCGATGGATTCCAAAGAAGACGCATCATAAGATAACCGAAGAGTTTAAGAGGAGGTTGAATAAGGAGCACTTGGAACAATAAACTGTTTCATTCAGCCACTTCATCTTCAAGCAGCCGACTCACTGTTAGAGAACACTGGTCGTTGTTTACCCAAACTGAGAAAGAATAAGTATTCGTTTGTGAATAAGCATCAGTTAATTAGGAAACATTCATTGTATGTATTCACTATGGATTTCACACTTAAAATCTGTATGTCATTTGTATGAATATTCAGCTGCGTCTCTTTAAAAAAATGATCGAGATACCAACTTTGTTCTCCTTATTCAATTACACGAGGTACACATCGAATTTTTCAACATATTTGTGTGCGTGTAGTAATGGCCACAAACCATGTATACATCTAGATGATGAGTTATCCTGCACATAATTTTCGCATTGCGTGCCAATCAGTGTAGCGCCCACAGTTTTTGTAGTGTGAATTTTCCGCGTAACTACGATATTCAACGGAACCTTCAGAGGACAACCCAAGCAGTTGATTGAATTCGATGTCGCAGCCACGACCTACTGTTCCGAGTCAAGGCAGCATGTCCGACCAGAGAAGCGACAGGAGAGCTCATTGGCGAACGGCCGAAATCTGGTCGTCGCCCGAGCCGCCTACGCCACCTGCGTCACTGCCGCAAACCTCCATCCCAGTTGCTGCCGATCGATAATCACCATTGCTCCACCCAATATCCTCTTTGCGCCGCACATAACATCCACGTTTCCGCCGTCCTAACATCTCCATTGCAGCCGCACACATTCCCATTTCTGCCGTACACAACATCCCCATTGCTGCCGCCCAAACATCCGATTGCTACCGCCCCAACATCCCCATTGCTGCCGCCTCAACATCCCCATTGGGCCGCCTCAACATCCCCATTGCTGTCGCTCAACATTCCCATTTCGCCGTACACATATCCCCATTGCTGCCGCTCAACATCCCCATTGCTGCGCCTCAACATCCCATTTGCTGCCGCCTCAATATCCCATTGCTGCCGCCCCCAATATCCCGTTGCTGCGCCCCCAACATCCCCATTGCTGCCGCCTCAACATCCCATTGCTGCCGCATCAACATCCCATTCTGTCGTCCTCAACATCCCCGTTGCTGCGCCTCAACATCCCGTTGCAGCCGCCTCAACATCCCCATTGCTGCCGCCTCAACATCCCATTACTGTCGCCCTCAACATCCCCGTTGCTGCCCCCCCCCAACATTCCCAATGCTGCGGCCCGACATTCCATTGATGCGGTCCCGATATCCCCGTTCTTTGCCGAACCATCTTCCCTGCTGCTGCCGCACTCACATGCTTCCATCCCCATTGCTTCCACCCCACATCCCGTTGCTGCTGATGGTAACTGGCCCTCGTTGCTATCGCCCCGCTGTCTCCGTCGCTACATCCGCGACGACACCTCCCCCACAGTCGCCTTTGGCGCCGCCGAAGTTCCCGCGTCCTCCGACGCCCACGCTGCCGCCGCCGGTCTCGATTCACAGATCGATTGGCGCGGGCGGCGCGGCCGGCGCGGGGCGGGCGCGGGCGCGGGCGGACGCGAAGCGGCGCGGAATAAACTGGCAGCCCGCGCTGAGAGAGGAGGCGGCGGCCACGCGGCGCTGAGCACAGGAGCCAGCGCCGGGCTGCGAGGGGGGGCGCCGAGGGCGGGCGACGGGCGGTCGTGGCGGGCGACGCGAGAGGTCGGAACGCTCAGACGGAGCAGCGCGCCGTGGGCGGATGCGGGCTGCAGCGGTCAGGGGAACAGAAGGGCGCGGAGATGAGGAGAGAACAAGCCTTGGAGGCGGGGGGAGGGGAAGCAAGGACGGTGCCGACATGTAGAAGGTTGTTCACCCACGCGCCATCGCAATGACTTCTCTCACAGGCTCACTGTCTAGATTATTCATTAATGAACCAGGACGACGATGACCAAAATAAAATAATAATAATAATAATATGATAATAATAATAATAATAATAATAATAATAATAATAAATAATTCGTTTAATTATTATTAAAATTATTATTATCAAGAAGAAGAAGAATAAGAAGAAGAAGAAGAAGAAGCTCAATTGCAGGAGAGAGAGAGAAATTCAGAAACCAAATTGCTGTTAAAATGAAAATTAATTCACGAATAACTTTGAAACAAAGATAAGTTGAATACGTGTATTTGGTTATAGGCTACCAGGAATTCGGAAGACACTTAAGCTATTCAAAATCTTTCAGGTTTCATGGAGGTAAGTTATGCATCTTTGATAATATATATTTTCTGAACTCTGAAATTAAAACTGATAGAAAAATAATATAGAAGTTAGACGAACAACATGCTTATTGAAGATACTCGTAACTTAACACTTTCTCCATGTATTTGATAATAATATGTAAACACCTTTTCGTGTCAAACTTCTGGACTTCACTCTTCTATTAATTATTTCTCAAACGTCTATAAAAACACTTTCTCTATTTCACCCCTTAAAACAACCGTTCTGTCAATTCTTCTTTCTAAATTGGACTTTCTCGATTTAGGTCACTAAAACGTTTTAAAACTGGTAAAATGCACCTATGTGATGCGCGTATTAATCACGCAACTTTTTTGAACGATGAATGCAGATTAATTTAATACAGAGAACCTACTTTACCCTTTCTGGCATAATAAACAGTTGAAGGCAAAAACTCGTAGCTAGCACTGATAGCAACATTCCGAACACATCTTCACTGACCACAAAAAGAAACTATTTTGAGTTGAAGAGAACTTCTGGACATAATGTTCTCCGTTAGATCTAAAGAAATGACCTAAGAAGGTGAAGATCCATCACGAGGAAATATCTGGAACTCAGAGAAAGTTAGAACGCCAATTATTGAGAATATGCGAAGGCAAATCTGATGTCCAGAGATTGGTGGTTCTTAAATCTAGTGGCTGATTTCGTAACTATACTCCCATTTCTTCAATCCACAAGAAAAGTTGCGCGAGTGCAGTTCATGGTTCAATATTTCATGAACACTAACAATCGCTGGTGTCCAATGAATATGACAAACATTGGTATGGGACTACCCATTTACAAAAGATAAAATACGTTGTACATACGAAGAATTTTTTTGTACTTGCTTTGTTTAGTAACAGAAATAGCCGCTTAAAAAGTATTCAAAATATGTTATACAACTCTCCAAAGTTTGTACGTTTTCTCCCTAATACTCTTTAGTCAAAAAACAAAAAAAATTAAAATACACACACATATAAACTCATAGAATATAATAATCTTCATCAATTAATCAATTACAGTCATTATTCGACAGTTTTGTATATTTGAGTATAATATATATATATATAACTATAAAGGCTGGATAGCTCACAAACCAAGTAGTTGCAAATATCATAACTGGAAACTTTAAACTTCTTAACTGCAATGCAAAATAGCATATATCTCCAATATCCTCCTTATTGTTTACTATATATATATATATATATATATATATATATATATATATATATTGTGACGTACCTGGGAAACGGTACTCTCACGACAAATAAAATAATAAAAGGACGCGGTACATTCTCGTGAACGGCTTCCAGGGGAATTGACGCTGCATTAGAAGAATAATCGAGGGAACTCTTTTGTGCAATTGAAAGTTCAATGATTGAAACACTATATACATAAATTCTTTACAATACGCAGTGCGCAAGCGCTTTAATAATTCGTGCACGAGTAACGCTACCTTGAAGCTTCCGATGTCCACCGGCTGCTGGAGGCGAGCGTGGCCTCCGTGACAACAGCGGCGGCGTGTTCGGCAAACTTCGGTCCGCCCGAAGTTGTCGGGAAAACCGATTTCGGCGGTCGACTCCGCGGACCTCCCAATGCAATGCCAACTAACTCGCGGGATCCACCACCCCAGCCAATGCAAGCAATGTCACATATACTAACTTGCACAAACGCGCAATGGCGTCCCGTCGGCAGCTCCGATCACAACTGTTCTTCTCAATCCCACTCAACTGTTCGCACGATGCGCCCGCTGCTGCATCAACACCCGGCGGACATGAAACGCGTGTCTGTCGGTCACTCAAACTCCACTATTAATGTTTTCACTGATCCCGGTCCTGGTGCGCACTTCCGTTTTCTCCTAATCGTCTAATTATCGATTTTAAGCACCCTCTAATCCCACTTAACGGCTACAATCAGTTCCACACTGTTGATAATATTACTACAAACTTGCTTGGGGCAGCCAGCCCATCCGTGTTGCGCTCGCGGCTTCTCGCCGATACTCTCCACCCGCGCTCGCGCCTCCCTGCCGTTACTACCAACGCACTCGCCTCGCCCGTCTGCCCCCGTTTGACCGTTGGTGGCAGCGGCGGCGGCGGCGGCGTTACTACGTTGGATCGATTTAGTGTTTCTTTTACTTAGAATTAGTAATAATTTTGCTTGTTATCATGCGGAAACGTTCTTCATTTCAATATATATATATATATATATTATATATATATATAATATATATTATATATATTGTGGCGTTATGAGATTGTGCAATCCCCTAACACCACCAATTCATATGTGTGAACACTACGGAGGCAGCGTGGATAGCAGGCGCAGAAAATAGATTCATAAACACGCGGCTGGTATCCGTTGCCCGTACTAAACGAATGCGAACTTGCAAGCAATGTTTCCTTGTAAAGGGTTAAGAGAGGGGAAGCAGCCCCGCCACTGAGAATTTCCCCAGGCGCCGCGCGATAAATACGCAAACCCGCAAGCGGAAGCTCTCTTTTTCTTGTCACCACGCGTCGAGTAAGCAGCTCGTTACCACCGATAGTCGAGTCAACACTTTAGTTAAACATTAGTTTTAGATATTGTTTGCCGCTGCAACGACTACTAGGTAGGAGTATTCGGCGTCGAACAGACGTTCTAGTTAGTCGTCCGCGAGATAGTGCAGATTAAGTAGTGTTTCTTCAATTAACAACACGGAAGTAAAAGTTGCCCGTTGTGAGGAGAAGCAGTGAAAGTTCTGGCTTAGCAAAGTAGAAGTAGCAACGAGCGAGGAACTAGCACGAGTATTCAGTGAAGTGCAAGGGACATTTTCGCAACGTGGGTGTATTCAGAGGCGCCGGTAGCAGACGAGGTGGAAGATAACGGACGGACCCAGGCGCACGAGGAAATACACGGAACGAACGGCGGGAGGAAGAACGAAGAGGACGTAAGAAGGCAACGCAGACGGCAGAGGCGAATCCCGTCTCTTTACGACGCAGAAGCTGGGACCGAACGGCCAGCACGACCGATCGACGCAGCGACCAGCGCACGACCATCAAGGCCAAAAGTGGGAAGTCCGAGGTAACATTTAGGGCGCGGAAAATAGGTCAAGTTCACGTCGGCAGGGAAAAACTAGTATAGGAAAGTGTTAAGAATTTGAGGACACGGGTGGCACAAATTGCTGTATTATAGTAGGAGACATTTTGATGCGCTATTGCCTGCTAAAAACATTCTACTTAGAACATTTATTATTCTGCTATTTCAGACACAGTTAAATTGTAAATGAGAGTAGTGCATTTGCACGCATTCTGTTCTTTGCATGTAATATTTGAAGCTGGAGATTGTGAATTGAATTTTTGGTTTCATGTGCAATGATTTAGAATAGCACAAATTTAGATATAATTAATTTTCCAAGGAATTCCCAGTGTAGTTTGGGGTAATTTATTCAAAGTATCAATTTTGAAGTAAATTATGTGTTCATTCATATGAGTGTGTGTTGTAAAGGTTTCTATTTGTGTTTTGATTATTCTTTGTAAAAGTGTGATTCTAGATTCTTGGTTTTTGTCATTAACTTATGCCACTAAACGTTTATGAGTAAATTATACGCTCGTTTGTGTGCAATCTGTGTGATTTTATTGTGTCAAGGGTTCAAACCTTTCTCGCACCCTGAAGATTCTGCTCCCTAGATTTTTAAGCTCGCTTCACGAGCAAAATCTTGATAACCCACTTACGGTTCATGCGTGCTACTGTGAAGGTGGTAAGTTGTGGCTGTAGGGGTTGGTACTCTGAAATAGCACTTTATTGTAGCTACATTACGGTTTACTGCACAATCAAATTATGATCAGTGCTTGCAAAGATCTTCAGTCGTACTTAACGAATATGTCACATGAACAATGAAATGGAGTATTGCCCTTTAAAATCACAACCTAAAATATTCGCATTAAGAAAAAAATATATCAACACGACAAATGTAAATTGATAATGCTGCAATTCCATGTCTTCATAATAGGACACCGTAAAACACTCTCATAGAAAACCAACGTTAAAGAATAACTGAAAAAACATGCAAAAATTATCAAACTTTTCCCCATAATAAAAAATAGTCATCTCTTAGTCTGGATTGCGCAGAAACATTTCAGTAAAGTGCATTTCTACGAAGCCTATCGTTATACATTTTCCACATTTTTATTCTTATTATATTTACGTTGCCGTGAGCAAAACGAGTTAAAATCTAAAGCCGATCAAAACTCAATCATGATAAGTACGTTCTATATATTTCATTCAGTAATTCTGAATTTTCCAAATTCAGTAATTCTGCGTTATATTTTTCCACAGCTGCACTATTTCAAAGGACATGTATGTCTCAGTAGTTCACACGTAAATACGAGATTTTTTTATTTTATTTGAAACACGATTCATTTACTGCTTCCAGATTTTTAACAATGCACATAATTTTGTTTTACAATTGGCACAGTATTCTCGCAAAACAAACATTCACTTTTCTGATTTCGGTTCCGGGAAATATCTCTCGATGTCCTCGTTCCCTCGAATTTCATGGAACGATGCTTGGGCGCCCAACTGTGCTCGACCTGCCCCTGCTTGCTCAGTCGCAGGCGTGGCCAGTGGATAGAGGTAGTTGAAATTGTTTCATCTGCACACGTACAATCAGGAAATGAAATTTGAGAATTGGTTGCGTTGAAAGTATTTCTCCTTGCATTTAGTTCCTACACCAACCCTTTGGACCCACCCTCTTGGAGAAATATAGACAGAGTGGTGCAAATTGTTGAATAAAACATAGTAATATATATTGTATCACAAGTGTGATGAGACAAACGGAGAACTATTATTCACTACTTAATTGGAAACAAACTGAAATTAAAGGGTTTAGCGTACTGTTAGGAATTGTAACGGAAGTGGTTGCATGGGTACAATAGTAGTCCGTTTGAAATAAAATGTTATTAACATTCTGTTAATAAGATTAGAAATAATATTTTGTTTACTAAATAGACAGGTGAAAACAGTGATTCGTCGCAAAGAATTATATACTTAACCTAATTTGGTGGTGACGTATCACAAATGCTAGGAAATGCTATATATGTATAGATGTAATATCTTTTTAAATAAAATATATTCACGAAATGCGGGTAGACACGGTTTTGAAATATCTCGTTCTAATCGCTTTGTGCACAGCATAAACTGTGTTTTACATAATTACAAAATCAGATTGTCAAATTTAATTAAACTACAGTATGCAATTTACTAAACATTTTGAGGCTACATTTCAAACGTGCGTGAGTGTCTGAATCAGATGAGCAACATTTACGTATATTCTTTGCGTGTTTGGGGATACCTACGGCATACAGTTTACGCAGTTTTGTTGAATTTTGCAATTGCTTCATACAACTGGTGTCGGTTTTTAAGATACTGGATGGTTATCTATCTGAACGACTTCAGTATTCCAAAAAAATTACGTATTCATATCAGATCTCTCTGTTTCTCTTCATCAGTAAATTTTGTATCGCATTTTCTCCAGAATCAGTTGTGATTTTTCTGCAAAATTTCCATTTCAGAATCAATACTAGATCGTGTATTGAAATTGCATTTTTTGTATGGAATTTAGGAATCTGCGCGGCGTTAATTCACTCCAAATTACTGTTGAATTTGTCCAGAAAGTATCTATTTGTGTTTCTATGTATTCATTGTCTTCAGTACTCACCTTCTGTTTGCATTTCCTGTTGAGCTCTAATTGTAGTAATTAGTTTTCATCAGTTTGAAAGTAGGTGGAATAACAATCATACAATACCAAAATAACAAAACACAGCAATCAAATATATGTTTTTTTTAAATAAACAAAATCGAAAACAAACAACAACGGACGAGGAAAAACATTTGTTGGCGCTTGTAGTTTTCCATAAGCTATTTTTATATTGTGACGTATCACATCGTGGCTTGCGGCCAGAGATCGGGGGATTTGAATGCCCGCGTGAATGCCGTCGTACCTGCGAAGGCCCATTCACAATGCAAATGTAAACATAAGCATAGCGCATAGAGATAAGCGATAGACTGAAGTATTCACAATGCCTAACATAAACGTAAGCAAAATAACAGTTTCTTATTGGCTGTGAGATATTCTAATTTACTATTGATTATATGTGAGAATCAATTTTGAGGTATCGACTGTGTTCACGACCCAAAGGGCGTTAGTTCTAACGACTTCACTCCAATTTCGATTCTCGATTTTGAGTTCATTTATTGTGCCTTACATTAAGCATAAGCACAGAAGCTTGAAGCTTGCAAGCTTTTAAGTTAACGTCTTACGTTTATGCTTATCTAACGCATTGTGAATGAGTCCGCTTGTGGACGTAGTCGTAACATTTATGTGAACGCCATGCTGATGTTTATGTTTGCCTTGTGAATGGCCTTGACCGGCGGCGCCATCTCGTTCTCTCGCGAGAACGAGAAACAAGTGAACGCGGATGTTTAGTGAAAAGTGCCCGAGAGGAATCGCTCGTTCTGCTTCCCTTAACGGCAGAGTACGGATCTGATTCTACATTCCGAAACAGCCGGTTACAGAGCGCGGTACGACGCTCTGACTACCGATTACTGAGCTGAGGCAGCGGGTGACGGAGCTGTAGCCACTCAAGAGGTTAGTGGCTGGGTGCAACGCGACTCGAGGTCTCGCGCAGGGAACGGTCATTTCGGTACAAGGAACGCCAGGTTCGCAACTTTCTGAAGCGTATTCTGATATTGATATTTATCTGAAACTAAATTCCATCATTTAATGTACATTGAAACGTTGTAAACACAAATAACCACTTATGTAAAATAACAACTCAACAAATATTTCATGATTAATTATATATACAGAATGTCCAGAGAACCAAACGTTGAAACTTCGACAATACTTCTTTAGATATTAAAGCATATATGTCTAATTAAGTTGTAAAATACCTAAATAGTTAAATTGACTAATGAACTACTTGGTATTCCGAATGGCTAAACCGCTATAAGCACTCAAAACACCATGCAAAAATTGCAAATACATATAAAACAACATACACACACATATTAACATAATAT